>JANSLV010000004.1:600000-920704 GCA_029298845.1 Ophiostoma perfectum
TCAAATATTGTGCATACTCCATACATGCATACGACGTACGGTGTTGAGGAGGGTCGAGGGCTGGGTTTAGAGTCGTACCCCTGTCCAGCTGAAATGAGACTCTGTTATGCAGCTACGAGGAGTTGCTGCGGATTAATAATACTATATCGCGTATGCTAGTCATATATATTGGCTGTCGTTGTATTTTATGTTAATCGTATCTCTTGTGTAAGCCGCCTCGTTCCCTCAGTTTTGGCAAGTTTCCTCACATCTCATATTGTGGTCTTTGTGTGTATATAGTTTGACCTTGTCACAGTACTATTTGCTAGTCTTGTCTTCTTTTCTTGCTCACTTTATTTTACTTGTTTTCTTCTTCTGGCTTCTTTTTTCTTTTCTCCTTTACGTTGTAATCTTCTCCTTTAACTCTCTCCTCTTTATTTTCTTCTTACAACAGAATCATGTCCTCGCTTCCATTCCATCGACCATCTTCTCCGTTATTAACTAGACTCTTGATCCTCCTGTCTAAGACAACAATCACCAAGCAATATTCGTATTATTTGACAACGTAATCTGTCTCTGGAGGTTGTCGGCCTCGCTGTTATCGTGTACATACATAATGCCAAATTACCTCGTGCGGCAGTGATGCTCGAGAACATGTATGTAGACTTGGCTGAAGTATTGCCTTGTCTCAGACACTGGCTACGCCATTGATGCGGTGAAGGAGTTCGAAAGTACTGGCCGTCGTCTTTCATTGCCACGCTCATAGAATAGCTCGACGGATAGTCAAGAAGCAATCTCGCGTCTCTCCTCGAACGATTGGATGTACAAGCAATCTCGCATCTTGCAAGTACTCCGTGGCCCTCACTACAAGTCGTCCAAGGAACTAAGTCGGCACGATACTGGCCGTCCCCCCACATTTCTACAACGGCCGCCGTCGAGATCGAAAATATCGCACCCACAAATACGACGTAGAATAGGTCTCTCTGAATTCTGGACTTCTGGCTAAGGCAGACTTGGAGTGATGGCGTACCTTGGTAGTTGCCGTAACCGATGAATAATTTTGCACTACTGAGTGTGTATCAGAGGCACCCTTGTTGGGATATAGTAGGATATATTATATTAACTGGAGAAACACTGGGCCAGGATCGAGAATATCCCGTTCCTATGTATGCACATGATCTCTGTAGATAGTACGGAAGTATCTTGTGCGTAGAAGCATAATTCGCGATGCTCGGCATCATGCTGTGGCTTCCTTCTAGTAGCCAATTGGTTTTTCTCTTGCGCCTCCAAGATAGCTTCTCTTCCTGTTCTTTTGATCCTTTTGATCGATTCCATTCCTCTACGACTTTTTCCTCTTGTCATTTCGCCTAGCACACACAACAGGGGCCGTGGAGGCCCGACCGCGAATGGAGGACGCTGGCTAAGAGGAGACGACGGTTACAAAATCGGCCAACAACCACGTTCACTTATGCATTGGGGCAGGCGGGTGGGGTGGGGTGAGGCCGAGAGTACGGAGCACACACATGTCACATATTCAAGATCAAGCAACAGCGACTTGGAAGAGCCGGGATGCTACGTCCTATCGACTGGTTGTCCTGTCACGTCGTGAAAACTGGACCAGTGGAAGTACTGTGCATATGTTGTCCAGGTAGACACCCGTACTCCGTACTCCGTACTCCGTAGGTGGACATGGAACATCAGAAAGTGCCTGGCACCTGGCAAAGAACGAGACGGCAAAAGTAAAACAGAAGACAGAAGTCAGAAGACAGAAGACAGAAAGGAGAAGTAGGGGAGAAGCGGTGACAGTGCAAGACATACACATCATACCACATGTCTAGTTTGTCACAAAAGTACAGCTGTGCAGCTGTGCGTCGTGAGCGTACGTGCCTCCGTGGATTCTCTCGACAGTAATCCAGGGTGCCCTGTCTCGAGTCCTGTTTGTCTTACCCTGCTCTTTGCTCCGATGCTGCCTCCTCTCTTTTGCCTCTCTTTTCCTCCCGTCTCCCGTCTCCCGTCTCTCGCCTCTCGTCTCTCGTCTCCCTCGTCTCTCTCGTCTCTCCCTCCTCTACCCTTTTTTCGTATTTTCTTTTATTTCTACTCTGTGTTTCTTCCACAGCCTTTTCATCTAATCCGACTCCCCCTCCTCTCCCCGCTTTGTTGAAAAAGGCTGTTGGAAGAAATGACCAGGAAGAATTAACTAGGAAGAAATAACTAACACTCTTAGTCTCATGGCCCCTCTGTCAAAACCAAAGTCCGGCCGTCTCTACCTACTCTTCTAATGTATTTCGTAGTCCAGTATGGACTCCGTAGACCTCTCCCTTATGCAATTGCAATCACAAAAGGCATCCGTCTCCGAGCGAGTCTGGATCCCGATTCGTCCCTTCGACTAGCCTTGCCTGTCTCTAGGTAGTGTGCCAGCAGGGGCTTTACAGATGATGCACACCCTACGAAGTATCTCACACATGCGACGCCGAAAACTCACCTCGAAGTAACGCCGTTGACGAAACCATATGGGCTATCAATGCGCCAATTTCGGATTTCACTTTACGACGTTGTGTTTAGTATTTACACATGGTAACAGATACTTAAATCACCTAGTTTCTCGGATGGCTGGCCGTTTGAAGTCGATCCTCAGATCGGCACGGAGGGTAGACACGCTTGTAGATACGCTTGTGCGGCCGCTTGTGCGGTATTGCCCTATAGCTGACACTATATGACACTATATTAGCCACTATATTGACTGATGTGATGTGTCCGACTTCGTATCTTAAGATACATTCGCTTATTACATCAACTACATCGTATATTTAATGCTCCGGCACGGTGAATCTGCATACGAATCTTGGTACACGACCTTGGGTTAATGTAACTACATTGTATCGTGACTGCAACTGGCTGTCTGCTGCGGCCTAGCTTTGCTCGCTCCTGTGAGTCTTCCTCAGTCAACAATCACCTCAAGATCACCTCAAGACCACCTCAAGACCTCCAGACAGGACCCTGGCGGTTAAGCGCTACTCCTGCCGTTCTCCCGTAAGATAAGTCTTACCTTCTCTCTCCCTGCCATTCTTTCACATCTCCCAAGTCCGTGTGGTTGCGGCTACACTAGCACAACCTCTGGTGTACTTGTATCTAGCACTCACTAAACTAGGCTGTGGATAGCGTATCTCACTGCCACAAGTGTCTGTATTACTATCTGTATTTGTTCTTGTATGTTGTATCTTATGTTGTATCTTTTTTGAAAATGCCCGTCTGTCTTTTTCTATTCAGCTGCCTCTAAAAGCGCCTCCGGCAAATCACTTCTACCCGTCATTTAGCTGTCATTACTCCTTACCACCCCCCCCCCCCCCTTTCTCTTTTTTTTCTTTCTTTTCCAATACATCTTCTTCTCGTCTAAGCATACTTTCCACTTACTGTCCCACGCACTTCGACTCGCTGCTGATTCGCCGGCCAAGCCCACAGGTACGGTGTACATTCTGTTATTCAAAAGGGGGGAGAGACACTGTCTAACAAGCAGCAAACAAAGGTCCCGAGCCCTGGCCAACTAGTGTCGTTTGCTGCTGTGTAGTGTGCTTGATTGATGTATCTTATGCAGCTGCTTGCCATTTGCTTGCTGTTGGCTGCTTCTGCTTCTGCTTGACGGTCCTATTCTTTATTTTCCTGTTCTTTTGTTCGCTTGTTCGTTTGTCTTTACCCTTCGCCCTGTCTTTGACATCTCTCCTCTTCATCTATCAATCTTGCATATCTGGTTCCATCATAAGCATCCTTTGTTGGCCTCGGACCTTGTGGTGCGTTGACTCCCACCCAATCAATAATCCCATTCGATATACTTGAGGCTCGTGACTCGAGACTCAAGACTCGGGACTCAGGACTCCAGACTCCAGACTCCAGACTCAGGCTTAAGACTCAATACTAAAAATCAAAGCTCGATACGCTCCATTCTCGCTACGATACTCGATACGATCACTTGCGATGAACACGATGCCCTATGAAATGCCGTCCATGGTTGACGGCGGCACCGCCATGCTGCCCGGCATGTCTGTCGTCGGCTCTATGGCCCCCGGCCCACCTCCCACAACGGCTCCGCTCTCTCTCCACGCCCAGCCACAGCTTGATCATATCGACCGCCTCGAGCACCAGCCCGTCCTTCCAAGCGACCGGTCGTCGTCTATGAACAGCTCCGACTCACCGCCCCAGGCGTCTCCATATGCCTCCAGCCAGGGCCAGCCAGTGAATACCAGTCCTGGCGAGTCCTCTCCAGTGACCTCCCCAGACGGCCTGTCAATCAATGGTATCCCCATCACAGCCGTTCCCACGGCATGCTTGGGTTGTGTAAGCATACTCCCTAGTCCCTGTTCCCTACCGTGTCCAGACACTGCAAATCAACGTAACAGTCGTACTAATGCATCTGCCTCTGACAGCGGGGGAAGCATCTCAAGTGTGACGGCCAGAACCCGTGCTCGCGCTGCAAGATGGCCGAGACGGAGTGTGTCTATATTGCCTCGCGGCGGGGCTACAAGGGCCCTCGCAAGGCCAATAACAAGCGCCTCCGATCATCGTCTCCACCGCCGTCATCGACGCTGTCCATTAATCTCGGCGCCTTAGGGACCGTCCCTCCTGATAGCTGCCCCATGCTTCTCGGCGCACCGCGCACGACGATTCCTACGCCGAACAGCATGGCTGTGTCCACGACCGGGTATGCACAGCCAATGAGTGTGTCTGCCGTGGGTACGACCGGCATGGGCACGACCGTCATGGGCACAACCGGCATGGGCATGGTGACCGCGGGCTATACGACGGCCAGCGCCATCGGTTCGCTCCCGGCTGGCCCTATCAGCTTCTCGGGCGCACCCATTGGCACGACGTCCGCCAACCCTTCGCTGTGTGCTGTGCCATCTGTGCCTGCCTCCCACCTCCACCTGTACAAGAACCCGTACAGCAACGGGTACCCGGGAAGCAGCATGGGCATGAGCGGCAACAACAACATGGCTGTCGCCATGGCACAGCCACCAGTAATCAGCCTTCCCGAACGGTGCTTCGATGCGTTCTACCACTTCTTCTACTCGGGCCACCCCTTTGTGCTGCCCAAGGAGGTGCTTCTGACCCTCATCAGTGACAACTCGACAGAGTTGGGCCATCTGATGGCTGCCATGCGGTACATTGGCTCGCTCTATATCGACGCCGGCCCCGCGCGTGCCATGTTTTTTGACGAGGCCATGCGCCTTGCGTACCTGCCATCGTGCCCCAAGGACGGGTTCCTCGTTCAGACCTTGATCATGCTGATTGTCGGCTTGGACGGTAGCTGCGACCAGGAGCGCGCGCGCCAGCTACTGGCCGACGTGGAGCGTATTGCCCTTGACATCGGCCTCAACCAGCGCGAATTTGCCTCCGCTAACGGCCGAGGAAACCCCGTCATCGAGGAGAGCTGGCGCCGGACGTGGTGGGACCTCTTTGTCGTTGATGGCATGGTTGCCGGTGTGCATCGGATGACCAACTTCTTTCTCTTCGATGTCTCTGCCGACGTAGCCTTGCCCTGCGAAGAGCACCAATATCTTGCCGGGGTAAGTTAACCCAGGATGGCATGCCTTTATGTGATGCGAGTAATGAGACTAACAAACTAGAACATCCCGACGCCGGCGTACATTGAAGACTTTGACGACCAGATCTTCACGGGCGAGGAGCGCGAGTTCTCGTCCTTTGCCTACCGTGTTGCGGCGGCTCGCATCCTCGGCCGCTTCATGCGCTGCCCGCCTATGCTGTTCTCCAATGATGAGAACCTCGAGAAGATCGAGTCCATGCTGTCGAACTGGCGTATTCACTTGCCCGAAAGCAAGCGTGATGCCCTGACCAAGCATTGCCAGCTCGACGAAATGATGTTCCAGGCCCACTTCATCAACCACGCGTAGGTTTTGTCTCTTTTCCTCTCTTTCTCTTTTCTCTTGGCTCAAACTAACTTGGCAGCTGCACGATCTTGCTACACCAGCCGCACTCGCAGCTGGATTCGTCACCGACTCGCAGTGTCACGTCCTGTGCGCCGCATAGACACATTCCCACTGGGCAAAACTTCAACACGCACACGCGGCACACAATCACGGCTGCCTGCGAGATCAGCAAGATGGTCACGCAGGCCGTGCCCCTGCTCTCCCACTCGCACTTCTTCACCTGCGTCATCACACTGTCATCCATTGTCCACCTCAGCAAGTGGGCCCTGTACTATATCCAGGACGAGGAAGACCTGCGCCAGCAGATCCGGCTTAACATCGGCGCCCTTCAGAAGCTCAGCGAGGTGTGGAAGGCCGCCAACACGGCCAGTGGCCAGGTCAAGGGTGTTGCGCGTGAGATCTACCAGTCCAAGAAGGCCCAGCAGATCAACCCGACGTTCTGGGTGGGCTTCACCCAGGAAGAGATGATCAACAGCATCAACACCGACGAGGGCATCATGGACGACTTCAACACCATCCTGCCCGCCTCGACTCAGTAGTCTCGTCTCTCTCGAGCCTTTCTGGTGGATTTCCGGTGTCTCTCTGGTGTCATTTCCTCCTATTTTTCTCATCTCTTCAGTTTCGGTCCTATGTGTTCTTTATGATGTATTGTCTCTATGTTTGTGTTGTTTTTACTGTCCTGTCGTCGGCACAGCTGGTTCTATTAGTCCATGCTTTAAGTCATTTGGGTAAGGGATGGCCCGGTCATCTCATCTGGAGTATCTGGCCATGTCGACCAGGGTTTCGGCTGGAAAACGGAAGTGGGAAGTGAGTCTGGGTCGATTCGTGACGGCGTATATGCAGGTAATGTTTGGTATATAGTCATATAATATGAATGTTGATTCTCAGTAATGGTGAAGGTTGCACTGTGCTGGCATAGAAACAACAGAAGCGGCCTCTGCTTTTCTAGGGGGTCACTTATATATATACATGATTATGCAGTGCATTGCAGGCTCACAATGTAGATAAAGACCGACAGAATGACATAAATTCAGAACTCCTAAGACGAGTTAAATTATAGATTCAACAAAGATTAATGGCGGGCAGCCGTCGTCTTGCTGCCATTTCACATCTACTTGGTGGCATCTCGATTCTCGACATGCATACGGAGTATTATTTTGTAAGATACTCAAGCACATCATGTGTCAAAAAAAAAATAAGGACATGCCCGAACACCACCTTGCTCCCATAAGATCGCCGACATCACGCCAGTCATAAGGCTATTCCTGTCGTCTTCGGCGATTATTCATCACGTTAGCCCCAATACATACGCCGTACGGGGTCACTAACGCAGGCAGGCAGGCGAGGACGCCGAACGCTATTGTGAGGTGTGTGACATTAATACGGGGATGCAACCCTTCGGGCAGGCTACTAGTTGCTGATTCCCGGGCTCCAGTATTTTACCCTTGCTGCGTAAACTGTCAATGCCATTGTATCTTAACTTGGTATATTTTATCTCCTGTTTACAATTATTGCTATTGTAAACCCGCCTGATGCAGGCCATGCCTTAGATCGATAAATGTCGGTGTGACCTGACGATTGCCGACCTGTAAAGCTGTCGGCGACCCTAAGGGCATGCAGGTGTCGTGCTTCGTCCAGCATCCACGACGTCAATCAGTTTGTTGTGTTGGTGTTTCGGACGTCGAGTGGCCGCCTCTTGTATGCTTGCATGTATCATGTCTCGGGCATGGCCAGGTCTGGAGCCAGCAACTAACATACGTCGTAGCCATATGCTTACTCCTACCGTCTCTCGGTAAATAATGTAATATGATATTTCAACTCGGCGCTGTGTTTTCTTTGTATTAACTAATTTATCTATTCACATGTATCATAGTTCGCCCAATCCCTTCGATCCTTGAGATCCTTCGGAATACATCGTCATCGTCGGCGATGTACAGTAGGATTATAGAAAGCGTTGAGGATCCAAGAGATCTACCTGGGATGACTTTGATTCTGCCCAGACCGCTTTGTTGACTGGCTTCTTATTTGTCTCACTCCATACTCCTCGATGCGGCCGCTATGAATAACACACGCCTGCCGCTAACATACAGCTGTCACCATGCAATGGAGAATTCATCTCCAAGGATCAGGTCGGCGAGCGGGGCCTTCTTCAACATTGTTACACGGTGAATACTTTGACATTTATCTAAAGATATATGATATAAGCCAAGCTTTGCGAGGCTGGTATGTATGCCATCTTATATGTGACATCGCCCAGCAGCATCCTCCAGGCTAATTACTCGAACACAGCATGCTTCGCAAAGAAGTTCTCCATCGCCTCTGCAACCACGGGCTCATTAGCCTCCAAGGCAAAATGACCAGAGTCCAGCCACTGCAAGTCAAAACGCTGTACATCTCGGGCAAATGCCTCAGCACCAGGGGGGACAAAGCACGGGTCATGCTTGCCCCAGATGGCTAGCACTGGCGTGTCCGATGTCCGCAGCCATTCCTGAATCTGCGGGTACAGGCTGACGTTGGTTTGGTAGTCGTAGAAGAGGTCAAGCTGGTGGCTCTTGTTACCCGGACGGTCAAGCAGTGCCTGGTCCAAGTAGTACGCCTCTGGTGGCACGTCCTTGCCGCCATCGGGAGCGCCCTCGATGTACTGGTAACGGGTGAAGCCCAGCTCAAGTGCAGCATTCAGGTTCTTGCGCGCCTCGGCATTAGCGTCCTTGGTTGGGCCCGAGTTCCAGTATGCCTTGATGGGAGCCCAAAACTCGGCACCAAGTCCCTCAGCGTACGCGTTGCCATTTTGAGTCACGATGGCAGCGAGAGACTTGGTCGACTTGGCGTGTTGATTTAGGGCAAACCGGAACGCCGTCGGTGCACCATAGTCAAAGATGTAGACGGCAAACTTGCGGCCTTGTGCGTTTAGCTGCAAGGCGTCTGCAAACGCCCCGAAGGTCGTAGCCAGGTTGGCGAACGTGTACTCATAGTTGCGCTCGGCGGTAACCTCGGTGAAGCCAAAAGCCGGAAGGTCTGGAGCTATCACGCGGTAGCCACGCTGCGCTAGCAGAGGAATGAGATTCCGGAACATGAACGACGAGGCAGGGAATCCGTGCAGAAGAACAATGGTGGGCGCTGCTTTGATGGCCTCTTGAGATGCCACACCAGCCGGGTTGGCATAGCGATAAAAAACACTGACGCCATCGGCTTCAACGAAAGCTTGATGGCTAACGGGGGTCGACATTGTGTGTTCACAAGGGGGAGGATCAGAGTAGGGCTGTAATAGAGATGATAAAACGTGTTGAGCGAGACAGCAGTCGATGGCGAGTGTGGCCAGAGAAAACAAGACGCCATGATAGTCGTAGAACGCCGCTGCCTTTATATATCCATGGACATGCAGGCTCGTATATCTTCAACTACCTTCTAATGCCTTCATTTTGTTTCCTCCCTCGCAATACATTTCCCAATCCAGCTGCACCGTCGTGTCATCGTCGTGTCATCATCGGCTTACAAGGTGGATGACAAAACGATGTCCTAAATACCAAGGCTGCGATGAGGAAATGGACTGCGAGGGAAGGTATGAGGTCGAACCTGGCTCTCTGTTTGCTTTGTAAGATTTCTCGGGCCAGTGGCTCTTTCCTCTTCGGTGCAGTTTTCTGCGAGGTGCGTCTCGACCAAAGTTTCCCAATTCGGAAGTAGCACGGCTCGCTGTTTCTGCTCGCGCACTTCTCAACGTCGCTAACAAATTTGCTGACAAAGCACTCCTCGCCCTTCAACCAATATCCTTGTTCAAGTCCCGGCCTCGTTTCCGGGCGTAGAGGGCATGCTGCATCTCTTGCGACTGCCCAGTAGTTGAATGTGAATGGGTATTTAACATTTGTTTATCTTACATTAGACATATATACAAGACCCCCCGCTGTCTGTGTTCCTCACTCCCAGCCGACAAGATGAGGGGAGATTACCCTTTGCGACAGCCATCTTTTGCAGCCCTGCCATGAAATCGTTGCTCCGACTCTTCCGCTGCTTGAGCTATCCTGCCATACCTCCAAAGGCAAGGGCGTGTGCTCATGTAGCCGGCGTTCCTGTGCTGGTATAGTCGTAGTCGTCGTTTTTGTAGTGCGTTGTCTCAGTCTTGCTGCTGTTCTCGGCACCACTCTTTCTGTTCAATGCCCATCTCATGATGCGCTGCAGAGAACAAGTCCACCGACCTTCTTGTCTAGTGCTTCCCGAATCTCCAGGATGCCCCGGTCTGTGCTTAGGAACAGGCACTCGCCGAGGTTCAGGCCAACAACCTGCTTCGTGCTGAAGCCGCGTGCCACCCGTTCCAATTCTTGCACGTTGAGAGTCACCGGACGCTTTGGTTTGGTGTATGTGTTGACCTTCTTCAGAACAGGCTCGTTGTTCCAGTACTTCAGTCCGAGCCACAACCGCCGGCTGGCCACGTTGTCTGATGTGACCTCCTCCTCAATGTGTGCGCCGGTCAAAATCGTCTCGGGCGATGGCGGTGTCGATCCCGCACGGGTTACTGAAGAGAGGAATCCTGCACGGTGCATCGCGAGGGCGAGCCGCAGGTTGTACTTATTGTTCGGGATAGACGTAAGTCCCAGGCGAGCGCGGGATGCGTTCTGCAAATGCGAGCAGGCGTTGACGATGTTGAGAATACCCATGGTGAAGGTGGAGTGGTCGCGGTTGTGGTGGGAATGATACTGTTGCGTGTGGTGTGGCAGAACCGGCGGATTGCTTCGATCACAGCTCCGGGGTCGAAATATGGCGATCTCGTGATGCAGCCGTGCGCGGGATAGGCGTGCCCGTATAGCGAGTGTTGTTTAGTATGATCTTTTAGATCGCTCCGTGCTCGTGGATCAGTCGTCTGCGGGTTTCTTCCGTGTGCCTAGCCGGTTGACGTCGACAGTTCCAACTTCAAATCATGTCGTCTCTTCTCGGCTTCAATTTTTCTGGGTTGTGGAAAATCACACCGATTGGCAAGAGCGGAGCGGTCATGTGATTGGGCTACCCCATTGTATGTTCCACTTATATGGGAATAGCTCATATAATGACTAATACGCTGCGCGAAAAGCTTCAAAAAATGGACCTCAAGCTAATAGGCCAGGATGCCCCAGCTTTGCTTCTGTAGCACGTTCGAGAGTATCTGCATAAGAACCAAACTTCCCGGCAGATTGCACAGTCGCCAATTAGCCGTCACTCTACCCACTACGGCAAATACTCAGCTATGGCATCCTCCGGCGTCGCCTCGGCCTCAAGAGCCATGAGGATCTCTTCAAGTCTGCGAGCAGCCTCTATGCGCTACTCCCTGCGCACTCCCTGCGCCCGCGGCCAGCTCACATACCGCGTATTCACACACTCTCACGCTCAAGCAAGACCAGCATCGACTGTCCTCTTTAGCTCAAAACGGCTCTACTCGACCGACTCCTCAGACGCCTCGTCAACGCCGAAACCCGCAAAAGCAACCCCCACATCTCCAACAGCCAACGAAGTCCTGGAGCGGTATCGCAGCAAACTCGAAAGCAAAGCAAAGAAGGACGGCGTGGAGAGTATCGAGGTGTTGAAGGAGACATATGCAGACAAGATCAAAGCTATACGGCGCCGGGATGCCGTGCTACCAGAGGGCGCTACCACTGGGATGAAGCCGTTGGAGGCCAAGAAAGTAGAAGAGGCCGTGGAAGCTGCCGCACTGGATCTGGACTCGGAAGTTTCTTCGGCAGCTTCCAGTCCCGCTGAGTCGGCTTCTAGCACACCTGCCTCCTCACGTGCTGCGTCGCCCTCTCCTGTGTCTTCAAACACGCACGGTGCCCGTCCTCTGTCGTCGCTGCTTGATCTCGAGAAAGTGCGCACGCTGCCGATTGAGGAGCTGACAGCAATTTGGCGTCTCCGTTTTGCACACGACCCGCTCTCACTGTGTGCCGTCATCCCGGCACAGACATATGCCGCGATGGAGGCGGCTGCACGCGCACGGCCGCAATTTGTTGTGCCTGTTCCGCACCCGGAAAGGGGAGCCGAGATTCACTTTTTGCAGTGGACGTTTGACGCCGGGCAGCAGGGGACGCCACCAAGCACTGTTCTCTTTACACAGCTTGCCGAGTACAAGCTGCGTAACGAGTATGCGCAGCCGCACACCACAGTGTCTCACTACACAGACCTTGCCGTTGACTGCGGTGTTGTTCTCATGCATGGCCAGGTTGCCGACGGCCGGGGCGTGACGGCGGATCATGCGCAGTGGCTGGTTATGTGTCTGCAGAGATTCTATGGTGCATGGGCGATCCCTGGCACCCCTGGTGCTCCGGGCATCGACGAGGGCGCTCGTGCTCGCCGTTTGCTGCTCCAGTGGTTTGCGGCTGGCGACCCCCAGTTCAGCATTGATAAACTCATGGAGGAGGTGGAAAAGCTTGTCTGATTCATGATCAGAAAGTATCACAAAAGTAAAACGTATATAAATGTGTATAGATACAAATGACCAGCAAAATATAACGACCGCATAAAAAATTTAACAGAGCTCTATTGTAGATTGTAATGGGCACCGTGATCTGCTACAGCTTGGAAGAGCCAGCCTTACTCTCTTGCCGGGCCTGGTCGCGCAGCACGCGTCTCAAAATCTTGCCACTGGGCGATTTTGGGATTTCTTTGACAAAACGCAGGCCGCCGCGCAGCTTCTTGTGGGGTGCAGTCAGTGATGCCAGCCATTCGGTGATCTCCTTGCCCTTGGCGGCATCCGTCGCGACGCCTGGCTTCATAACCACATACGCACGTGGAACCTCGGTTGCTTGCTCTTTGTCCTCGATGCCGATAACACCAGCGTCGACAATGTCACTGTGACCCAGAAGAATGCCCTCAAGCTCGGCCGGTGGTACTTGGAATCCCTCTGTTGTGTGTGTTAGTAGCCATCCATCCACACATTAAGTGGGAGTCGCTAGAGAATGTTCGCTTACTATACTTGATCAGCTCCTTGAGGCGGTCAACGCAAGTCAGGTTTCCGTGCTTGTCAACCACAAAAATGTCGCCAGTCTTGAAGTAGCCGTCGGGGGACATTGTCGCAGCTGTGTTGTCGGGGAGGTTCAGGTAGCCCTGAAAAACGTTGGGGCCCTTGAGCCAAAGCTCACCAGGCTGGCCCTCGGCGACCTCCTTCTCTTCATCCGGGTCGACCAGCTTGGCCTGCATGTTGGGCAACAACTTGCCGACGGAACCCATGAACTTGCCCCACTCGTGCGGCAGCTGCAATGTAGCAACGGGCGACGTCTCGGACAGGCCATAGCCCTGCTTAACGGCAATCTTGAGGCGGTTCCATAGCGATGTAGCAAGCTCGGGGGTCAATGGGGCCGCGCCGCTGTGCAGCATGCGCATGGAGGTAAGATCATACTTGTCAACAACTGGGTGCTTTGAAAATGCGAGAATAACTGGCGGCGGAACATAGGCGAAGCTGAGCTTGTGCTTTTCAATGAGTTGGCAGGCACGCTCTATGTCGAAACGCGACATACTGACGAGCTCCC
Source organism: Ophiostoma perfectum (assembly GCA_029298845.1). Lineage (NCBI taxonomy): Eukaryota > Fungi > Ascomycota > Sordariomycetes > Ophiostomatales > Ophiostomataceae > Ophiostoma > Ophiostoma perfectum. The sequence goes on from JANSLV010000004.1 coordinate 613,403, forward strand.
ATCCGAGGTAGATAAAGGCCATGACGCAGCACACTAAGCCCTATTTATGTTGTTAGTATGAATAAACAAGTAGGGGCGTAGGTTCCAAGTAGCATATCGTACGTAGATGTGGAAAAACGGCGTGATTCCGAGGCCCTTGTCGCCTTTCCCGTCGAGACCACCATACGGGTGGAAGTATAGACCATCAACAGTCGACATCTGGAGGATGTTTGCGATCACGTTGCGGTGGGTAAGACAGACACCCTTTGGGAGACCAGTCGTGCCGGAGCTGTAGACAAGGAAGGCGAGGTCACCGTGTGCGCCGACAGCGACGGCCTTTTTGTGGCCTGTGGCAGTTGGACTCTGGATGTCGGAGAAGTGGCGGAACTTGCCAGAAGGGTCACGCTGGTCACCCAGAAGTATAATGCGGTCTTCCGGGATTCCAGCGGCCTTGGCTGCCTTGCGGGTTATCTCGAGGTGTGCCAGCTGTGTCGCCACAGCCTTTGCTCCAGAGTCACGCAGCTGGAACGTCAACTCATGCTCGGTGTACAGGGGGTTGGCGGGCGAGCTAATACCACCCGCCCAGAGTAGTCCTAGCATGATCGGAGGCGTATCAATGCTGTTGGGTGTATAGAAAGCCATAACATCCCCACGCTGCCAGTTCCAAAGCGACTGGATGCCATTGCCGAACTCTAAAGAAGCGCTGCGCAGGTCACCGAAAGTATAGCAGCGCCCAGTCTCGCTATCAGTGAAGATTTCTACCATTGTCAGCATAGTGACTTGCTAGGAGTCCTCTCCTGCACTCTTGTGCATGTTTGTACTGACCTTTGCTGTCTGTAAACGGTTTAGACTTCCGCTCAAAAAGAAATGACCAGAGGTCGATTTCCGGGATGGAAACCGGAGGATATGGTGACTCGAAAGGCATTGTAGTGTAGCTGCTGAAGCCCGGATCTAGGTATAACTAACACGTCGAAATATATGCAATGCTGGCGGAAGACGAGGGTTTGCGGTTCTTTCAAGGACAGTTATCAAGTATCAAAACGGTGAACAGATGTGGGCAGCTAGATATATACGGCAAATAGCAAGGTCGGAGGAAGGGAAGGAGCGAGGTCGGGATGTAGCCATGATAGATAGCTTTTTATACAAAGGCCGCAGCCATCGTTTCTTGCAAGGAGAATCTAGCGGTGGGACCAAGTATATACTCCGTAGTTTAGCTTCTAGTCCCCAGCTTCTCCTCATTTCCCCCACACGCCGAGAAATATGTCCAAGATGCTAAGCCGTCGTTATTGGCCAGCAGCATGTTTGACAGTTAAGACATGAGGTTCTTGTTTACAGACTGTTTAGTATGGACTCAGCTGAACCCAGACAGACAGCCACTCGCGAGCCACTCGCCAGCCACTACCAGGCCGCCAAATCTAGCTGGGGCAGTGGTATTCCCAATGTGACTATGCGGTGTTGGCGGCTGTGTTACAATCAAATTGAAAGGTCGAGTACTCGCCCTTCTTGACTGATTCCTAATCCTGCCAAATTTCACCACGACGTCGCTCCACCTGCTGATCGGGGGCAAGCCGTCACGGACGCCACTGGAGGTGCGGGGGAAGGCAAAAGGGTTGAGCTATTCCCAGAATGACGCGCCCAGGTGGGCCGTAGAACTTCTGGCCGAGGCTCCTCCATATTAAAGCTTGGCTTCCGTGGAAACGTTTTGTTCTTGTTGAGAAAACGCGAATGCCCGAGTATAAGTGCATGTAAAAAGTATGGGCGTGGTAACATCTCGTCATGCGTGAGTATGAGTTCGCAGTACTTTGAGACAAATCATAGTAGTAAATGTTCTGTAGCGGGTATAGGCTGAGGGGAAGTAAGCTCTCACGAGACGATACTTCAGCTGTTTTTGAAGCTTTCCAACTGGTTTATTGTTGATGTTTTTCGAAATGGTTATATATTTTCCATGTATATTTTCCGTCTTTTTTCTATGGTTTAAAGATCAAACGCGTTGTCTTTCCTTGTCGGTTGCTAAAATTCTATATACTCCTTTGAAGCTTAAGAGTTATGCTGTATTTTTTATCATGCACTCACTACTTGCAAGTATCAATTCATATTCGGATTTCATATATTATTAGTTAAACTGGCCTTAAGCGGTCGTTGAAGCGCCGATTGACATTATGTGCATGGTATGCTATACCAGTCGCTCCTTCCCAATTACTCAAGCCGTTCTTTCCAACAATGCAATCGCAGCGCACGTGAACAGTATCCCGAGAATATGCGGGAGCAGTCGGCCGCTCCCGAAGTCTGATACCTGGTGCCTTCCCGTAGATTGTGTAACGTGAGATAGTGAGATTGATTCCTCACGTGAGATTGATTCTTCCTGCCTCTGTTCAATTACCCTGCATCAAGCTGCTGACAAAGACGCCGAATCCGCTCACGATTCTAACAAGAATAAAATCACAATAACGATAGAGTATGCATAAGTTATCGGTTCGCACTTGTGACGGGATTGCCCTGCAACCGCAATGATTTGCAATAAGGGGCATCTGGGGCAACATATCGGTTCGGACGAAAATATCACCACTCCTATTATCCAGTGTTCTGATCCACCGCATACGAGCTTTTATGGGTTGCACGCTTTCATTCGAACGCAATGAAACAGAACACTGTGACATATATGTTGTCATATGTTCGCTTAACACCAGAATTGGGGATCTATCAGTAGCTTTGAAGCTACAGTGCTGCTCGCCCCCCTTCTAAGCCGAAAAAAGGAGGCTTAAGTCTGTGACGATACCCGAGACACCTTCTAGCAGGGGACATTAGTTGCTGTCTGCATCGAACGCGGAGCTATCTTACTATTGGGCCATTACCTTTCGTATTTACCTGCTCACAGTCGAGCCTCTCTCCTCATTCACCCTTCCCCTTTCTTTTGTGACACTGTCGGCTGTTTTCTAAGGAACCTCCTGGAGGCCCGAAAGAGAGCCCGAGCCGCCGTTGCTCATCTGGCCCCTGTATGCGTTTTCCATCCCATCAATTCAGACCTAGTCTATAACACCTCCTTCTTCTGGAAGGATGACATGTACTGTATGCTTATGTTTGTGATCGGCATAATGAGCAGGCTCCAGAAAATCGTTGAAATCTGTTTCGGAGCACCAAACTCGTTCACCCGCTGGTTGGACATCTGATCTGTTACTTGGTGATTTCATAAACTATTGGCAATCGGCCGACCCGTCCGACCATACAATCAGTTTTCTGTATTTATGTAACGGCCGTTTGGTGACGAATATTGTATCAGTAAGCAGCGGCACCTATCTGTCTAATACACAGAATTCAAACACACAAAAAGTATCTTACGTAGTAAACAATAAACAACAAGAAACAACAATAAAGAGAGACTAGAGAACTAAGCATTCGCTAAATCTTGGTATAACTCTTAGTTGCTAGCCAAGCTCTTGACTCGACCCAACTTCGGCATTCGTGTGTCTGCCATTGCCCTTTTCTTGTTCTTTTCGTATTCTACCGCATTTCTCATGTTTGGCATTTGGGGCTCCTTATTGCCTTTTCGACATGCCGCCCACTACGATGAGACGACCTGACACAGGGCTGACAGGCGGTAATAGTGTCAACATGCCGCTAACGGCTTGGCAGTCTGGCATGGTTGCATCATGCTCCTGATAAGATCTAGTCAGGGATGTTGGAGAACCACAGAATGGACCTCAACGCCAGATGAGCCTCCTCGGTGGTAGAGAGGTCACCGTCTGGTGTTTTCCCATCTCCACGATGTGTATCACCTCATGAGCCTCTCGTGACCGGGGGGGCCGGGGAGCCCCTTTTGCGCATTGCCAAAATCACTATAAGAAGCGGCTACTTCTCGCCATGTTTACTCTTTTCCTTCTTCTTTCCTCAGCGGCCTTTACCTATTTTACAAACCACTCTCTTCTGTGAAGATTTCTTTCTACAACAGCTGTGCTGTTCATTATTGTCTCTCTTTCATCATTCTTTGACTACCTTCTCTACTCCCACTTCTTTCATTCTTTTGCCATTCTTTTTTATTTATTTTCTTTCCAGAACTTATCACCTCAAAATGTTCTTCGCCAAGACTCTCATTCTTGCCTTTGCCGTCTCGGCTCTTGCTCTGCCCACGGGCGACAAGCCCCAGAAGCGTGCCGGTGTCCTGACCGCCGCGTCGTACGCCGACTTCCAGGTTTCGGACGGTGTTGCCGGTAGCGCACTTGACGAGGTCAAGGCCAAGTTCCCTGTAAGTTTAGCCCTAGCTTTCCAGACACAAACGGTTGATAAAAACTATATAGACTAACAACACAGATTGATTTCAACGACCTGGCCAATGTCGACCCCGCCGATGTGGCCATCATCAAGGCTGCCCGCTTGACTGCTGAGGCTGCTGAGACCGACGCTGGCGGCTTCAACGATGCCATTGATGCTGCTGGCTCGGATTCCACCGCGGGCGAGGCTCTGCAGGTTGGCAAGATCAAGAACAAGGTTCTGAAGCTGGAGCTTGAGGTTCTGGGCCTCCAGATCGACCAGGCACAGGGCGGCAAGAACAACACGGCCAAGATCGCCACCGAGACCACCAAGCTGAACAAGAACATCCAGCTGGACAAGGACGCTGCCGGCGAGACCAGCCAGAGTGTCGACTTCACTGGCGATGACAGCGCTTAAGCATACGGGTTAACGAACACCACATGATAAAGGGGAGGATGTATATTAATGAGGAAGATGGAAAGAGTGCGAGACACACCACATCTCATCCACTTGCTATCTCTACGGGCTGGAGAACCTGGTGTGAGAGTGGGATATCTGTACATAAACGAAGATAGACGAGCATGGGAAAGGGTACAATTAATTCTTTTCTTAACTTGAATTGCCACAAGATGTGATACATGCTGTATATATAGTATTGAGCACCTTACCCAAAGTGCTGAGAGATGACGAGCTGACTCATCTTAATTCATACGGTTGTAAGTGCATATGCTACTCCTATTGCACACAAGCACACAGAATTAGACGTGATCAACAAGATCGTCATATTATGATTAGCGGTTCCATATCTATCAATAGGAAACAAAGGGGTGAATGGAAGTGTTATGTGGTCCAAGGACTATCGATCGCTCAAAAACAGGTTTGGCCATCGATTAAGGACATATCACTCTCTACGGCATATTCTCAGTTCACTCAATGAAGGCAGTTTAATAATCATTTGCATTGATAAATATCAAATATCAATATAACACCGCGGATTTCCCGAGTCGTTGTATCTATACTGTAAAGTCGTAAAAGCAAGATACACCCAAAGAATGATAAAAGTAAAAAGGGTAATAATAATGAGCCGTACTAGTACTAGACGAGGACAACACCGAAGAGTCATCCTCCCATGACTGAACAACCGGGACGAATTAAAAGTTAAGAGGACATTGAGCTCGGTAAATTGTCTCCCGCCCCCCTCGGCATCGACGCCGAAAGACAGCCCTGCGAGGCTCAGTGTGAAGAAGGTTGATAAAGGTTGATAAAAAGGTTGGATATAAAAGAAGATGCCGCCGAACCCATTTGGGCATTGGAGAATCAAACAGGAAGAGCAAACAAAAGCAGGTTCTGAACAACATTCCATTAATGTATTAGACTATTAGGATAATAAAAAACACATTAACATCATATTGTATCATCCCCTTGTTTTATTTGATATGGTTTGCTTTGTTTCAACCGCTGCCCCTTTCGGATCTGGAGGGGGAAAGGTCGACGTCAGGCCAATCCAGCAGCCGAGAATGCAATGGAGGACATGACATAAGAAAGGCAACAATGCAAGATGCAGACCTGCGAGGCAAGACGAAGGATTGCTCGCTCGCTTATCTCGCAGTTCCTGTTATCTCAGACACAACAGCCAGTGGCTGCACTTATGCCAGCAGGGCAATGGCGCCAGCCAGACCGCCGAGGAGCAGGCCGCTCTGGACGAACAGAGACTGGGCACCGGAGGTGGAGACCTCCGAGGTGGCAGCGGGAGCAGTGCTGGTGGCGGGGATGGTGGCAGAGGAGATGACGATGGGGGTGGACTTGGTGAAGCCACCGGTGGAGGCAACGTGGGTGGCCGTGGTCTTGTTGTGGTAGGTAGTGGGCCAGGCGACGGTACTGGTGTTGGAGGCCGGGTAGAAGGTGGAGGTGGTGGTGTTGTGGCGGTTAGCCGGGCAGTTGGTGACGGTAGGGTTGCAGCGGGTGATGGTGATGGTCTGGGTCATCGAGAGGGTAGAGGTGGTGGTGCCGGAGATGGAGGTCTGGGCAGAGACCATGGCGACCACGAAGGCCAGGAAGGTCAGGTAGAACGAGGCGAACATTGTGACGGTTGGATGTGATTAGAATCAAAAAGTCTAGGGGATGTTAGTCGTGTACTTCGATGAGATATATGAGAAACAAGACGTTGACAGCATTGGCAAAACAGTACACGCGACATCGACAGCCTCCCTTTCCACACAATCGCGCAACGGCTTCCGTTCAGCGTCGTTGTATCAACGCTTGTTGACGCGTCTGAACAGAAGAGTCTTGGAATGACGATGGCATCTCGAGTCAGCGAAACGAGGGATGCTGTCAGACCCGCGACAATAGCGTGGGAAGGGAGACGCATCGCCCTTTGCAATGTCATGTGTCCCCAGGATGTTTCGAGATGATTTCGATGATCTGATTTGAACACAAATCCCATAATATCGACTTCATACTGAAAACACACGTGGACGACATTTGATTGCGGGCGAGTCGAGAGGCGGGTGGAATGAGATGGCGCATACAAGCAAGCATGCGAGAGACGGAGAGACTGACTGATTGCGAAAAGGGGTCGTTGGACGAGGTAAACGTAAAAAAGCGTTTGGTTGTTTGTAAAAGAATGGAAGTCAAGAGAACTCGACAAGAGAGCGACTGGTGATATAAACGAGTGTGTAGTCGAACGAAATTTTCGCGGTGAGGAGAGAAAGGAAAAGAGGAAGAAAAAGAGGAAGAAGGAAGAGAAAAGAGGAAGAGAAGGAAGAGGAAAGCGACCCAGATAAACCGAAACGACGGGACGAATCTCCTTTTCAAAAGAAGATACAGCCTAGATAGGGGGAACTGCGTAAAGTGGTGGTACTACGTGTACAAGGAAAACCATAATAAAGGCTGTGTTGGCAAAGTACCACTTTGTTCTGGCATGCCCACTTGTGCCTAGTAACACCTAGTAGCCATGCCCCCATGCCAGACTTTACGCAACGAAACAGGATTGTCCTCACAAGACATGCCTTTTTCCCTTTCTCTTTCTCTATTTCGTCTGTTCTTTTTGTTTCTTTCTACCGCAGCGGAGGCAGTGGAGCAGTCGCGATGTAGTTAATGCGCCGACAAGGCGCTGTGACGAGATGATGCGTCCATGCACATGTAAATACACATGCATATGCGCAGTACTTTGCTTATCTACTGTATGTGCAGAGATAGTATGTACCCTGTATGTACTCCGTATGCTAGGACCAGGTAAGATACAGGAGCCATTCTGACACGCCCGTTCCTGGCCGATGGTCCTTTGCTATATGAGTAATTAGATAACTGGGATAGATGAGGAGAGCTTGCGTGCTGACACGATGCCATCTGCTTATCACGGCATACGACATAAACAATACCAGGAGGACAACAAGGGGAGAGGAAAGGAAAAGGGAAAAAGAAAAGAAAAACCAAGAGTGTCGATGCCACTTTACGCCCACGCCCAACGCCACGACAATGTCGTCCAAGAAGACAATAGTGCGCCACGCAGTCTGCCAGGGGTAAACCAATCAAAGAGGACTGTACCTGCAGAGCTGCGGATCCAGCGATCATCTGAAGATATAATAAGCCAGGGCCATGTTTAGTGCGGGAGATGATTGGCTGACTGGCCCAAGAGTGCGTGAAATAAAGGGGAAGCAAGAGCAAAGAATGTGAAAGGCATGCGCAACCAGAGAAATAGAGAGAGACAGAGGCGAAAGACAGGCAAAGACAGCCAGAGAGACAATACTGCCGGCCAGTTGCCAAGAAAATCAGGTTCGTGGCTTGCTGACCCAGAAATCGGACGCACTATGGGCAATGATTGGTGCGGGATGAAGAGGAGGAATACGACTAATAGATATGAAGTGATGGCAAATGGCAGGGGTAGAGAGAGCGAGGTTTCACAGGGTAACACCGTGATGTGGTGATATGACTGGCGGGATGGGTGAGTGCGTTTGCTGTGCCATAGCATACTCCGTATTTTTTGCAATCGAAATTTGACTATATTTGAACAAGGATATGCGCTCGGAAGAATCATCCACCGCTCCTTTGGCTGCCTGGACAAGGGATCATGTAATATGAAGGGCGAGTTATTTATCAAGGGCTTAGAATGCGATAGAACAAAGGGTGAGGCAATGAATATGAGAAGAAAAAAGCAGTAAGAGAAAAAGAAGAAAAAAAGCAAAAGGAAAAGAAAGAAAGAGAGAAAGAGAAGAGAAGCGAACAATGAGAGTAAAGAAAAGGAGAGTAAAGAAAGACAGCGAAATAGAATAAACAATACCTACACGACCACGTCAGGGAGGCTAGCTCAGTAGATCACCACAACAAGAGTGATAAATGTAAATAGAGACGACGGGCCTAAGACAGTTGGTTCAGGTACAAGCGCATCAAAGGACTAACAGACGGCGGTCTAGCAGCGGGAGACAACGGTCTCTGATATAAACTACAGTAGTGGCTGTGGTGGCAAGGGATACAGGGCAGACCAGAGGGATACAGGCAATTTCAGTGCCTCCCTCGCATGAATAGATGTACAAGTGTACCTGGCTTCTGTCTCTCCACTTGTGGTCCATCTAATATCGGTGGGTGGCGTGGACCAATCGATTTTGGGCAGGCCAAGAGGGGAGAAGAAAGAAACCGCGGACTATGACTGGAGCAAGTGTAATAACAGACCGGGGCATGGGTGACAGAAGAAATGAAGGGGGATGGTACGGAGTGGTGAACGAAAGGATCAAAAAACCTCCGACAAGAAAAAGGATGAGAAGAAAACGAAAAGCATTGAGAAGAACCCGAAAGTAAAAGGAAAAGAGAAACACACAGGGAAAATTAGGGTTGCGTCAGCTCGTTGCCGAATTGCCAAGAGATCTGGACGGGGGGTCACAGACACAACCAACCAGCTCATACTCCGTATTCACATGTATCAGAGTATATTACTCGTGGTAAGCATCTCGAAAAGGTTATGAGGCTTACGACGAATCATACCATGTCTTTAGGATCGTGAATACCCAATTACTCCGCAGGGGGACGCGAATATAGTCAATAGACGGCTAAGTACGAGTATGAAAGCTATGGTATATATTGTAGTATCTTTACATTTGGGATAGTATATTGACAGTGCCGACATCATCGCCTATTTGTGCTGTCGAATCGCATCTGCCACTTGCCATTACTCCAGCTCTCCCGTTGAGACTTTGGCTTGCTTGTTGTTATTGTTGCTTCTATGCTTCTATGCTTCTATGCTTCTATGCTTCTATGCTTCTATGCTGGAGCATTGTGTACTCGTGAAGGATCCATCGTTTTACGCGACGGGAAGGCGATCGAACGGAGATACTGTTACGACGACATAATAAAGCTACGACCTCAGATGAAATTTTATCGCCGTGCTTCAACGTCTACTCTGTTCTCCGTTCTCCATAGTTCCACATGGCATCCATTCATCTCAACGGTGCGTTCGAAACCTGTGCGATCATATACTATGAGATTGGCTGCTCATTAGCTGAAACACCGTTGGCAAGGATGCAAACTGGGTCGTCCTTGATCGTGATGGGAAGGTTCCATCATGGGGTAAAAGCGTGAAAGAAGGAAAAGAAACGAAAGGGAAGACAAAGAACTCCACCAAGAAGAGATTTCAAATTGAATGAAGAGAGAGAACCTCGTAGAAGCAGTAGAAAGAGTCTATTATCATTTAGCCCACGATGCCAAATTGACCGCGTTACTGCCATGGATGTCTGGTCCTGAGCAATCTCCCGCAATGCCATCGCCGTAATACAGCCACCACGTACGACGGCGCACGACGTATGCTCGCACGTACGTACGACAGCCGTATATGATATTGTTGCAACTCGCACATGGGTTGACATTCCTTGGAAATTGGCGCGTGTCAAGTTGCGATGCCTCTGAATGTTGTGGCTAGGGGAAGCCAGGAGACGACAAGGGACGACAGGCAGGAAATGCTCGCGGATAGAGAGGCAAAGCGCTGAATAGAGTCCAGAGGTTGTGCTTATGTCGCTAGGAACATTGCTGATATCGATATCGCGCGGGCTTCTCATGTCTGGTTCTTTTCTTCGATTCGTTCCATGCCATGAAGCAGGACGTGAGGCCACCGGAGCATGATCCGTGTCCGCTCGTATCAGCCGCGAGCTACACGGCATTAAACCATGCAAGCTTAGACCAGCAGTCAGCAGCCACATGAGATACTGCGAGGACGGTGCTTCTTCTATTAGGATACCGACAGTGCAGATTCAGCTTTCTCAAGTAGTCGCCGTCCTGGATGTTCATGGATTCGGCATCGTGGGGACATACGCCGGTCAAATGCCACCACACTCGTGTAGCTAGAGAGCGTGCCTCTTTGAAATATAAAACCTAGTAATGGACGCGCAGATGGTGACCGCTACACGCCGCGATGCCACAGACGGTGTTGGGCCGGGGTTGGGTCCGCCGTGGCCTGCCAACATTGCTTAGTCAGCAGAATGCGCCGGCACGCGCCTGCCGAGCACCGTGGACTCCACGGACGGCCCGGCTTTTTGGTAGCCTAGCTCTACACGATCGGAGATCGGTATGCGGCATGCTGGCGCTACGGCCACTAGTTCTTGTTAAGTATGAAATGGAGCTCATTCTTGCAATGCGGCAGCTGCGCCAAACGAATGCACCCTATCCTTTTCGCCCGAGGACCGCGTTGCATGCGCAAGAGTCTTGATAACGGCCGCGCTGCACCGTACCCAATCATCCTGACTTCAGGATCGGGCCGCATCGCGCAACTGCGGCTTCATGTACGATACGTCGAGCGCTGCCAGGAGCGGTAGAGGTATGTCGGAGGTCCGCAGACATGCATGTCAACCGCTTTGCAGCACTAGCCCAGGGGCGACGACGGTTTTCAAGTACCTGATTGAGCAGAATCCGACTTTCTTGCATCATTGCCTACCTGCGTGCGCTTATTTGCTTGCGCATGTCTTTGGCTGCTTGACTCTACGATCACATATGGATGTCGTCAATGCGTTTATTGCTCCATGCAGCCTCGTCGGACATCCTCCGACTTCGCGACTGTTTCGGACCATCCGACTGGTCGGACAACAACGCTTATCCGACGCTAGGATATATGCGCTGCCGGATCCACCAGAGACGCGAGCACGCATAAACTTCGGTATAAATGTCAGCAATGGTGCCAGCCGAGCGTCCACCACAGACACAGTTTGTATCTTGCGGACGGAGGAGCTCACTGTAGCGCGCACTACGCCATCGATAGGATTCGGATTACTCCGCAGGCATTTGCAAGCGAGCTCTGTAGATTAGGGGGTTATCCGATCGGATTGTCTTTCTTGGCCTTGTTCGTCTTTCGACTAGTCACCAGTCACCAATCACCTACCACTGCGTGTCGCACTATATTCCGACAGGCATATCAGAACGAGAGTGCATGTCGTAAGACACCATTCGATCGTTGCGTGGACTGCCGTGAGGACCTCCCACCTGCATCGTGTCGAGTCTACGTGGTTATGTATCTGAAGATATTTACAGCCGTTGGTTATTCCAAAATACGACTGCAACCACACTCTATGTGGCGAGTGGCTGGTGATGGGGATGTGGATGGGAATAGGATGGGGGTGCGACAGAATAGGCAACTTTTCAAATGTAGTAGCCGACCGTCGGCCTTGTGTGTGGGCGAGCCGACGCTTGCGATGATGGGCGAGATATCTTAAGATATCTTATCAGTTCGGGGCGAGCTCTACAGGTCTTTTAGCAAGCCTACAAGCCTGTCCAAGCTTTAGCTATCGGAGCTATTCGTTCGGTGGGGCCCGCTCGGTGTAATATGCGAATAGGACGGCCCTCTGACGTTCTCGGCGGACTCGTTCGGAGGCCCATCGGAGCCAGAGAGCGAATCACTCAGAAAGACATGGGGTTGCTAATGCCTCTCTCTCCATGCCCTTATATTGTTGGCCGATCTGTAAACGAGTGTCTGTAGCTGCGTCGCCTTTGTTTGCTTGTCTTCGTTTGCTCTTTTATTTTTTGCTGTTGATTTCCTCGCCCTCGACACTCCTTTAGATGCCATATTACACAAGACAGCTCATAGTCTATACGAATAAGTGTACGTCGGGTTTGCAAATGACGAATAGATTGCAAGGATATGATCAATGGAAATGACTGGTGTCCCCCGTGCCGGCCTCCCATATTTCTGTCGTTATTCATTCTGTCATGACTTTTTCCTCTTCTCCCACCCTTCGAGTTAATAGTTTTATTGTTTGGTTTATTTCCAGTTATGTATTATGATAGCTCGACCGTGAGCCCCCATCCCGCGGCCGACCCAACTGTATCTTTCCCTTACAAGACAACCGTAAACCTACGTTACTTAGCATTGTCTTGTTGTATCCCATGTATCATCATACGGATATACTCCGTACACCTTATATAGATATCGAGTACTACAAGTATGCACGCCGCATACATTTCTTGTTGCGGCCTAGCCGTCGGCATGGGATACGCCGCCCCCTCTTATCTTGTTTGTCGTGATCTTCCGTGATAACTGCTAAAACTACGCAAGGTAATGGAAAATGCCGGGCCTCTTTATCGGTTTCTCTAACGCTTTATCTCCGGCACTCGCCACGAGGTAATAGGGCCAGCATGGGGTAGATTGGCATGGACCACGCGAGGTTGCCGGTGGGCTCTTGGCCTGGTCTGGTTTTGTCTATGCCCAGCTACTCAGGCCTTGCTCAATAGTTAAGGGCCAATTTGTGATGCTCGAATAGTCAAATACTCAAAACAGCCCAATAGACTAACAGCCAAATACTCGAATAATAAAAACAAAACTCGAAGGCCCCGTCTGCTCCCATCCGTGGATCCTGCATCATCTTTCCCACTATGTACTACAGCCTTCCTCGTGTACTCTTTCCTGCCTCCTGGGTTTCCGGTCTGCATTGCTGAGCTCGTCGGCTATCATATCTGGATACTGGATACTGAATTTGGATACCGGATACTGGATACTGGATACTGGATCTTTCCGTCCCGTGCTGGATCTTCCTAGATTCTAGATATTCTACTGTGCCATGTCCACCATCATGCAAGACCCAAGATACCCGTCGTACTCGGCGATGGGCTCCGTGCCCGGCACATCTCACAACGTGGCTGTCGGCGACTCCATCACTGTCGCACCGGCCTCTCACCAGCCAATGGACCCCCCGTCTGCCGCTCTGCTCCGCTTGATGCGCCGCCGTGTCCCTCCGGAGAAGAGACAGCGCACCGAGATGAGCTGTGACTGGTGCAAGAAGAAGCGGTGCAAGTGCCTTCGTGGTAGTACTGTCGACACCTGCCGAGCCTGTAGTGAGATTGGCCGTCCGTGCACCACGACAGAGCCTCGCAAACGGCGGGTGTACGGCAGCCTATCGACCGCTTCTGTATTGTCGGCTGCCTCATCACCACCGACCGGCTCACAGCAGCAGCATCAACAACAGCACCAACGCCAAAGGCAGCAAAGAACACCGCCAGCATCCTCGACGACTTTATCTTCTGGTATAGTGGTCAACACCGAGACCGACTTCTTCGCCAGATCGTCAGCTTCTTCGGCCTCCGCATCCTCTACCAGCCAACCACTCTCCCCATTCAGCCTCGGTAATGGCATCGACGGTATTGACGACATGTCTCTTGACGTTTCAGCAGCCGACCCGCGCCTGCTGATCCGACCTTCCCCATCACAGGACAGCACTAGCCTCCCCTTGACGGTGTCACCCCGTGATATCGTCACCTACCAGAAAGACGACCTGACAGCAACCACCACAGCAACAATAACATCCAATGCTCCTTCTTTGCTTACCCCGACCACTTTAGCCTTCACTGAAAAGAAGTATGCTAGCGACGAGCACCTCTTTGAGGATGCCCTTGGTTTCCCACGCTACATTGGCCCTCTGGGTTCATACACCCTGCTGGTTAAGCTGTGGGAGGTCATGGCTGTATGGTGTGCGCCAAACATGGCGATACAGGCCCCGCCATGTGCCAGCACACAGACAGCAAGCCGCACCCAGCCAATGCGGCCGCGCTTTGGCAGCACAAGCAGCATCAGCGACAGCACAATCATTGATGGCGCGGACCAGACAATCCAGCAGTACAGTAGCGGCCGCAACATCGACCTGCCACCTCGTGAGGTTGCAGATGTCCTCGTGAGCCTCTTTTTTGATAAAGTCCACTGTGACTTTCCCATATTCCACCGCGCTCTGTTCCAGACCAGCTACGAGAACACCTGGGCGTCGCCATCATCACCCTCTCAGTCGCCTCACCAGAACAGCCAGCCAACAACGGTCGGTCCCGAAGCCGAGCCGGCGTGGTTGATGTGTCTGTCTATGGTGTTTGTGCTCGGCCTCGAAGCCGCCTCCGCACAGAGCAGTGCCATTCGACGCCTTGTCGGGAACACCGCACATCGCGAGGCGCTCAAAGCTCGCTACTTGGCAAAAGTCCAGGAGGTTTTGCCCCAAGTCATTGCTGGGTCCATGCTTGTCCATGTCCAGGCGCTGATGCTGTATTGCCGGTACCTGCACATCACACGCAGCCGGAATGCATGCTGGAACCTGACAGGGGCTGCCATTCGCGTTGCTGTTGCGATTGGCCTGCACCGCAACGGTGTGCATGGCAAATGCAGCCCACTTGAGCGTGAGCTGCGCCGTCGTATATGGTGGACGCTGTACGCCTTTGAGCGTATTGAATGCTCGTCGCTCGGCCGCACATCCGCCATTGACGACGCCGAGTGCAATGTCGGCGTACCCACCGAGGACTTGCTGGACATGAGCGATATCTTGCCCCGCGGTTATGTTAGTGCACATGCTGGACTGATGCGACTCCTTGGCTCCATCTGCAAGCAGCAATATGGAGGCAGCCACAGTGATAATGGCGACGAAGAGATGGACAATAGTGAAGAGAGTAGCATCTCCACCAGCATCAAAGTCCCACAAGAGCAAGCAGACTTTGCAAGGGCAACAGCAGAGTCGCTCGACCTCTGGTATGCACAGTTGCCTCCAAGCTTGTCCCTGTTGCCTGACTCGCCCAAATCACACCGGCGAGCCATTTTGCTGCTGCACATACAGCACCACTACACAGTGACTCTGCTGTGCCGTCCCTTTTTGTTAGCACTCGTGGCTAAGAAGAAGCCTGAATCAGCAATGGCCGTCGAAGAGGAAGGAGATGCATCTTCGTCATCCGCGACCCTCCTCATGTTTGCTCGCAAATGCATCGAGGCCGCCAAGTCGGCCGTGGTTGTGATTGAGCGCCTGTTCCGTGCTGGTCTCTTCAACTCCAAGACGTGGTGGGACGTCTACTTCATTGAGGCTAGCTGCATGGTCCTGGCCATGGGCCGCTTTGTTCACGACCGCAACTTGCGCAGCGACGCAGGCATCATTGACGCCCTTCGTACCTGCATCCGCATCCTCAAGGAGTGCAAGGAGTTCTCGCCAACGATGCAGCGGATCGCCTTTGTGACGACAGACTTTGCACAGACACTGGTGTCGGACAACTCGCCGTGCCGTGCGCAAGACGAGCAGGACTCACTAAAAAAGCAAGCCCAACAAGCCCAGCAAGCCCAGCAAGACCGGCAAAACCGGCAAACCCAACAAGCCCAACAAAATGCACAGCGGCAACAATACCTTGCTCAGCAACAACAACACCAAAAATACCTTCAGCAGCACCAGATCCCGTACCAGAGGCAGGCCCAGTATGGGTTCGAACATCAGCCTCAAAGCCACCAGAGCCAACAACAGCACAGCCCATTATTATTTTCAGGGAATCAAGGTATCTCGGGGAATGCAGCGCAGCTGTCCCGGGATATAGACGACTTTGGTGGCGAGATGAGGTCACGATCTTCGTCCAGTCAGTCAGGAAGTAGCCCTGACGATTCGTCCATCCCCATAGCGCCGGCCAACATCTTCGGCAATGCCCACGACCCTGTGGGTGTCAGCATGAGCTCTTCCAGCGGCATCGCACACGACCCGTTTTCGATGCCCTGGAATCTAGCCGATATATCGCAGTTCTGGGGAGACTGGGCGGAGCCGGACCACTGGTGGCAGGCATAGGAGGGAAACGTATCAAGTTATGATGGATGAGAGGTTGGATACCAGGAAAATGGGGGAACCGGCAAAGTCTTTGAATGATACTTGTATATGAATAGTATGATAGCGTTATGATAGTAAAACAGCCAACCGAGGTATTTATGTTTTCATCCAGACTTCTTTGCGACTGCTCTTGCATCCCTTAAACAACGCATCTGACTTTACTATACGAACCCGCCCATCTTCCGCCACCCATTTCCCCAGATCTGTTATCCGCCTTGCGCCTTCTCCTACGCCTTGCAGCCCTACCGTCATCCAATAGATAAACAAGATAAAGACGGATAAGTGTGAGAGTCGAAGGTGCACCTGTTCGGCGATACATATATAACGCGCTATTGGTCAATATGCATCGGCAGTCATTCACTAAAGACAGTGATAAGAGCCGGAAGTTGGTGCGATAGTGCAAGACTCGATGGCAAAGTCTGGGGACGAATGGATGTTGTCAAGACAGCATTGATATAGTGCGTGATGGTTGGTGATTGATGGCTGATGGTGGCATTCAATACAACAGCCTTCCTATTGGTAGGCATGTGGGGTTTTGGGGTTTTGTGGAGATGGGCAATGTGCTGTGCCGTCATGGGAAGGTGGGGGAAGGCTCATGATAGCTCCTCCCGAATGGGAACGAATGGGGACTTCCCTGATCCGATGAACCCATTCTACGCGCTTTTTGGGAAGGAGCCGTCGTTCTTAGCTCGCTTAGACCCCGGCAACTTTTGTGACCGGCGCAAGACTGTGCGTCAAGAACGAACTCCAAGAGCAACAACCATCCTCGAAAAGCCCACGGTTTATACTATTGCCTGCTTTCTGTTCTGGGCATGTTCGCATCACGTCTGATTACGTCATCGCGCTACAAAACCGCTTCCGTCAGACTTCATCAGCATACAAGACCGGTCCTGCAAAGACACCCAAACCCAACACTGCGCACAATGAGCTCTTCTGGAGCGAACGACGCGGCCGCCGCCCTGGAGGCACGCAACCAGCACGAGGCTTCTATCAAGCGCAACCCGCACCCGGACTTCAAGGCTGTGGAGGCGTCGCGGCCGGACTGGGAGGAGTCTAGCACGTGGCACTACACCAAGACGCGCAGCCCTGACTGGCAATGGGGCCAAGGCGGCAACGATGGCGGCGAGTCGCTGGCCAAGAAGCATGTCGAGATTGACCCTTACGAGCCCGGCCGGCCGGCCGTTTTCAACTACAAGCTGATGATCTCGGCTATTGTGCCACGCCCCATTGGCTTCCTGAGCACCATGGCCGCAGACGGTGCGTGTACATAGCAGAACGGGCCGCCGGCCTCTTGTTCTAGGGATTTTGTATGCAGCACAGGACTGACAACTGGCAGGCACCTCGTCTAACCTGGCTCCCTTCTCCTACACCAGCATGGTGTGCCACGACCCGCCCATCTTTGCCATTGGCATCACGGGCGGTATTGCCACCGCCAAAGATACACTTGCCAACATTGCTTCGAGCAAGGAGTGCGTGATCAACATCATTTCAGAGCACTTTATCGAGGCTGCCAACTCGACGTCGGTCAACGCGCCGTACGGCGTTTCCGAGTGGGGACTGAGCGGCCTGCACCAGGCGCCGTCGTCAGTGATCAAGCCGCCACGCGTCCAGGAGGCTGTGTTTGCCGCCGAATGCAAGCTGTACGAGCTCAAGGAGTTTGAAAGCAAAGCTAACCCAGGCAAGAAGTCCGGCACGCTGGTGCTCCTCGAGGGTGTCAAGTTCTGGGTGCGCGAAGATGCCATCAACGAAGAGAAGAACCAGATAGACCCTGCCGTATGTGTACTCCCCCCTGCCAGACTTTGTTCTCATACAACCAAAGACTAACGAACCAGATTTTGCGTCCCATCAGCCGCCTTGGTGGGATTACCTATGGCCGCACGACCGAGGTCTTTGAGATACTCCGGCCGGACTTTTCTGCTGTCGGCAAGGCGCCCAACGCCGAGGAGCTCCTCGAAAAGGCATCGAACCCATAGACGTGAGTTGGACTGATGAGTTTCAATGACACATGCAATAGATCTATATATATATATATATCCACCGGCTATTCATAATCTAATATAGACGACTTGGCTAGTATGAGCATTGTAAAATAATTGACAAGAACAAATGAATGGCTAAAGCAAAGAGAAGCAGTCCAAACTGCTCGTCTTCCTTCTCTTTTCTTCCTTCTCTTTTCTTCCTTCTCTTTTCTTCCTTCTCTTTTCTTCCTTCTCTTTTCTTCCTTCTCTTTTCTTCCTTCTCTTTACCTTTCTTCTCATTACTTTAGGTTTGAGTCTAAACCACCTATTTCTCTTCAGCCCATAGATTTTATAATACACTAGCTGATAAGATATCCCAGCTTTCATGCCATGAGATGTGCCATGCTTTGCATGCCATCCAAGTATCTAGTAATACATCCTCTTCAGACGGAAAATCGGTAACCGATGCCCCGAAGCAACACATAGTACAATTAGTGAATACGTAACCCACACATGTATATACGCACACGCGAAACTTGACGTCCTATTCACACTATCGATTGCATTGAAACCTGCTTAATAATTTTACGGGGAGACAAGATAAATTTTGAACACTGCCTTTATCTGAAACCATGCAGTATTAATCACTACCTTGTATTTTTGCCTTTCTCGTGTAAGTGATTGTTTACATCAGTTAGCGCGCCACCCAACCGCGGTCCCTGAAGCTAAAACGCCAACGACGTCAGCGATGGATAAGTTCTTTCAGGGCCGTTTCAGGGCGGTTCAGGGCGGTTCAGGGTGTGCCAGGCCCACGTGATGGCTCTTAATTCGGAGGGGGGTAACAACACAGGGGTAGGGAGGAGCTCGACATTCCAGACAGTCTGCGCATCGGACTTACCCCGCGACACAGCAGCCCAGTCACTCTATATTGACACAACAAAAACAAACCACAGTCACCACTACATAGCGAAGCACAACGAGAGACTACATCATCTGGCTTCCTGCACGGAAGAGCCTTCAACCCCCCAAACCATCTAATAGCAACTCACCCTACCCCATCGCGATTAAGATGACGACCTACGCAACCGATCCCGCCCTCTACATCTTCACCTCGCTCACAGCGGGTTCTGCCCACATTGTCACAGCCACCTCGCGGCTCGAGACCATACTGCGTGCCAATAAGGTCCCATTCAAGGCGGTCGATATTGCCACTGATGACAAGGCCCGCATGCTCTGGGGCCGTCGTGCTGGCAAGGACCCAAGTGGCCGCATGCGCAAACTGCCGGGACTCGTTCAAGAGGGCACGGTGCTTGGCGACATTTTCGAGATTGAGGAATGGAACGAATACGGCGAGCTCAAGATGAACGTGAAGCTGTTCTGGGACGACTTCACAATACCACCGATCAGCCAAAAGCCTGCACCGCCGCCTCCGAAGCCAAAGCGCGCCGCGCATCCAATGGCAGCGGCCGTGTCTGCAGCAGCCGCCTCTTCAAAGAGTGCCCTCACACCGTCTACGGCATCCAAGGGCGGTGCGAAGACATCCGCAGCATCCGGTTCAGCTACCAGCAGCAAGACCTTACCTGTTCGAAGCATTGCAGAGGAAGCTGCCGCTAAGGCCAAGAAGGTGCAGCTACAAAGCTTACGCGATAAGGTGTACGGCAAAGGCGAGAAGCCCGAAGAAAAGGCAGAAGGGAAAACGACCGAGGACGAGCCAAAAGAGGTAGCGGACGAAAAGAAGGAGGGGGAGAAGGAGGAGAAGGGGAAGAAGGAAGACAAGGAAGACAAGGAAGACAAGGATGACACGAAGGAGGAGAAGGATGTTAAGGAAGAGGAAGCTAAGCCTGAGGAAAAGGCTGAAGAGAGCGAGAGCAAAATCGAAAAGGCCGAGGAGAAGATCGAGGAGAAGATCGAGGAGAAGATCAAGGAGAAGGTGGATGAGAAGGAGGATGAAAAGGAGGACGAGAAGGTGGACGAGAAGGTGGACGGGAAGGTGGACGAGAAGATCGATGAGAAGGTCGAGAAGAAGGTTGATGGCAAAGCAGTGGAGAAGAAATCAGATGAAAAGAAGTCGGCAGACAAAAAGGTCACAGACAAAAAAGCAACCGACAAGAAGACATCTGAAAAGAAGGCAGCCGAAAAGAAGGCTCTTGACAAGAAGCTGGCGGAGAAGAAGGCAGAGGAAAAGAAAGCTGCTGAAAGGAAAGCGGCGGAGAAGAAAGCTGCCGAAAAGAAGGCAGAGGAGAAGAAGGCAGCTGACAAGAAAATAGCCGAGAAAAGGGCCGCCGATAGGAAGGCTGCGGAGAAGAAGGCTGCAGAGAAGAAGGCGGCTGAGAAGAAGGTGACTGTCAAGAAGGTTGTCGACAAAAAGGCTGTTGAAAAGAAGGCATCTACTAAGGTGGCCGAAAAGAAGTCCTCTGATAAGAAGCCACCTGAGAAAAAGGTTGCTGATGTTAAGCCTGCGAAGGAAGCTGAGGAGAAGGCAGCAAAGGAGGAATCCGAGTCCGAATCCGAGTCTGAGGACGATGACGAAGACGAGGACGATGATAGCGCCGATGACGACGACGCGGATGAAGACGGCGGTGACGACGGAACAAAGGATGAGAAAAAATCAAAGCCAAAGGACGTGGAGAAGGCACAACCTCCCAAGACAGAGGAATCATCAAAATCAGCCCCAGCAACATCGTTGAAGACAGACCAGGAGAAGGCCGACGCTGAGGACGACTCAGAAGATGACGACAGCGACTCGGAAGACGACGATGACGACGATTCGGAAGAAGGTAGTGAGGAGGACGAGGAGGACGGGGTGGAGAAGGGGAAGGGTAAGACTGCAGAGGCAGCACCGAAGGAGGCCGCGAAAGAGGCGCCGAAGGAGACTGCAAAGACTGCAAAGACTGCAGAAACTCCAGCCAAGGTTGAGAAGAAGACGGTTGACGAAGAGGAAGAGTCCGACTCTGACGACGACGAAGACTCTGACGAAGACTCTGACGACGACGATGACGATGACGACGATGAGGATTCTAGCGATGATGACGAAAAGGAAGCCGCAAAGACGAAAGAGAAGGCAG
Organism: Ophiostoma perfectum; assembly: GCA_029298845.1. Classification (NCBI taxonomy): domain Eukaryota; kingdom Fungi; phylum Ascomycota; class Sordariomycetes; order Ophiostomatales; family Ophiostomataceae; genus Ophiostoma; species Ophiostoma perfectum. The sequence continues at coordinate 634,724 of JANSLV010000004.1, forward strand.
GGGCAGCAAAATAATGAAGTGCGGGAGCCACGATGGGTGAGGATAATGTCGGAGTGTATATAGTCGAATGTATGTAGCCTGCGTCTGTTTTTATATACCGTGTTGGTCTTGTTCCTGTAGACAAGTCTCAAGCTAGTCTTCCAGCTGCATGTTGCCAACTACTCTTTGCCAGCTTCAAATGTCAACTAATTTTGTATGTACCTTTATATACCAACACCATATCACAATCTTCCTTTTGCTTGGCCAGGAATGCAATTGAAACCATATGTACTTTTATAAAACACTGTTATATACTGGGAGTCCAGGCGTGATATCAAACGCTTGATACTAGACCTCAAAAGGGAATGTGCTTGCCTACTACAAATATTCTATTCGTACAGATCCTCATCGTCACTCAGCCGCTGGTCTTGGAATGCAGCTCCAGCAGGAGCCTTGCCCTTCCCCTTGGCTTTACCATTCAAAATGACACTTCCAGTGTCGTCGTCGTCGTCTCCGTTGTCATCCTCATCTTCGCCGACATCGACCTCGACTGCCTTGCCCTTGCCCTTGCCTCTGCTCGTGGGCCTGGTGGCGGCAGATGAAGCAGACAAAGCGCCCGTTGCTAGAGAGGACGAGGTCAGAGAAGCAATGATAGATGCTACAGAGCCCTGGGAATGGGACTGGGACTGCTGCTGCTGCTGCTCTAGTTGCTGCTCTCTGCGCGCCTTCTCCTCCTTCTGCTTCTGGCGGTTGCCTTCAAACGTCTCGCGCACCCGCTCATAGTGCGACAGTTCGCCAGCACTGATACTGGGGACAAGCTCGCGGTTGGCCTCTAGAAAATCTTGTTCTGTCACCAGAACAGCGACGTCCTCGGGCGTCGCGTAGTGGTCAAAGTAGTACGCAGTCGACATCGCCTTCTTGCCGCTGGCTGCTGCCATCTCGGCAATCTTAGCATCCACGCCCGAAGCCTGCCGTGTAACAGCCTTCAGCATGGCATCGCTACACAGGGCGTAGAAATCTGCACCCGTATACGTGAACGGTAAGTGCTGAGCGATGGAGCGCAGAGAGACAGATGGGTGGAGAGTGAATCTATAAAGGTTAGTAATCGCGGGTACATGATACAAAGCGTCGTCAAGATAGCATGACAACTCACTTTCTTGTCAGTGCCTCCAGAATACGGAGCTGCTTGTCGTGTGTGTCGGAAACACCGAGGTACAGCATGGTATCGAAACGGCCAGGGCGCAGGAGAGCTTGGTCCAGAAGATCAGGACGGTTCGTGGCACCAATAACAAAGACGCCGCCAGACCCAGCACCAGAACCCTCATCGTCGTCGTCATCACCGCCAGACATACCGTCCAGCTCGGCCAGCAACTGAGACACAATACGGTCCATGACACCACCGCTGTCGCCCTGGTTGCCACGTTTTGGCGCAACCGAATCCAGCTCGTCAAAGAAGACAACACAAGGACGCGCATCACGGGCACGCTGGAACACACGCCGAACATTGGCTTCAGATTCACCAATGTACATGTTGAGCAGTTCAGGTCCCTTAACGCTGAAGAAGTTGAGGCTGTACTCAGTAGCAATGGCCTTTGCCAATAGGGTCTTGCCAGTACCAGGCGGGCCATAGAACAAGATGCCAGACCGCTTCTTCATGCCCTTGGCGAATAGCTCAGGACGCTCCAAAGGTAGCTGGATTGTCTCCATGACGACATCCTTGACATTGTCCAGACCACCGACGTCGTTCCATGTGACATTGGGAATCTTGGGGGCACCAATGGCATCGGCAAAATTCTTGCGCGCAGCGTCTACAGCCGCATCGAAATCAGCCTTGGTCAGGCCCCGCACAGCGGCGCCGCCTGCAACCTGCACATCCCGAAGTGAAAGCACCTTGGTGTTTATCTGCTGCTCTGGGTCAAGATCCGCAGAATCTGGCGTGGATTGGTCGGCAACCAGCTTCTCAAGGCGTGACTGGCGGCAGACCAGAGCACGCTCGACAACATCAACAAGATCACCAGCAACAAGTGCTGCTGTCTTGAGAGCAACACTGCCCAGGTCCACCTCGGGGTCAAGCACAATCGAGCGGTCGTTGACGATATTGCGGAGGATGTTCTGCCGCTCCGTCTCATCGGGTGCGCGCATCTCCATTTCGTGCGTAAAGAGGCTCCGTACACCATCTGGGATTTTGTCCGGCTCGGTAGTCGTAGCGATCAGGACACGCACATCCTCTAGAATCTCCTTCATGGAAGACACCATGCGGTCAGCGGTCAGCGCCTCCATGTGGCGAATCAATAGAGCACAGCACTCGGGGCCGCAACTCATGGCCAATCCAGCACGTCCCTTCAACACGCCCTCCGTTTTGGCATCGCCGCCACCTGCACTGGCTTCATTGATAATATCGTATGCATCGATGGAATATGTGTGCAGGCCCATGTCAGCACAAGCATTGGCCGCAACAGATGCCTTTCCAATACTGCGCTGTGTCGAAACGAGCAAGATAGCAACGGGCGGCATGTTCAAGTGGATAGCACGCTTGCTTGTTGCAGCGGCGACCAGATCGCGCAGCTGCCGGCGTAGGGGTGCGACTTGCTTCCGGTCAGGATCAGATACGGCAACAGCCGCCTTGTCTCCGTAGCGCCGAGGCGGCTCCCGAAGGCCCAGGTAGTAAGACCAGTTGCTGTCCTTGGTGCCGGGAATGCGCGAGGTTGTAGTGCCTGACTGTTCAAGGTGGGCCGTCGAAATGTCGACGCACGCCACCGTCGTGCCCCAGACACTCTCTTCTTCCTGGTCATCGTCGCCTAAGAAGCTACGCTGCTGCTGGGGTTGGGGCTGGGGCTGGACATGGGTCACCTTGAACCAGGCAACCTCGTCGGCCTTGAGAGTAGGTTTACCACTCAAGCGTTGCCCACCCACTGGGATAGCGGAAGAGGCTCCATTGCTGCCCGTGGTACCATTAGTGCCGTTGGAGGTCTGTGCTGGCTCCTTGACGCCGCCGGTAAGAGACAGAATGTCCGTGACAGCAGCGCTCTCAGTAGATAGCAACATGTCATTCATAGTGCGTCCCAGCTTGGCATCGATTGGAATGGCGATATAGTCGCCCGTTTTGACAACGCGCAGCTTCTTCTCAAAATGCCATTTCAGTCCTGCCACAACAGCTGTCTGGACAGACTTTTCAATGGGCACGGGTGTACGAATCTGCTGAATGATGACTTTTTGCGCAAATGGCGGCTGAGAAGTGGCTCCCATCTTGGTAGACGACCGAGCACCATGTCTTGAGAGTGTCGAGGCCGATGCATGTGCGCCACGCAAGGGAGACAGGCGTAGATACGGTGTGCTATGCATATTTGCAAGAAGGATGGGCGAAAGAAATGCGACGGGGCTAGAGGGCCGCTGGATCTGCGACTCAAAAAACGACAGCTTCCGGCCGCCTTCGTGCTTGGAACTGGGAATACGCGTGACAGGCCGCTGCGAATAGCCTTCGGGTAGACCAAAGACACGGACAGGACGCCAGTCCGGATCGTCACTTATTGGCTCGCCGAAGCTTCCCAGTGCAAAGCGGCCAAATCCGTTAGCAGGCGGCTCCTCTGCTTCCTCGAGACGTACCCAGTCACCAGAGAAGCAGCCGATGCGAGTCAAATTGTTGATGTCGACGTACACGCGAGCTTCGTCGTCGTCATCGGCGCCAGGCTTCGGGTGAAGCAGCTCTGGAGGAATAGGTGCTGTGAGGCCCTGGGTCTTAAAGAGGCGTCCACGGGGACGATCTGGGCGAGCGGTCGTGGCGGTGTAGCTAGAGAATACAGACCCGGGCGTTGCGATTCCGTTGGTTCTCCGGCCACGGCCGATCGTCATGGGCGAGCCTGGCTGAAGGGTGGACACTCCGCTAGCAAGAGTAGCCGGGAGTGTCGGTGCCTGAAGAGAGATCATCTCATCCATTGAGTCGTCGGAGATCTCGCCGTCGTCGTCCTCTAGGTCGTCGTGGTCTACAGGAGACATATCCGCTTCAGATTCCGTGACTTCAGAGTCCTCGGTAGGAGCATCCGTCTCTGTGCGAGCGCCCTCTTCGGCGGCCGAGTAGAACTGGTCGTTGGCCGTATCATTGCCCTCGTCCTCGGAGACACCATTTAGCTTGCGGCTGCGAGGGATTGGCGAGAGGTCGTTGCCCCGGGTTCCTTTCGAGTGTAGCCGGCCCCGGGACAGAATGATCTTTGTCGCAGGCGACAAGATACCCTGTGCGACTGGCTCACAGAAAGTGACCTTGCCCGGGTTCGGCGGAACATGCGTTATAGAGTGAGGCGGCAGAGGCAGCGGGAACAAGTCTCCGGAATGGACCACCTGCAGTGTACTAAGAGCAGCACGGAGAGCCGTGGTCAAGCGGTCTTCCGCAGATGTTACTGCGTCGATTGCCTTGGCGCCCTTCCCCCTAGCCGAGTAGTGGGCAGGGGCGGATGGGTGCTCCCGGAAGAAGGTGCCCTCTCCAGACTCAAGACGCTTGACCAGGTCGCCCTCCAAGCTCACAAAGACAGTGTCCAGCGAGACTGCCTCAACGTCGAGGAGTAAGATCTCGATGCCGCGGCGGCTGTGGCCGTTGAACTTTGACGGTGCCACTTGTTGCAAGATGGACGCAAAGCTTTGCAATGCCAGCGAAGATGGCGAGAACTGCACAGTGGAGGATGCGAGAGCGGAGGATTTGGCGACAGGAACGATGGTCCAGTCGACAGACTCGGAGGTGGCGCCAGGCGCCCACGGAGCCATGGCTACATGGTAGATTTCAGGCTCGGCAATAGAGGAAGCGTTTGTCGAGGCAGGTTTGGCGAGAGACAGGGAGGATCCAAAGCCGTTGGCACCTGCATGAAGAGAGGGAGTGGGTTAGCTGTTATCCGGGTTGTTGACAAAGTGCCGCAGCCCGTGACACTTACCACTATCCTTTTGCTGCTGTTCCTGCTGGTAGAGGTGCGGAAACAGGTCTGCGAACAGGTCCTCGGACAGAATACCAATGTCTCCACGAACATGGTCATCAAGCACGAGTCGTGCCGAGAGTGCGGGTTTGTCTTGCCGTCTGCGCCGGGGCCGACGGCGTCTAGGCCGCGACGCTAGGTCCGGCTGCGAAGAGGCTAGAGCAGCCATTGGAGAGGTACCTTGAGCGGTGACACGCGTGTTTCGAGCTCAACGAAAGGCAGAGAGGGAACAGTCGGCAATTTCTTCAGTGACGGGCTTGGTTCGGCTTCGGTCGATTCAGTTTCCAATTCGATTGGAGGAGACGGCCGCGTTGGTGAATTGTATCGCCCCGCGCTTGAACACGCTCTTGATCCCGTGCTTCAGCAGGCGTCGATACGGGGACTGGTTGCTGTGCCGTCAGCTTGCTCGTTGTGCAAGTTGTATGGTCTCGGCTGGGATGAACTTGGCTTGCTGCGGCGATGCTCGTGACACAATGACACGATGCTGGGTCGTCGGCTCGTGGCTCCCCAGAACGTGGAGTTGCTAGCGTCTGCCGGTCGTTGTTTCGCCTAGCGCTCCTGCCCCAGAGCTCTTTTCCAGCGGCAGCTTATTAGCGGCTTTTCTGTTTGGCCTCGGCTCAGCGCGACAGATTCTGGGGCAGAAGTGGCACTCGGTTGAGTGCTAGTCACGTGAAGTATCACCTGGTTTATATTTCCAGATGTGGACTGTCGTCACTGCGAATCACATGTGAAGGCCATAAATCAAGGAAACGCCCCTTGACGACCTCCTTGACACATTCTCGCCATTGTCTATTCGCTTACCCTGTGAGCTGCTCACCCGTCGACATATTGATCGGATGCCATGATTGTACCATTGGTCTACATTTAATCCAGCAGTCTATGACGCAGCTAGCCCAAACATCCCCCTATCGATTGTGTCTGCGGCCTACATGCCACTCGATGGCTGTGTGTCTCCGATTCTCTCAGGTCAAGGCACTCGCACATTGACGGAGCGTTATATCCGTATCTCCGCCTCGAGGTTGCACGGAAACAAGCGTTCGAAATACTTAAGCTTTTTAGTTCGTTTTCTATGTTTGCCGTACCGTGATGATCGGCCCTGCCAGTCATATATTTTGCCCTTCTTGAACGACGGGTTTCTTGTCTTCCAAAAGTCACGCTGTTGGTTCCTATATACTTTGGTTGCATCTTACATTATCTTTGGAGCTTTACTCTTGTTGTTTCTGAGCGTTGCACTGCTAAAGGACTAGACTCAAGTCAAGCCTTCTTGTTAGTGTGGCTTTGCGTCAGCGGTCCTTTCGTCCTTTGTCTAAGGCCTCACCTTTCACTGTCAATCCACCTCGAGTCTTGCGTTGGTTTTGGATAGGGTCTTATTTCTTCTTGGCTTTGAATACTCAAGCTCTCTCTAATTGGCGCGTCTTTTGTCCGCCATGTCTTCCTTTGAGTTACACGAGGCTGCCGACGCGCAAACTCCCGACGCCGACGACACCGCCGATATACCTCAGCGCACAGACGAAGAGCTCGCCGAGGCGGCCGTGGCATATTCCAAGCAGTCCGAAAAGCTGTCCCTCCAGAGACTAGGCAGCCAAGCTGAAGGCGAGCCTGTTGATGTCGCAGTCGAGGCGCGCTTCATCACACCGCAAGACCCCGTCATTGTCACATCGTCAGGAAACAGATTACCACCCGTCCCTTTATCTGAGGCTCACAAATTGAACATGTTGAAAGACGAGCTTCAAGGCGACAAGCCGAACGCCGAGAGCGAGAAGGATGCTTACCGCCTATCCAGGAATGCCGAGTCCTCCGGCAGCCGTAGCAGACCGGGCACCTCAAACGCAAACGAGATAGCTTCGGCCGAAAAGTCGCAAAATATACACCAGCAAAGCCAACCGGCGTCTCCTAGCAAGCACAGACGTTACTTTCCATTCTTGCAGAGGTCGGCTGAGGGAACTCTTCAAAAAGCGATGCCGCCTTCACACACAAACCCGTTGTTCCCGCCATTGCCTCTGTACGGGCCGCCTTCGATATTGCGGAACCTGCAGAGCTCGACCTTTCGCGTCTCCTCTTTCGTTTTAAGTCTTTCGTTCTTGGGCGTCATTGTTCTCGGCTCGTTATTTACTAGCGTGCCCGGGGCCATTCGCCGTACCGCATATCGCCTAACATTACGCGATCCGGACGCACACCGCCCTCTTTACCTTGAAGAAAAGCGCCGCCATGAGATGCGTCAAGAAATGGACCGAAGCTGGAAGCGCCGACGTCTTTCTGAGGAGCGTATAGTGCATCATGAGAAAACGGGAAGCATAGCCATGTCTGCCAGTGCTGCCAGCGCAACATTTCACGAAGACAACGAGGCTCCTGCTGGTGCAGGCATCGGCGACAGCACATACAAGCCAACCGAGGGCGGGCCTGACCCATTGGTACCAGACGTTGCCCATTACGCCCGCCGCGTCGGTCTAGATGTTGAGAAGTTCAAAGTGCAAACGGAGGACGGATTTATTATTGATCTGTGGCACGTCTATGATCCCAGCGAGCATACTCCCCGGCCGCCGGATGCCCTCAAGCACCGTGGCCCGGAGCTATTGTTCGACGAAACGACATCCGAGGAACGCGATGTGATCCAGCAAAAGATGTTTGCTGAACGGCGTGTCGATGGCAAGAAGCCAAAGTTTCCCGTTCTGCTCGTCCACGGTCTTCTTCAGAGCGCAGGTGCATACTGCGTCAATGACGACGATTCGCTGGCATTTTACTTGTGCAAGTCTGGTTACGACGTCTGGCTCGGGAACAATCGTGCAGGGTTTCAGCCGGAACATGCCGTTCTCAAACCGTCGGATCCCCGCATGTGGTGTTGGAACATCCGTCAGATGGGTGTGTTTGACCTCCCAGCGCTGACGTCACGGGTCTTGCGTGAGACCCGATTCGCTCGCCTCGGGCTGGTGTGTCACTCGCAGGGTACCACTGAAGCACTTGTCGCACTTGCCAAAGAGCAGCGTCCAGAACTCGGCCAGGCGCTGACAGTCTTTTGTGCACTCGCTCCGGCCGCCTATTCTGGGCGGCTCGTGGAGAAGATGTACTTCAAGTTTATGCGCATCATCTCACCCGGCATGTTTCGCATTATGTTTGGCATCCATTCATTTATACCTCTTATGATGCAAGTTCACCCGATGATACCAGGGCGTGTGTATGGCTGGATGGGCTACCGCGTATTTTCATTTCTGTTTGAGTGGTCGGATGTCCGCTGGGACCGTGGGCTGCGCAATCGCATGTTCCAGTTTGCACCAGTTTACGTCAGCGCCGAGTCGATGCGGTGGTGGCTAGGCCGTGAGGGGTTCGCACGACACAAGTGCATCTTGTCCACCAAAGAAGAATGGTATGCAGAGGAGCGGGCAGAAGAGGAGGAAATGAGCAGTGAAGCAGCTGGACAGCCTCCCATTGGTAGTCGCCCATCGCTCAACGGATCCGCGCCCTCACATCGGCATCGCCCTCCGGGATCCACAGCCTGGTACGACGAACGCGTCCCGCCCTTCGCTCTTTGGGTTTGTGGCCGTGATGACCTTGTCGATGGGAGACGCCTACTAAAACGCTTTCTCCCACGCCCTGCCTTTGCTGCTCTTGATCGAGGCAAGGGCAGCAGAAGCACGAGCAGCGGCTTGCAACGAAGCTCCCGGGAGCCGCACGTCCGTGTAGTACATGCCAAACTGATTCCTGAGTACGAGCACCTGGATGTGCTGTGGGCTATGGATGCAGTTGATGAGGTTTTCAGCGAGTTGCGCGAGGTGCTCTGGAAAACCTGCACTGTACGTGAATCCTGCCGCATCCCCAAGGGTTGTGAAAACGTCGAGCAGTGGCAAGATCCGAAGCACCAAGAGAGCGAAGCAGAAGGCCAAATTGTGTGTCCTCGTCCTACACGCAATGTTGTCGATGAGAACGACGAGAGTAGCAGCAGTGAGACAGATGCTGCTTGAGTGTTAGTGCCAGGCAAGGACGCGTTTACGAAGTATATGTATTGCCATGCTCATGTGGTTATTCTATTATCTTATATCTGACGTTTATATCTGTTTTTTTTTGCAATATAGTCTTCATTTTCGCCTGTGTCCTAGATAGGGGAAACATTTCATGCCATATCACGGTCAATTTTGTGGGAGAGGGTCTCTCCTACCCTACTCTCCATCGCGCTGCTTGAGGTTGTCGAGGCCCGTCTTCGTCTCTGTGTGCTCTGTCTGAAGGCGTCTCTGCTGCACAAAAATGCTCGCAATGAAGGCAACACCAGCTATGGCTGCGTACATTGTGAAAATATTGCGCAGACTAGCGGCAAAAGCATCCTCCACAGCACGTTTCTGGGCAGCATCAGTGATAGACGCCACAAGGTCGACGTTTGCAGCAGCGTGGCTTCCTGTAAATGCAGCGAGAGTCGTCGAGTTCAGGCCTGCGGCCACGAGCGATGACTGCTCCTTGTCCATACTGTTTTGCAGGATGACTCCGCCGAGGACAACCGACAGTGCTGTGGCCACATTGCGAAGGAAGCCCATGGTGGCTGTGGCTGTGGCCGTCTCGGATTGGACAACTGTGTTCTGGATAGCAAGCATTGGGGACTGGAACAGCAATGCCGTGCCAATACCACCGACAATCTCACATCCTATGATGGTCCTCACAGGCGTGTCCGGGGTGAATAGCAGGTACAGGCCTGTTCCTAGTGTCATCAGAGCCGTGCCCACCCACATCATCTCTCGATAGCGTCCCGTATAGTGGATGAGCAGGCCAGACACAATGTCAATGGCAGCTTCGGCGGCCATCATGGGCACTAACATCAGGCCGCTTTGAAGGGGCGTGGCCTTCTTCGCACTTTGAAAGTAAAGTGGCAGGTAAAACTCGCATCCAATAGCAACCATGTTGTGTGCAAAGGACATGATGCAGATGGCGTTGTTGTGCCAGTGGCCAAAGAGCCCCAGTGGCATCAGAGGGTATTTAGCAAACTTGGCTTCACTGTAGATAAAAGCACCCACCATGGCACCTCCAACAGCAAGGAGGCAGATCACCTTGGGGCTGCTCCAGGGAAACGTAGCACCGCCAAAATCGAGTCCCAGAAGCACCATCAGTGTCACGGCCAGCATTGTTACCGTTCCTAGCCAGTCTATGGCCCGTAGACCGTCGGATATCTTTGTGCGAGGATTGTGCACGTCGAGAAACAACACTACTAGTAGGAAGGACACACCACATATGGGCAAATTGATCCAAAAGCACCAGCGCCAGCTCACGAGCTGCGTAAAAGCGCCGCCGACGAGGGGGCCCGCGGAGCCTGCGACTGCCCACACAATGGCGAGGAGACCCATGAACAAGGAGCGGCGACGCACACTGAACAGGTCTGAGATAGTGATGGTCACCAGGGGGAATACACCACCTCCAGCCACACCCTGCAGTGCACGAGCAGCAATCATCATAGGCATGTTGATACTTGTGGCGGCAATAACACTAGCAACAGCAAAGAGCACAATGGCTGCAAGAAGTGCGGGTTTGCGGCCCCAGATATCGCTGCACCGAGCCCAGATCGGGCCTGCGGCGGCGGTAGCAAGTAGATACGCGCCGCCAATCCAGACATAGCCCTGGGCCGAGTGGAGAGACGCAGCAATCGTAGGAATGCATGTAGCGACAATAGTCTGGTCAAGGGCAGCCACAAACAGAGAAAGCTAGAAAGTAGAGGCAGTATTAGTACATTAACGCCATAGCAGACAGGAGAAAGTGGTGGTATACAAAGAGCGACGCGAGGATCGCGTAGAGCCGCCATCCACTGCGAGCAGTTGCCCCGTCGGCAACGTCGGCAACGTCGATGGGCTCGATGGACAATTTGGGCTTCGAGCCTTCCAGATCGGTCGACGGCAGCGGGCCGACGGCACTACCCGTAGCCGAGATATCGTGGCCGTCCGGGACGGAAGGCGCAGTTGTTAAGAGTGTTCCAGACTTGGCAGGCTCGATGTCAGCCATTTCAACGTCGCTCGCTTCAATAAAGCTTCTTCTGGTCAGACGTTTGGCCGGACGATACTTGATGGTAAAAAACCCAAAATAAGATGAGAAGCGGCGGTTCAATGCTGTATTTAAACTCTGTCATTCTTTGTTTAGAAGTGCAGGCGCTTCTACACCGTATCTGCGTTCTGGCCCCTGTCCTGCTGATGGCGCCCTTCGCGCCCTCCGCATGTATTCAGCCCTTATGATGTTACTCCGCGCCCTTTAGTTGACAGTCACATCCCGCTCCCCAACATACGGTCAAATCACTGACTGTTGTTGTCGTTATGTTTTTGGGGTAATTTCGATCCGTTTGACTCATTGCCCGAACTGCAACCCCTCGATGGACATTTTTATTACATATATTCAACCCGTGTCATAAGCCAGTCGTCAAAACACATTCTGCAGGTCGCCGATTAGTAAGACGGCAGCAGGATATACAGGACGAAGGGAAAATGCTGGTACAGGATGCATCCTTTGAAAGGAATCACGTCAATAACCCCATGTCCTCGTTCTCTTCAGATGACTACGACGTCCTGTCGTCTCTTCGGCCGACCCCATTTTGTTATCAGCCTTGCCCGACGGGCAACCAGGCTTCAGACGCCAATGGAATGAGGGAACTGGGCGTTCTTTGTTAAGCAAACAAGCTTCCTATCGACAGCGCCCCTCTATGCTATCGCAAGTATCTAGCTTGCCAATTTTCGGGGATTTGATGCCACACCGTATCATAGGCACTATTATTAGATAACAGGCCGTCTGCAGATTGGGTAAATCGGCATCGACATCGGAGCCGGCCGACTTCGTATTTAGTGATAAACTTGCGCTGGTCAGTGTCTTAAAAAACGGACGCCATTGTTCCAAGATTTGTTTACCTTCTGGTTCAACTAATATCATCTGCTACATATCAAACACTATGGCTCGTACTTTCCGGGTTGCGGCCGCCCAGATGGGCTCTACGCACTACACAGACCCGCGCGAGAAGACCATCGGACGCATGCTGAAGTTGTTGGATGAGGCTGTTGAGAAAGGCGCAAATGTGGTTTTGTTTCCCGAGACCGCATTTGGGACATTCTTTCCTCGTCATCTGATATCTGACACAGTCGAGCTTGACTCGTTTTTCGAGCACGGCGATGTTGTTACCCAACCCCAGACAAAGCCGTTGTTCGACCGGGCCCGCGAGCACGGCGTTCACATCAGCGTCGGCTACGCTGAAAAAACAGACGACGGCGAGGCATTCAATGCCTCTGTCTTTTACGATGGCCAGTCGGGTGCCCTTCTGAGCAAATATCGCAAGATCCATCTACCCGGAGATGTCGAGCCATTTGACGACCCCGAAGCTCTAAACCAGCTCGAGAAACGGTATTTCCGACCCGGAAACCTGGGGTTCAAAGCGTTCCGCGTACCAGGACTGGTGGATGCCGAAGAGGCCAAGGAGCACGGAGATCCTATCTTTGGCATGATGATCTGCAACGACCGGCGGTGGGCCGAGTCATGGAGGGTGCTGGGGTTGCAGGGTGTCGAGGTTGTGCTCTGCGGTTACAACACGCCGGGATTTGCACCGCATCTATACGGCAGCAATGGCACGGCGGCAGCTAGTGACTATGAAGCATCGCGGGCCAAGGCACTGTTCCACCACAAGCTTGTAATGCAATCGTACAGCTATACAAACTCATGCTTCAGTGTCAGTGCAGCCCGGGCCGGTCTGGATGACGGCAAGTATGAGCTCATTGGCGGCAGCTGCATCACGGGTCCCGACGGTGACATTCTGGCCGAGGCCACCACAGAGGAGGACGAAGTCGTTGTTGCGGACATCAACCTCGCCGAGTGTCGACCTGGAAAGCAGCGGACCTTTGACTTTGGGCGCCATCGCCGCGTCGAGCACTATGGCCTGATTACCGAACAAACGGGTGTTGTCGAGCCACCGCGCCTGAATACACCGGCACCAGCGCCGGTCACGGCGTCACCGTCTACAGGGCCCGCGAGGAAAATCCGCATATTACTGATCAACCCCAACAGTACAGAATCGATGACGGCTGACTGCGTGGCACTTGCCCGGCCTACACTACCCCCGGATGTCGAGCTGACTGGGTTCACTGCGCCCAAGCCGTCGCCGTCGGCTATTGAGAGCCATTTTGACAACGTCATGTCAGCGGCAGCGGCAGCCCGAGCTGTGCTGCCCCTGGCGGCCACACACGACGCCGTGCTGGTCGCATGCTACTCGGAACATTTCCTGATCAAGATGCTGCGTGAGGAACTGCCGGGCCAGCCGGTCTGTGGCATCATGGAGGCATCGCTTGCGGTGGCCCGTACGCTGGGTGGCCGATTTGGCCTGGTGGCAACGAGCGACCGGTCCCGCATCAACCACAGAGACACGATCCATAACATGGGCCTGTCCAACTTCTGTGCCGGAATCGCGAGCTGCAAGCTGGGTGTGCTCGACCTGCATGCAGATGATGCCGAGGCTCAGGAGAGGGTCAACAAGGCCGTGTTTGAGGCGTCGCAGAGCTTGGTGGATCAGGGTGCCGAGGTTCTGACTTTGGGGTGTGCGGGTATGCTGCCGCTGAAGATTGCTGTGGAAAAGGCGGTCGGGCCCAACGTCACTGTGATTGATGGCGTCCTCGCCGGTGTTCACCATCTCGCTGGCATCGTACGGGTAGGCAGCCGGACGTCCAAGATTGGCATGTTTAGGAGCGCTGCCGTGACTCGAAGGGCCCGTGGCCAGGACTGGATATGATATGACAAGATAAGTACATCGTTCAATGGTGAGACTAGTATGAACATAACCCATGCAGGTGTCATGAGCTTCAATCTTCTCCTGTCTGTTATTTTGTGATCCGATTGCAACGGCTCTGTCTATCCGCTACTCTTCTAATGGCGCCGGGCTGTGATCGGCCACAGATTTGTGGCAAAAATACACGTCTTCCACCCTCCCACGGCGTCTACTCCGTACATATAACAAGACTCCGACTGATAGAGCTGATGTGTACTCGTAGATTCTTTGGGAAGAATAAGCTCCTATGACGGAGCGTGCACAAGAGGCCTGCACGTGGTAAGACAAACCAAGGCACGCCGGTCAGTCCATCCCATGTGCATTTTTCCTTGTACGATATTATTCCTTCCTTCTAGTTCCCACAGTTCTACCATGTTCTTCGGCGTCGGCACTCGTGTCTTCCGTATCGATGATGTATATTTGGTTTTATTTTCTATCTGTTTCCGAGCGAGTGAAAATGTATCATCAAATATTGTACTGCGGAATATCAAATCCAAATCTGGACAACTATTGCCCATCTTACACTCACACAAGCTAATACTCCGTCCGGACAGTCTACAGAATATAATGTGTTTCGGTCATGCTTAAGCCATGTTCAAGCCATAACCGGCGTCGATTAAGGGGCTGAGCGATTGATTTGCTTGTTGTCGTCTGGTTGAATACGGCCTGGCCACAAAGCTACGGAGTGCCAGTTCAACCAGGGTTGTCGTTGGTCGCACAAAAGAATACCAACGGATCAAATAATGATCAGGAATGTACAGAGTAAGTAATACAACGTCTTGTGTAAGTCGGTTTGTGGGGCTGTGTGACTGTTGGTAGTTTGGTAATAAATCCGTTGTCGTCTGATGTTGAGATGATATTGATGTCCTGTTGGATATCTAGTTTTTAGAGGTAGTAAGTCACACATCTTGAGCTTTGTTGATATATGGCATTTTCTTATTTTGTATCGTATGTATTTTAATTTGTTGTTCATATACCTTATTTCTAAGTATATCTCTATATTGTTTACCGATATTTTTATTTATTTATGTATTTATATAATATAATAAATATATTAAAATAGTTATTAACTGACTCTAGGTATTCATATACGAGCAAATGGCAGACATCAAGAACATCAAGCAAGATTGCCTGAGAATGAAAAAAACCCCAAACACAAACACAACCAAAGCATACGAGCACCATTGGTGTTTTCAAGATCGACAAACGCCGGTGCTACTGGGGTCAAATCGAATGGGATATCTGCACAAGACTTAGGCGATCCTAAGCGGTGAAAACAGTCGAGGCAATGCACATCCAAACGAGGCAAAGGGATGTGTAGCAAGCTGCTAGGGGTCAGCCGTTGAACTGCATGGCGTCTCCCTGCGATGCGGCTATAATCCACAACGTCTATAAACTGCAAACAAGGCTGCGAGTGCGGTAACCGAGAAATGGCGCCGGCCTGACGTTGGACAGCGGCATGCAACGGCACCGCAGCTCTCTGTACTACTCTACAGCAATCCAGCCAATCAGTGCCATGACGCGTTGTTGGAAACGGTCCGTCAAGGCTGTTATACGACGGTGTGGTCCGTTGGCTGGGGTGGCTTGTAGGACGTCCGCACAAACTACTACCGGAGACCACTACCGGAGACATATCGTACATACTGTATTGTGCTACGATGTGCCTCCTAGACAAAGCCTTGAACAGATCGAAAGCATGTCTCAGAACCGTGACTGTACGTATTCATGGTGAGATGCTTGCCGGGGTTTGAAGAAGAATTGCATACCGATCACGTGAGTATGCATCTACCGGCATAGATCGGCAGTGCTGAGTGGGCCAAGCACACGATGGTAGGCCAATGGTGGGTACGGAGTAGAGAACAAAGGACTCAGCACCAATGATGACAATAGGTGACAGACTGTGATCAGCTGAGGAGCAGGAGATAGGAATACGGAGTATACGGAGTAGGCATTGAGGTAGGAAGGCTGGTAGGGAAGCTGGTAAGGAAGCTGGAAGGAACGCGTGGATGCTGGCTGCTGTAAGGCGACGGCAGCTGGAAGAAGGGAGAGAGGGGCCAGGAGGAAGGAACGAAGGAAGACTGAGATTCGAAGTAATACACATAATAACGAGGAAGAAGGCGCGGGGAATAAAACGAGTAACAGGAATGGAAGGTGCGAAGCAGCGAAGCAGGCGAAACAAGCGAAACAGACGACACAAGCGAAACAAGAACGTGTACTTAATACTTTGTACGGGAGAATTCGTAGATTGGAGCCAGCTCGAGGGAAGAGAATCGGTCAACAATGGAAATACGGGAGGGAAAGGCCGACCCAGGCGAGATTAGCCCCTTGGGAACATGCCCTGGCGTTCTTGGGAGACGGAAGAGGAAAAACAACTGATATAAAGCAGCATGCGTAATCATTACGAATAAAATACAGAATAATAGTATGTAATCAATATATATGAAATAGGAAATAGGAAGTAGGAACTCGGAGCTAGAAAATATAAAATGTAAAATAGAAAATAGAATAGTGTAGTCTCGACGTTGACAAATTTACGCGCTATGTATCCTGTCAGAAAGAGATAACGGGATCTGGAAAGAGCGACGGAAGGAGTGGGGACGAAGGAGACAGAAGCTGGAAGGAGCGAGGGAGAGAGCAGAAAGAGCATAAACACATACGAGTACGTTGTACGCGGAAGGAGCGACATAAAACCATAATTAATGAGGCAAATGAAGACACGTAGAAATGAGGACAATAAGCCCTATTTTTATTATTAGTATTAATATTAGTGATTGCACCTTGTAAGGAGGTAGGATCAAGCATCGTCGCAGCCGGAGACTATTGTATTATTGCACGAGTATTACCACAAGGAAGGAACCAGGCATAATCCACAATCGGCAGGACAGGCATTGAAATGGAGGAAAGAACGAAACAACCCCGGCGAGTTGGGCTGCAACAGGCCAGAAACAGAAAGAGCGAACGGCTGGTCTAGCTATTCTCGCGTGCTGGGCTGATGAAGATGACTCGAAACAGAAAGACCGATCGAAACAACCTTGCCTTATTACCAAAGCTCGATGAAACACCAGACGCAATTAAAAACTAAAAATGAGAAATAAGAGTGGAAGCGGGCGAGCACAAGGAAATGAAGGCTTGCGGGGTGGTAGTACCGCTGCGTGCTCGCTCTCCCTGAACCATGAACCATGGATGCCCGCTTGAAGCCTAGCGCGGACCACATCCACCCGCCTGGCCCGGTTTTTGGGGTTTGGGTCGTCCCAAAACCCAAAATAAGATACCAAACCACTAAAACGCTAAAACACCAAACCGCTGAATCACTAAAACTAAAACCAAACCGCCTACCAAGCAACCGAATCACCTAAACCGCACTAATACTCCGTACTCGTAAGAACAGAAAGAGCCGGGAAGGTGTCAGACGCCCGAGTAAGCAAGCACTAGAGAAAAAGGAAAGAGCAGCGGGTCGCACTGGACTCTCTGTAAGACTCCGTAGTCTCCTCATACAGGCACTCGAGCAAGCTGCCCAGGCAAGAAACAAGCACAAAGCCGAACAGCAGGGAAGCAGGTAAGCAGGTAAGCAGGCAGGCAGGGAAGCAGGAAAGCAGGATAACAGAAAAGCAGGAAGCAAAAAACAGCACGGAAGAACTAAAACACAAAGCACAGAAGCACAAAACAAAAAGCACAAAACCGCAAACCACAAACCACAAACCACAAAACACGTCCCTGCCCGCTCACACCTTCCTACCCGGCCCCCAATTCTCGCACAGGGAAGGAATGACTGTCGGCACCCCATTGCAGTCCCTGTCCAGCATTGTTACATAACATGCAAAGTATCGCTGTACATCTGCGCGTGTGCAAGCTGGCATCGCCCTAACCAATCCCCAATCCGCCTTTCTTGAGATCTCACCGAATCTGCCCTCCTCTTTCGTTCTCCCTCCATTCTCACTCCGACCCAGCCTATCCGCTCCTGGCCAGTCGTCACCCTCTTGTCTCGCCCTCTGTCTTTGCGACCGTTCAATACATACCCTGCCGCTCGACGACATCCCTCGCCAACCACTCTGCTGCTTGCTGCCGCTCCTCGCCCGCCCGTCCTTTTGTGTCCCTTATCTCTGCTCCCGATAGATAACCCGGCTTCCTTCTTGGTATCCCGATCGGTCGCGCCTCGATTGCCCTCGCTCTCCTGCTCTACCCGTTCGGTGTACGGCCTCCTCGCCGCCCCTCCGCCGACTGCCTGCCCCCTTTTCCCCCGTCCAAATGCCGTCCCCGCGACCTGCGCTTTGAGTCACTTACCAGGGCCACCATGGTCGGTGTTCCGGGACGTTCAAAGGCATGCGCGACATGCCGTCGACGCAAGAAAGGCGTAAGTTTGCAATAACCAGGCGCTGCCTGTCTTGATACTCCCTCCCTCTCGCGCTCTCTCTCTCTCTCACCTTCTCCCTCTTCTGTCGCATTGTTCTCCATCCCTCTTTGCACCCATGCACACCGTGCGTACGTTTAAGTGTGTGCCACAACATCCGCCCTAGCATTCTTTGCCTGCACCATTCGGGCCATTCTTGCCCTTTTGGCAGGCTGGTCCATCGGATTGGGGGCCGCGCTGTACCGCCGCGATCTAGGCACCTTGTGCTTCCTGTGCATCCAGTGCCGAGTGACCGGGATGGGCTAGCACAGCTCTCCTATGGCATTTGTTTAGTCTAGAGCCTTCGGGGAAGCATCCTGTGCTTTTTATCAATCGAAGATCTAAGCCGGCTGCTGTGGCGCGTTTCAGGGTTGTGTTCTTAATGAATTCCCCGGTTCTTGTCGCCTCGTGGATGCACCGCGCAGGATGTTTCCACATTAGGTAGCAGCACTCCATATCGCTGCGTGGGCTGCCTTTTGCCATGTGCCATGCCCAGCCCGGCATCCTCGTGTTTGGCAGGCATTTGTGTTTGCGCCGCCATATCTTACATTTCCGCCCTATCACGTTCCCATCACATTACCACCAATCCACAACGACTAAGCAGAAGTCTGCATCGCAGGTGGTACACCCAGGTTCCCATGTATACAGGCTACACCTAGGCTGTGCCTCCAGCGGCTAACGGCATATCGGGCCGGGTCCGGTTCCGTGGTAGCGGATAGGACGCGACACACCTTGACTTATTGTGAGATACTGACTTGTCTTACACCCGCAGTGCGACTTCCAAAGACCCTCGTGTACCCAATGCCTTCGCGCGGGCCTAGAATGTGGCGGCTACGAGCGCGGCCGCATTTTTGTACACACAACACAGCACCGTCCATCGACGCTCGTTTCGGTACGCGAGAGCACCCCGACCACTGGCAATACAGGCAATCTCGGCGTCGTCGCTATTAGCGGCAACAACGGCAGCGGCAGTATCGTTCGCAACCGTACGACTTCTATATATACCCCCGGCCTACATGGCAACACAACCGGAACAATCAGTAGCGCGGCTCCGGGCCTCGTGCACGGCGCGCTTGACGGCCCATACACTACAGAGTTCAATGGCGTCTACAACGGGGCATTCCACAGCGTGCCAATAGATGCACCTATGGACGCATTAATCACCACACATCCCGGTGTGCTTTCTGGCACAATAGCTGGTTCTCTAAACAATGCATTGTCTAGCGTTCATGGCAACAACGGCGATGTTCCGCCCCACTCACCACCTCGTCTTGCTAGAACTAGCCCGGGCAGCCGTCGAATGTCCGACCAGCGTGTCATACCAGCGCAATTCGCAGCCGGTTTCCTAGGACCGCCTGGCGCAGATAGCATCCTCCTCGGCACGGCGCGAGAGGACTCCTTGCTCGCCACGTTCTGGCAGTCCTATTTACCAAACAGCAGCATGTTTCCCACGCACGCCGTTGGCTTCGCCAGCGGAGGCTGGACAAATGTTGTACAGGAACTATACCGGAAGGACCCTGTTCTACACTATACTCTAATGGCCAACTGCTTCTCGGCTGCTGCACGCATCGGAGACTCGCGCAACATGGCCGAACAAAGCCTGCGCGCCCATGGCCGCGCACTGCACGAGCTGCGCCTTGCCCTCAACCACCCGCAAAAAGCAAGGAGCGACAGTGTCTTCTCTGCTCTACGGCTCATGATTGTCTTTTCCATGTTTTTCTCCGACAGATACGAAGAAGACCGCAAGGCTCGTGCCCGAGGATGGAAAGAACACAATGCAGGCGTCCTTGCTCTTCTTCGTGCCCGAGGGCCCGAAGCCCACATGCACGGACACGGACACCAAATGTTTGTGGACTGCCGTCTGGCGCTGGTGAGTAGACTTGTTTTTCTGCTTCTTAATCTACTTCCGATAACGGGCTTTACTAATATCTTTAGATCATAACGTCTATCCGTCTTCGGAAGAAATCACCGCTAAATAGCCATCAATGGATGACTGTGCCCTGGACCCACGTCCCCAAGACGCCCAAGGACACGCTCATCGACATTTTGGCTGGGCTGCCCGCTGTCCTCGAGAATGTGGACTTGTTGGAGCAGATGCCACATGACAAGATTCGCGAGGACTATAGATCCAAGATAGTCGAGAATTGCTGGAGCTATGATCGCCAGCTCTGCGCATGGTTTGAAACCAACATCCCCAAAGAACGCCTGCAGTTCGTCGAGGACACGATTATCAACAACCCTCATTTCAACGACAACGATACTCTGACCACGGAGGACCTTTCCATCGTCTACATCATGAGTGTTTTCCTCTCCGGCTGCGTGCTGCTCTACAGCACAATGCACTCTATCTACGTGCCCGACCTTCCCGAACGGGCTAACGTGAGCATGTATATGAACAAAATTGTGGCCTACCTCAAGGTTGGATTCCACCCAAGCACCGGCCAGTATGGGCTCGAAATGACCTCGTTTCCGATCGGCTTGTGCCTTCAGATCTTGTCCTCCAACCTCCCGACGGGCGGCAACATCACGGAGGACCGGGAGATGTTTATGCAGCTGCTAGAGACAACGCGCGGCCGCGAGATCCGCGACTTTCTACGCAGTATGCTTAATACAAATGTCACGACACAGCCGTGATGCTCACCGGCATGATCGCACCCGACTTCCTCTTATCCCCACGCCTACTCTTATGCCGCCTATTTCCTTGCTATGTTTTATTTCAACATTCCCCCTCACTGCGCAATCTGGGCGCTTGGATTTCTTTCGGTTTCTTTTTTTTGCATACTATATCTACCTGATTTACTGTCTTGGGACTCTTTGATGCTGTTTTGGAGTGGCATTTGGTTTCGTTTGAACCTTTTATATTTTTCTTTGTCTATCTATTCCCAGGCGTTGCTTGTCTTGTTTATATATTTCATTCTATCTCTCTTTTGTTATTGTTTTTGGCGCGCTTGTATTTAGGCTCGTCTCTAACGTTGGATCAACAGTACGAAAAGGTACGGGGGCGCTGTATAAAGGGGCTTCTTCAGCTTGGACTTGGTAGGGGACCTCGGTGGTCAATGTATACCACATGGTTCACGATAAGAAAGGGAAACAGTATATGAAAACAAGACAGAAAGAAAATCTCACGGAAGGCCGATAGGGGACTTGATGACATGCAGCACCCTCGGGATCTTGCATCCTATTAATTTACGAATCTACTTGCACTGTTCGATCAACATGTGGTTTGTGTGTACAGGTCTTGTGTGCAGCTCTACGAAGCATCCGCGTGTAGCTTGACAATGACAAACGGACTGCCGCGACTAAGGCTGCTGGCACCAGTGCAGTGGCTGCACCGAAGGAGATGAGGCCGGAGAACAATGCATATCATTACTATGTTCATAGCCATGACAATTGAGCACTGCTAGATCTATGCTTACTGGATGTGATAAAGTACAACTGATTGATATTGGCTATTGAGATTCTGTGAGTGAATACGACTGCTGTTCTGACTGATCAAAGTTAAGAGTCACCATTGACACCCAACGTCGCAGCATTCACTTGCCTACAGGATTCTTCAACAGCTTGTTCTACTTATATAAAGTCTACGTATACTGACGTTAGATCATCAGTACCCTAGGCCGGCAAGTACACACTATCATCAACCAACTGACGGCGCCGGCAAATTTGATCAACACTCTTTTTACAACACACCGCTTAGGCAGGCTAAACCCATCATGTGCGTGACGTACTACCAGATCAACTACTGCGAGAGTTGCGTCTCCTACATCAAGTCGTTTGTTCTTGGTACCGTCTCTTGCGACGATCAGAGAGAGAAGAGGGCGTGCGAATCCCGGATCCAGTTCCACGAGTCGGGACAACAGGGACCCTGTGCGGCTTGTCGCCGCCCAGCCGAGGCGGTCCGGAGAAGTCAGCGCATTCGATGGATAGAGCGTTGTCGACACGATAGTGAAGAAGACGATGTGGTGGATGATAAGGCTAATTAGTGGAAAGGTCAGCGTGTGCCCGACACTTCCCTTACGAAAACTCCTTCTCATCACTAACCAACCAAGCGGACCCCATCGCTATGACCAAGGTGCACATATTGGAAAGGCTGACGGCATAGCCACGGAAATGCGATGCTGACAGCATTAGCAAGGCAGCTCATATAAACCGTTTTTGTATTGTGGTACTTGGGTAATAAATAGGGAATAAATAACACGGACGGACAGACTACTTCGTTCAATTTGGATAATACATCAACGAACATGAACATGCAGAGACAAAGAGACAATCGACCAACAGGAATAAGAACAAGAATGTAGCAAGTTAAGGAGGTCGGAGCCGCAGCTGGCAGTGGACTCTCAACTTCTAGGTGACTAGAACTTCCACTCGTCCCGGCCGAGGCGGACAATGTCGGCTACCTCGACGTCCCAGTAAGTGGACGGAGCCTTGCCCTGAGA
The DNA here is from genome assembly GCA_029298845.1 of Ophiostoma perfectum. Lineage (NCBI taxonomy): Eukaryota > Fungi > Ascomycota > Sordariomycetes > Ophiostomatales > Ophiostomataceae > Ophiostoma > Ophiostoma perfectum. Next base: position 657,242 of record JANSLV010000004.1, read on the forward strand.
CGCCAGCACAGCAGCGTGCACGGCGGCCTTGGCAATGACGTCGGCGTCCTGAGCAAGGGAGTCCTTGATGCCAGGAGACACGGCGCCGATACCCCGTGCCAGCGACTTGAACAGCCCGGCGCCCTGGTGCTCGACCTCGCGGTCGCCCAAGATCAGGCCTGGGTGGAGGATGATGGCCTGGTCAAAGCCGAGCTCCTTGATGGTGCTCTCGACACCGTTCTTCATCTTGGAGTAAGGGAACTGGCGCGAGATCAGCGAGTGCGTGCCGGTGCTGGACACAAAGATAAAGGTGCGGACACCGGCAGCCTTGGCGGCACGCGCAATCTCGACATTGAGGTCGTGGTCAATCTTCCACTGGTTCGCGATGCCGCCTGCCGCGGCGCGCGTGGTGCCGAGTGCCGAGAAGACGATGGGGGCGTCAGTACCGGCAGCGGCCGTGACCTCCTTGAACTTGGCCACCCACTGCTCTGTGTCCTTCTCGACAATGGCATTGAGCTTCTTGCTGAGTACGGCATCAGAAGCCTGGGCGGGTGTGCGGCGCGTAATGGTGTTTACGGCACCAAAGGCCTCGAGGCCGAGCAGCGATGTGACAATGTGTGCGCCGACAAGGCCAGTGGCGCCGAAGACGGCCGACGAGATGGGAGTAGAAGCCATGGTTGTGTATGTGCTTTGAGGCGCGTCAAGTGAATCTGCTGTGAGGAGGATAAAGCTCGAGATAAAAGTATGGGAATAGCAATTGGTATTGTATACGGCCTGGTCTACCGAGTGGGGATTCTGTCAGTTCTTTAGTTCTTTACTGCCAAGACACGAGATTGATAATCACAGCGTCGGGTAGTTTCGAACAGAGTCGGCATGAAAGTGGTGATATTCCCCCGGGCCATTTCGTCATTTTGGAGCTGCTTCTCCCACACGTGACAATCGCTGAGCTGTTTGAGTGTTGCCAGCTGCTTAGGCTCTGATCTGTTGCGGCATCCACCTGTATTAGATCGCATCCCAGGCAAGAAGCCCACTTGCGTAGTTTCCGTCCGGTCTGTCTAATAGTTCTTATCGGTGTGCGCACAGCATGGGCTGCCTGGTTGCCTACGAGCCCTGTAACTACCAGGATACAGGCGGCAGAACCTCATGGACAGTGGTAGAAGCGCTCTTAACTCCGCCATCACACTCTTGCCCGCTGCGTCAGTACCCGCGTTGCCTAGCGCACCTGCCTCACCTGCACCTGCGATGGCTCTAGCGCCTTTCGCACCTTCCCCGCGGCGACACCCAGAAGATCACCACCTGCCATCGGCGACACAGCTCCAATAGCCCTCTCCCGATTGACCACCCCAACGGCTACAGTCACCATGGCCACACAGTACGAAGGTAGGCATATTATTAAACACAGTATTCCCCTTTCCATTCGTTTGCGTGAAGCTAACACCTCTAGTCGAGCACAACATCACGCCGTTGACGGCACCCCGGCGCCGGCGCCAGATCGACATGTCGACGTTCACGGCACATCTCAACAACGTCTCGACCGCCAATGCCGAGGGAGCCGATGCCAACACGCACAACAACCCCCATGCCACACCCACACCCGTCGACGTCGCGGCTGTCTTTCGTCTTGTCCAGGAGCAGCTGCTGACACTCCTGCCCGACGCACCCACCGATGCAAACCGGGACCTACTTGAACAGCTCGCCGGCCAGCTGGAGCAGCAGATTGCAGACCCGCCAAAGGAGATTGCCGGTGTGCCCCAGACATATCTGGACTCGCTAGACCGTGTGCCGAGAAAGCGCCTGGGCAAGGACGAGTCATGTCCTATCTGCGTTGAGCGGTACCTGGATGACCAGTATGCGCTGGTCGTCGAGCTGCCTTGCCATGCCAGCCACCGCTTTGATTTGGAATGTGTTGGCCCCTGGCTGCTGGCCAAGGGCAGCTGCCCACTCTGCCGGACTGACCTTACTAAGAAGAAGGCACCGGTTGTGGTGCCAGACGATGACGAAGAGGAGGACGACGGTGGTATGTTTGGCTAGCAATATCAAGACTATGTGTAAAGCAAGGGGGTACCTGATGGCGTTCGTTCTTCCATTGAAGTTTTCCTTCTTGCATTTTTTCCTTCTTTTTCTTCGTTGTCATTATGCATTGGAATCCGCAGGGAGTGGATGTATGCATGCAGGTGAGCGAGTTGGCGTTTTTATTCTCTCTTTCGCTTTTTAATCCTTGTTTGATGTTCTTGGTGGTCGGCGACCAAAGGGTAGAGCGATGCAGGATGCACAATGCACGGACATGAGATTCGAGATACCAACAAATTACAATGCTCGATGCCTGGCACATTATGGATCTATATGCGAGGAGAGCAAGCGAGCAGGATGTCTAGCATGCGCCCTTTCTCTGTTGTTGTGCTTCCGGACCCGCGTGCTGCCGGATGTGTGCTGTGCGTCCCGCCCGGAGGCGGAAAGCTTTCCCGGTCTTCCTTCTTATTTTCTTATTTTCCTATGTTCCCATCTGTCCTATGGTCGGAATAGTAGCAAACTCGCTTCTATGGGAAGCTCATCCCTCTTGTTCCCACACCCTGCCCGACATCGGTCTAATTGTAGTTCTTAAATCTCACAGCACGTCGGGAGCCGATATTATCTATCATTGCCCACAGCTGGCTGCTACATTGTGCTCCCCCCCTCCTCAACGCAAACATATTGGATGCCACGGGAACACAAAGCGTCCTTTTATATAACAGAGAATGCAATATTGAACGAGAATCTGCGCCCGCTCCGACCGAGCGCCACATGGTAAGATTATCGGAAGCACAACCTTGTGCTGCACAGCGACGGGGAACTGTCACCGTGGGACCCTATTTTCATTCATTTCTCTTAGATCATCCTTCCGATGCAAGGTGTGAATATTGGCATGTTTGAAAGTACCGTGCCCTGTACGAGTATATATACGCCGACACTCTCAGGAGTACTTTGACAGATCTTGTTCACGCCCTTATTTAAGCCCTGTTCGTGTTGTGTCAAGAGCCCACTCCTCCGCCCCCGTGATATCTAACAGGATGCTATTGCGTATGGCGGAAGAATCGTTCCAGAACGCGGCAAGGGGCATCCATGCTTTGGTCTGCCCGATACCGCTAGGATCTGGCTTCTAGAAAGACGTTCTCTGTACAATACTCGTATGTATGGATTCTGGAAAGATCCGAAGGTAAGTAAATGAGAGTAACGTCGTAAGAAGAAGAAAAAGGCGTCCATACGATGTGGACAGCCTTGTATCCCTATGTACGACATAATGCGGGGACTTCCCAAGAAAGTATTGCGTATTTTAATGTCACAGTGTGACAGAAATGATAGAAGATGAAGGAAAATTTCAAAGATACTTTGCAGCAAGTCCTACACACAAGTAGCCAGTGATGTGATGCTACGAGCATGCGAGAATAGGCCTCTCAAAAAGGGAAAGCTACCATTGGCTGTATGCAAGTGTATGGATAACACAGAAGTAGCAACTTGGTAAATAGAGCATGTAAAGATGATGGCACGATTATGTAGCATAGGGTGATGGAAATGCAGCCGGGTTTTCAGACCATGCTGGGATTATCTGAAGAAGTATTTCTACCCTTTCGTTATATTGCCATAGATTGAGTGTGGCGATGTGAGATGCCTTCCACATCTTCCGTATTTGGACGTTGCAATCTGCCAGACGTCGTACATTCTCAAACAGTGGCAGAGTGGTAAGAGAATACGTCCCAAGTATTCCATCGCGCCTTCCTCGCCTTTCCACATTTCCCACGTGGCAGACCCATATTTATCCATCTCGTGCTCTGCCGCAGCTTCCTTATTCAGACACTCCATGCTTCAACTACATGTCTGACAATATATCTAGATAATAGTCTCTGATACGTATATATACGAGTAGTCTGTTGTCAAGATATTAATAACACAAGACTATCATCAACATTGTTCCCACACAGCGGATGTATTTCGTATTACGGGAAATTGCATTGGGTACGTGGCGCTGTCATGATGGCGTTGCATTTTTCGCTTGTCGTCAGCTTTTTGGTTTTTTTTCTTCTTTTGTTTTGTTAGACCTTATCTCCTCTTTCTTCCTTGTTTCTATTGCTGTTCTATTGTTTATCGCTCGGATACAGACGAGATTCTACTATCTCCATTGGTATCCATAAATCCGGCTTTGCATCACGCACATACCGCCTAGTCCCCATAATGTTGACGCCAGTGTTTCATTACTACAATCAGATGTCGATAGACTCAGTTTCCAAGTTTGATTTTTGATTATTTACGTTCGCAGCTGCATATCAATTACTTGCTCCTAACCGTTTGGATTATTCCAGAGCATAAACTCGTTACTGTAGAATTGCATTTATTCGCTTCCTTTGCAAATGCCGACCTCCCTCCTTCTTATCTTTTCATTCCTCTCCTAACTTATCACGCGTGGATTTTCGGTAGGGGTTTCCCATCTTATGTGCACTGCTAATTCATAGTCCGTGGTGCCAAAGAGCTAGAACATGTACCTGAACGGAGGTGAATGCTACGCATCCATACCAAATACGCATGCGTTCGTCTCGTGTAAACGAAGCACACTTCAAACGGGACCCCCTTTCATACATTGGGTTGTATTTGTTATGCAGCGTCGTATATCTATCACGTATCACTTCTTGTTCCTGATAGTTACTCGGCCTGTGATATTTTATCTATGCTTATTCCGTGCCTTTTTGTCATGAGTACTATTCATCCCTTTCTATAATATGCATAACCCCTTCTCCTCTATTCCGGCATTTTGCTATATGCGGCCTCGCTGTCCCGTCACCAAGTCACCGATAACCGTAGCTACTGTGCCGACTTGCGTTCCCACTTTTGACGATGAAAGAAAAGAGAGAACAAAAAAAAGAAGGGAAAAAAAAGGAGAGAAACTGAAAGAATTACTCCATAGGCGGAGGGGCTGAAAGAAAGACCCTTCTCCAACTCCTCTTTCTCCTTTCTGCTCTTTGCCTATGTTCTTTGATTATTCTAGAACGGCGGGTGCACTATGGGACCGCTTGGCCCCCAAAAAATTAGACGATAAAGCCAAGCAGATATTTAGATGGAGACGAGGATGGAATTAGGGACTTGAAAGAGAAAGAACAAGAACAACAGAAAATAGTGAACCGGTGTGACGGAGTAACAGCCGTGTAAGCGTTGAAACTTGCAGTTTAGTATGCAGCCCCCCTAAGAGTACCCACCAAATCTATTGATGCCTATCTTGCATTAGTATTATATTTAGTAAGATATATCGGCCAGCCAAGCAAAGAGAACATGAATAAAAGGGATAAAGGAAAAGGCCAGAAAATAGTGGAGGACGCTCTCGGGGACGCCGTGGCAGCAGACACAGCGTGCCACTAAAACAAGCCCCAGGCAGCCTAATGCAGCTAGAATTCGATTAATTATTACGAAGCAGCGCTGAGATATGACGGAATACTGTCCGTGAGATGCGGGTTGCGATCGTTGCGAGAGAGAGAGACTCAACGGCAAGCAAGGTAAGATAACATAATAAGATATGATGATAATTGGATATTTTGTTTGCTCACCGCCCAAGCATACGAGTATGTAAGATGTCACTGCTCATGGACTCTGCCAGAAACAACCGTGTATACGACGTAGTGGGTGTGGTTATGTAGCGCACAGATGCCCTCTTGGGATGTCTTCAGTGCCATGATAGTGCAACACTGTCCCGCGCGGTGCATTGCCCGCATCTGGCCTTCCGCTGCTATGCACTTAATATATATGTCGTACTCCCGATAGTTCTTTCGCATCCATCACAATTGTGCAGTGCTAGGCTACGGAGTACTACGGAGTATTCCTGCCATCCTGTAGGCTTCTGCTCCATAGAACTTACCACCTCTTCAAATGTCTTGATGAATACCTACCCATGTTGCTATGCCACAGACCCCTTACTCCGTACGTACTCCTATGTCTGCGTTGACAGGTACCCTGTCAGCTGCCACAACTGCCGCCGCCAACTTCTGAGATATCCGTTCTTGTCGCTCTGTATCATATGCCATGGAGCCTGTGAGCAATACTCTTGGTGAATAACATTGCCTCACACTCAGTAAGTAGGTTCCTATCACCTACTAGTATCTTACTTCATATATCTTATTAATGAGAGAAGCCGTATTTACAGTTCAACATGCGAGTACGGAGTACAGGCAACTAGATGACGACCTACAGCCTGTGCGGCCCATTGCACGGTACACTGTACGTACTAATCACAATTAAAATTGTTCATTTAGTGAACGCTCCTCTTTACTGGATCCCGCCGGCCGTCCAATCGCTCCTTTGCGTAGCATGTGAAAGACAGCTGCGGTGGCCCCACACCCCCCTCACTGTGATACCCCCTGACGCAGTGCTATCGAACCAACACGTTCCGCTGCCATGTGCAGCCAAGCTTTGCACAAGTCCCGTTAGATGCACTACAGTACTGTAAGTACAGTGTAGAATTCCCACGTTTCTCACCACCCGCCCCCCTTTTACATGCCTCCCGACTTGTTTCGTGCCACTTTTTAGGCCACCCGAAACAACTCCAGCCGCCTGTCCCTATGCGCCTTCCATGCACCTGTCCCTGTATCTTACAGTAGTCTGACGCTGTGTGTTGCCTTTTTAGTGGGTGTGGGAGTAAGGAAGGAGCAAGGAAGGAGCAGAGAAGCAGTAGAGAAGGAGCAAAGGAAGCAGCGCCGAACGCTCTTTCCACGTCTGCAGCCTGTGAGTGGCCAGCCGTTCCCCGCTCTTTTGCTTCTATCGCGTGGCCTCCATGCTCCAGAAATGAATCAGGATCGCACAGAATAAGGTGCATGTCAGCATTCGCATCGATGCTGTTATTTGATATGCTGTTGAATAAGATTACACATTCAAAAGCCCATACAGGGGCTCAAGAGCTGCCGCATTGGTCGATGCAGCTGCCTCTGACCAGCAATCTGACTGCTTTTCAGGTGTCAAACGCTCTTTCCGAAACGGTCTGGGAGAAAGCCCCTTCCTTTTAATGTCTGTGTCTGCAGTCTGGGGCATCTAGCTCGGAACTCGTTCGCAACAGGAAGGCACGTCCGGTGGTGTCTTCTGCTCTCGCTTCCTGTGATCTGTGCAAGATGCCACTGCAGCGTAGGTGCGCCTTGCTTACGCTAGAATTGGATAATCCGCACAATAGCACAATAGCACGAAATAAAAAGGAACAACTAAGTGAGATAACACACAAATGAGGTGTTTGTGAATCTGCTTATTTCCATAAGTAGACAAGTCAGCCGAAGAGGCGATACTTGCGTTGTATGTGTGTCGCGCCGTACTCCGTCTCAGACACATTTGCGAGTCGCTCCTTCCTTCAGCGCTTTCCACGTCTGCTCTTGCCTGTTCTGGTGGTCTCTCCCGTTTCTTAGTCATTTCTTCATCTTGTTTGCTTCGCATCTCGACTTCATCTTCTGCCTCACTTTTCACCTTTCATGTTACCCCTGCCCCGCTACCCGCACCGCCTCTCTCCATCTGCATCGATACCTAGCCACCACCGTCCCCTCCTCAACCTGTTCTTTGTTCCTCTTTGTATCTTGTGTGCATATCTACACTTCGGCACTCTCTCTCTCTCTCCGATATTAAGCTCTGTTCGGACATTTTGCTACGCTCAATCTGTCTTCTCGTTCTTCATCACCCCCCTAAACCGATCGCTGCTCCACGCCCCACCGCGAAAACACGTTTTCTGCTTCTTCTGTATCACTGCTATTTCCACCCTTTCTCGAAATTCCTCAGCTTCCTTCGGGTGCTGCCCTGCTTTCGTCGATCCACCTACCACGTTTATACTTCCCGGTGACCACCCCCCTCTCTCTACTCGTCCTCTCCCCTCTCCCACCCTCATAGCCAACTGCCACCCGCCCTCTCCGGTCTCGACCCGTCGCCCAAACCAATTCATTCAGCCTACTGTATTATCTCCATTTCCTTCTTCCACCGACCCCCTTTCGACACTTCTTATTACTGCTGTCCCCTCCCCTCCTTAGTTCTCTTCTCCTTGTTCTCCTCTTTCTCCCTTTCTTCGTTCTCGTTGTCTCGTCTTTCCTCTGTGTTGATATTAACATTGATTCTTGCCTCCCTTCACCAACTTCTTCAGCAACCACCTCTTCTCAATCCTCACCGGCTTCCAATCGACCGCCTGCTTTGCGTTTCATCCCGCCTTGAAACAACAACTTCCAGACCGACCCACGCACCGCTCCTCCTCCCGATTTACCGCTTCGACGACCACCTGATTCTACTCTCGATTGTGCCGTCCGCCATTGTCTTCTTTTCCCAGTCCTAACGGTCAGCACCTCGGTTTTCTCTCAAGCCTTGCAGACTGGTGTCGCGCGAGCACAATCGGCTAGTGACGAGCTCGAGAAAGCGAGTAATCGGAGCGATCAGAACAATCTGAGCCTGCAGTCTCGCATCAGAGCACGGGAAACCGAAATCGCCGTATTCCTCCGAAACAGCACATCAACCGCGGACGCCCGCCAACAATGCAACTCTGCTCAACCTGATCAACACACCACCTCCTATCTTCTTTTCGCACCCTCTGCGCTGCTACTTGCTACCGTTACCACCACAGCAGCATTCGTGCGCCGTGCTGTTCATAGCTATCAGACATGGGCAACGGCCAGGGTAAACTGTCCGACTTCAATGGCGAAGGTTAGTTGTTTGAAAAGGGGTTCTCCTCTCTGCCCGGAGAGCGAGTTTCAGCGAGAAATACGAGAGGAACGCGATATGATACCCAAGCAGCACTCGGCTAACTACAGTCCTAGCAGTCAATCTGAACCACTTCCGCCTTCTACGAGTTGTCGGCCGTGGCGCCTTTGGCAAAGTGCGCATTGTTGAGAGAAAAGACACCAATCTGTCGTTTGCCCTCAAGTACATTCGCAAAGATGAAGGTGCGTTTCTTTAACAATCTATGTGCCAATGAATAGCAAGGCTAGCAGGCCGCCGATTTCTCAAAGCTAACCCTTGTTTCTAGTTGTTCGGTCTGAGAGTGTGCGCAATATAATCCGCGAACGGCGCATGCTGGAGCACGTGAACCACCCTTTCATCTGTAACTTGCGATATAGCTTCCAGGACATTGAGTACATGTACCTCGTTGTCGACCTGATGAGCGGCGGCGACCTGCGCTTTCACATCTCAAGAAAAACATTCACCGAAGAGGCTGTCCGCTTCTGGATTGCAGAGCTAGGGTGTGCCCTCCGCTACGTCCATGGCCAGGGCATCATTCACCGTGATGTTAAGCCAGATAACGTCCTCCTTGATGCCGATGGCCACGTCCATTTGACTGATTTTGTATGTCACGCAAGCCCTCGTGCCTCCCTCGTGCCCTCTTCGACTCTCTCCATATCCCTCGAGCGCTAACCGTTGTGTGTACAGAACGTTGCATCTGATACCGTGCCTGGCCGCGTGTTAACCAGCAAGTCTGGCACGCTTGCATATCTTGCGCCCGAAGTCTACTCCGGTCGTGGCTACGACATCCGCGCCGACTGGTGGTCACTCGGTGTTACCTTTTATGAGTGCATATACAGCAAGGTGTGTTCTAGCCAAATTAAGTGAGGCACCCTTAATATCTACTGCTGACACAAGTGATAGCGCCCATTTGAGGGAAACTCGGAGTCGTCCCTCAGTAATTCCATCCAAGCCGCAGCCCCAAACTTCCCCATCACATCACCACCTGTCAGCCTCCCCTGTCTCTACGCCATCCGCGACGCCCTGCAACAAGACCCCGATAAGCGCCTCGGCTGCACGTGGGAGAGCTTTATCAACCACGAGTTCTTCGCCTCCATCGACTTTGAAGCTCTCGAGCGCAAGGAAATCGAACCAGTCTTCATCCCATCGGCCGACAAGACCAACTTCGACGCCACATACGACCTGGAGGAGCTGCTCCTTGAGGAGGCTCCTCTTGAAGCCCGTGCCCGCCGCCAGAAGCCTCGTGAGCGGTTAAAGGACGACGCGACCGACAAAGAGATCCGTGAGGACGAGCTGTACCGCATGATCGACCGTGATTTCCGTCCCTTTGACTACACGATTGCTGCCTACAAGAAGTATGCCCCTTGCCAAGCTTCCTACGAATACCTCGTGCCACTGACTAACAACGCTAGAATGACTGCCGAAGCCGAACAACTCCCCATCGTTCAACCACACGAACCTCTCCAACCCCAAGCAATCACGACCGACGAGGCCCTACCAGCATCCCGGGCAAGCAACAGCATCACCGACTCCATCTCACAGTCTCCTGATCTCAGCAACCGGTCTATGAGCGGCAGCCAACGAGCTGCGCCAGGAACAGGAGCCCCCGCCAGACACCCGCCGCCCCTGCCGCCGTATCCCAACCCATATACAAATTCTGCCCGCAACAGCAACATGTACCGCTCAGGACGGAACCTCGTCAACGTCCCTAGCGGTAGCATCGTCGTCGGCAGCCCTACTGGTGGCATGCAGGTCCGGCTGGATGGAACCAACAACTGGTCAGAGCTGGCCCGACAAGATAACACCCTTCCCGCTGATGCGGCTGTTGGTCATCTGCTCGATGGCGATGGTGCTGGTGGAAAGGACGCATCCAGCGGCGGTGGTGTGTTTGGCTTCCTGAGCCGGAAGAAGGGCCGCGGAAACAGCCCCAAGCCAAAGGAGCGCGGTGTCTTGGGTAAAGAGGGTGCGCGTGTCGTCATCAGCTAGAACCGGCAGCGACTACGAACCGACTATTGAACATGGACATCAACCTGTCTTATCATACCCTCTCCTCATTTTCTACATTTTCTACTCATTTTTCTTTACATCTATCATTACGACTAGCGAAGAACCAGCAAATTGTCTTACACAATTCAACGGAGAAAGGAGACAACGGACGCGATATTGCATATATACAACGGCGGGCTTTTTACTGTTACACTACACGTCTTCTCTACACCCATTTTTAATCTTGTCTTGTTTTTCTGCATCGTCTCATATTTCACGTTTTGCATCTTTGAAGCTTTTCCATTTCTTTGTTCCTCTGCGTTTCTGTTTTCATCTGGATCTGTATATTGCACATGTACAATATCCTTCCTATATACGAGGTAGCAGTAGAGAAGGAGGACGCATTTGCCCTCCATGGAGGAGCGATAGGATACCCTTTTCTTAGAATCATGATCATTTTATCTTGCTCATCTTGGTCGAGCTTGTCGAATTTGCCATGTAGCTAATGTGTAGAAGAGTAGAATTAGGAGAACTGATATTACTAAACAGAACAAATCTGCAATGCAGATATCAACTCAGCTTCTAAAGATATAGTTGAATAACATGATAAATATAATTGAGATATACCGAGGAGAATAGCCGTTGGTTAGTTTTCTGAGACGCCACTGCCCTTGATAGAATAGGAAAAGAAATCAGACGACAAAGATCCTAACAGGTAAATAGAAACGAAAAACAAATAAAAACAAAACGTAGATAGCAGCCATAAAAATATATAATAAAAGCACCAAAGCAAAGTAAATGCAAAACCATGAAAGCGACTTGTCGACTGGACATAGTGCGCACGCGTCAGTGATATAACCGTGTTGATCAAATGCTCCCCATACCCCCCAAGGGGTGATGTATCATCCTAAGATATCTTGTTTCCTTAGCTGTGTTTTTTTTTGTGTCGATTTTGCTTGTTTTTTCGTAAAGGGTTTCCGTGATATCTTCCGTTCGCCGACGCCGTAACGCGGCGCGTGTGAGGACCAATGTTGCCGTGTATGCATTTTTTTCGTCGTTTTCTGTTCGTTGTCGTTGTTGTACAAATTTGAAATATAACCATTGTTCATCGTACATGAAAGCGCGACCTCGTGGGGCGAGACGCTTCGTTCCTTACTGGCCGCGGCCTGACTTGGAATCATCATGCCTTGGTGCCAGTGATACCGGCAATAAAGTTTTTGGAGCAGTCGGAATCGACGTCCTGGTCCTTGTCAAGATACTTCTTCATGACAGTCTTGAAGTCGGCCTCGTCAACAACGGCACCAGAGCCGGAGCACTTGGCCTTCTTTTGGAGGTCGGAGCACAGGCCGTCCAGATCGAAATCACCATTCTGGACCTTGGGGCAGTTTTGAAGATGCTCCCTAAAAAGTTTGGTTAGTCCACTGCTCGAATTTGTGCTGGGGATCGCTTGGCAGACATACCAAATCTTGTTGCACGTAAGGAGCTGTCCAGAAATCGTCGCCTCGACTGATTGGGCACCTGGAGCTGTGAGGGACGACGAGGAGAATTCGCCCTCTTTGGCGGCGTCGATCTGGGCAATCAGACTAGACTTTTGTCCTCCGATAGGGCTGAGCGCCGTGTTGAAGGGAGTCGTAAAGTCGACGTCTAGGGCATCGTTGAAGAAGCTGTCATCGAAGCCGCCGCTTGAAAGAACATTCTCCTGCGGCTCACGGTAGTCACCAAACAGCTGGGGGTCGAAGCGGAAATTTGACTGGTTATTGAGCCAGCTCATATCATTGATATCGACGTTGGAGAAGTGGGAAAAGTCTGTAAAGTGGATTAGCATCACCTCTGGCCGGGAGCATGAACAGTCACCGATCTGTGCGTTTGCGTGTAGTCTGACCTTGGTTTGCGGTGGTCGCCATGTTGGCAATTGTGGCGGGCTCCTCTCCGATGGTCGTCAGAGTATCTACAGGCTTAAACCCTAGCGGCGACTGTGTATAGGGCTCAGGGGAAGTGCCGCACGACGAGCTGGGTGCCGTGTTGCTGTGAGACGACGCCGACGGCGAGCTGGTGGATCCGGAATCCAAGCTGCCGCGAGCCGTGTTTGTGATGCTGCCGTTGTTCATGGGCGGCGTGAAAGCATTTGAGAGCTTTGAAAGGTCGTCCTTGGGCGGTGACTTCTTATTATGCTGCTCAGCCGGGCTGTTGACAACACTCGTAGAAGCCGTGCTGAGGCCCGGGAGATCAGTCGAGGGGGAGGTCATGGTGTCAAGGGAGGACAGTCTCTTTGCCGTGGCTAGGTGTGCATTGCCGTTGACGGCAGAGCTCGGGTTATTTCCAGGGCCGGGGAGCTGGCCAAACTTGGGGAACTCGAATTGGAAGTTGACGTCGTTGATGTTGCTGAAGATGGGGTTACCAAACACCTGGTGGCCGGTCTGGGTGATATTGGGCCGTGACTTTGACATGAGGGTCATGCGCTTCTTGTACTCGTTGAGCTCGACAGTCATCTTGTCAACCTGGGCACGCAGCACATCGTTTTCGCTGTTGGCAGCCTCTGAGGCCTTCTCCAATTCGGCAACCTTGTCTTCAAGATCCTTGAGATGCTTCTCCTTGCGCTCGCGGAAGGCCCGCTGGGCGGCACGGTTTTGGGCTTTGCGCTTCTGTACAGGTTGGCCAAGAGTCTATTGTTAGCGATTGAAATCCGTTAATTATATGCTCATGGCTGTGTTGTGTGAAACACAGAATCATCTCCGAACGGAGATAGTGGAGTTTAGGTGCAACTTACCGAGATGGGCTCTGATGTGAGGGGCTTCCGGCCGGGCTTCTTGGCGACCTTCTCGGTGCTCTCTCGCCGCTTTGAAGCATTGGTCTCGTCGTCATCGTCGTCGGGGTGGCTCCGCTTGTCCGGGGAGTCGTTGCCGTCATTGCTGGGGGCAGACTCGGTCTTGGTGTCGTCGCCCTCGGCGGGGTCTTCGATGAAGTTGCTCTGGTCAGCCTCATTGAGGGAGAAGTCTAGGCTCGTATCGCCCTCAAAAGAATAGTCATAGTCGAGGAACGAGCTGTCATCAAGGCTGCTAGTAATGGCGGCAGGCTTGGCCGCCGGCGCCGCAGTGGTCACAGCAGTGGGAGACACGGTGAGGGTGCTGGGCGAGGTAGGAGGCCGGTTGGCATTTAGGGCGGCAAACAGCAGCTCCTGCTGCTGGGGAGTAAGGAGGAAGTTGGGATTGGAAGACATGACTGGCAGACGGGCACGGCTGGTGACTATCTGTGGCAATGTGAAAGGCGGAGAGAGAAAGAAGTAAGGCGGCGATCAAAGCACAAAAACCAGAGACTCAGAGGGGAGGCGATGGCCGAAGGGAATGGTCGCCTCCCAGAGATGACGATGCTGAGTCCACGAAGGGCAGCGCGGAGGGCAATATGGGATCTCAGACAAGAGACGAGGGACGGGATAGTGAACAGGCCAATGCGGTGATGCAATGGTTGCCTTTGGTGCAAGGTGATCTCTCGACGCAAAGAGCAGAAGACGAGGTGAGGGACGAGCGAGGCACAATGACGACAATCGAGGGGAACAGAGGAGTAAGGGAATGCTGAAACGAGTATGTAGTTGATAGAGAATAGAGATACGAACAAGAGCGGCAGAAGAAAGTTGTGGCCTGAAAACACGGTATGCTGCCTGGGAACGAATGTGTATGAAGGTCTGGGTGGGAGGAGAAACGGGGGGGTTGAGCAGATGGCGAGGTTCTGGGGGAGGCAGGGCAAGCCAGAGCGGATGACGAGCAGGGCAGGCCTGGAGGGGGGCGAGATAAGCCGAGCACTGTTAAAGGGTAGGATATCTCTTTGTCTTTGCCTGGTTGTTGGTGTCTTTCTTTCTTTCTTTCTTTCTTTTCTTTTATTTCCGTATTTTCTTTTCCTTCTTTTCTTTTTCTTCTTCTTCGTTACTCTCCTCTCGGCTTCTATCTTCTCGATATTGGCGTCCTCGGCAGTGTATTTTCTTGGGCAGATGGCCGTTTTTGGTGGTGTTGATGAGGCAAATGGGCGCTGGAAGGAGGTGGGAAGAGAATCAGGTGGATGGGGTTGGGAAAAGAGGGGCTGCAGAAAGATCTGAATATTCAATTTGTAAGCCGTCTAGAGCGCGGACAAACTGACGCTCTCCTAGCCTAGCCCGGCGTGCTTGCCCGCTCTCCACCCCTGGGTTGTCTTCTGGGTCCTTCCTTCTCTGCCATTCAACGCTGCCCCACCCCAGCCATGCCTGTGCCGTCATGCGCACAGCCTAGGCCGACGTAGGCATGCAGTGGTAGAGTATCTTATGATATTCTACGAGCCTACGTAAGATATCTTACTGCTGGCACGGTGTATCACAGAATAATATAAGATATCCTACATGCGCCGTAGCCACTGACAATGTTGACAATGGGCAGGCGATGCACCCAACTCAGCAGTGCGAAAGCGGTCAGTTCACGGTGAGTCACCCCTGCCAATTCGACATATCGTCAGCTTGGTCGGTCCTTCCCAGACTACTCATATTAGCTAAGCCATCTTACATGCAGATGTATGTATGGCGGCCAGCAAATCCGCACAGTGCTGTATGCTGCACCCCGAGGAGCTGCACGACACTGCCAGTGTTCATCACCGTAGTTCTGATCCAATCCGTTTTGCCCTGCAGGGTATACGGGCTTTGCATGTTGACTCTGCAAGGAAATGCGAAAGAACCGCTCGCGCGCGATTACTAATGCGACCGTGCGACCGGACGAACAAGCGTGTACTACCGTGCGGCGCACGTGCTAGCACGGTAGACGTTCAGACAAAGAACAGGCGATCTTTTACACTTGCCGTATCTAGCCAATCGGCGGCCAGGCACGCATATACGGAGAACCTTGTAGTCTACTAGGACAGCGCGAGTCGTACGCCTGAGCATACGGGGTAGAGTAAGAATTGGCTGCCACGGAGCAATTGCGAGGCCAAGGCAATGTGGAATCCGATCAGCCAGTTCTAGCGGCGGCTTCCTGTTTCGGTTCTGCCGAAGCAGTGCGGTGAGGAATTTGTACGGCAGAATTCCAAAATACCACGCCGGGCACGCCCTGTGTCATTCGTCATTGCCTCTTCTGTCCCGACAGCCGTTCGCTCCTGCCGCCGACTGCCTTCCAGCGAAGACGCAACATCACATGACTCAATCGACAGGCGAGGGACACGGACGATCACAGGAATGACGCAAACATTCGACTGCGCTCTGGATGCAGTGCTGTCTCACACAAACATAAGCAAGTGACCCCAATTGGATGCGGCCACGGTACTTTAGTTGTGCTCGCCTTCGGGTGTGGCATTGCATCGAGTGCATTCATGTTTTAGAGCAGAACGCGACACGGAAAGAGAAACGGCGCACGCAGTTGTCGTATCGTGAGGGGTAAGAGCGACTCGCTGGTCCACTGTGGTCTCCATGTTATTAGGTACCCTTACCACATTTACCTACCACTTCATAAGATGACTAAGCAAACCCACCGAACCACAAGAGCAGGTCTCAGGAGTTCCAAGAGTCTCAGCTGCTATTACTCCTGAAAACAGCGCTAAAAAGTGCTTGACGGTACCCACATGGGGTAGCAGCGTCCCTCCATCTGCTATCTCACTTATCATGCTCTCCTGTTCGACGCTGCCTCCAACGTGACCGCCTCGCACCATCCACCACCCAATCATTGACAGCTACCCTCAACGGCACCTTTGCTTTTCCGTGCATCACCGACGGTGCTCAGAATATACACTGCTTGTAATCGAGCATTTGCACCTCTTCGCACCTCTCTTCCGTCGTCTCCGGCGTCGTCTACCCCCGCTCTCCTCGAACCACAGCCGCCTTCACCCCCGCTTGGGCTAATCCGCTGTCATGGATCTCGCCTACGACCACATCGCTAGCCAGTCCCTCCCGCAGGACGAGGAGGGCAAGGACCACAGCACCGATGCCGGCCCATCTAGCCCGAATAACACTCTGAACGCCGACTTCCAGGCCGCGTACACTGCCCTCTCCGCCTCTGCTAGCCCGTGGGCAAGCCGCATTGGCGGCTTTTTCGGCAATGTTGTGAAGCAGGGCGAGAGTGTATACCGCGAAGCCCAGCAGGAGGTTACCGCCCTGGGTCAAGATGCGTCCAAGGGCTTGACTGGCCTCCGTGATACGCTGACCAGCCGCACGCGGGGTCTTTCCCTAGCTACGATCACTGCTGCCGCCACTCCCGGCAACAACACCTCTACCGACACCGCTGGTGAAACAACCCCCACTGCCGAGAGCTCGGCTTCAGCCACTCGTGGCATCAACGCTGCGGGCGAGGACGAGGCAACCGTCCTGACACGGATCAAGGGCGAGGCTGCCAAGCGCCTTCGCGATCTGCAGCGGGCCGAGGACGCTGCTGACGAGGCTTTGATCAAGTTTGGCACCGGCCTGCGTGATTTCTTAAAGGAGGCCATCACCATTGCCCCACCAACAGCTGCCACCAGTTCGGCTAGTGGCAGCAGCGGTAGTGCTGGTGCTGCTGGTGCTGCATCTGGTAACGGCGGCACGGTGCTGTTTGAGAGCAAGGATGCCCAGGGCAAGCGGGTGATCCATACATCCCGGTTCGATGCACAGCTTCATGTGATCCACACGAGCTCTGACAGCTTTTCCAAGGATCCTTCGGCAAACGAGGAGTTTGCCGGATGGTCGAGCACATTCAGTATTGACGCCAAGACGGAGGATATTGCTGCCGACTTGAACAAGTACCCGGACCTGCGCGCAACTATGGAGAAGCTTGTGCCCGCCACGATCCCCTATGCCGACTTCTGGAAGCGTTACTACTTTTTGCGCCACGGTATTGAGACTGCCGAGGCCCGCCGTCGCGACCTCTTGAAGGGTGAGTTGATTACCCCAATGCTTTACGTGTGACATGTACAATTTGTTCTAACTTGATAGCTGCTTCTGCCGAGGAGGAAATTGGCTGGGACGAAGATTCGGAAGACGATGAGGAAGAGGACGAGGACGAGGAAGAAGATGATGAGGAGGAGGACGACGACGACGATGACGACGATGATGATGACGACGACGAGGATGACGACTCTGACGACTCCGATGCCCCTACGACTTCCGGCAAGACTGCAGGCAAGGCTGTGAGCAAGCGGCCCGGCTCTGTTGAGTCCTCAACCACTATCCAGCCCCCCGCCAAGACGACGACTGCAAAGGCCGCTGCCAACACCGCGACACCAGCTGCTGCGGCCGGTGGTCTTCTGAAGCCGACTGCCTCTCCTCGCAAGTCTGACGAAAAGTCGGTGGCCGATAGCGAGGCCAGCTACGATGTGGTTGGCACCAAGTCGGGTGCACCCAGCCAGGCGCCCAACAGCCCGCAGCGGGTTGGCGAGGACAGTGAGGAGGAGGACTGGGAGTAGTCGCGAGAGTCTGACTCTTGACCATAATTTGCAAACTCAGCTATCGCTATTCTCTTGCGACGACATTGGATGTCGAGAGGGAGTTGCTGCTATTGCTTTCGTCTTTTTTTCTGTCTCTTCCACTTGCAACACCTTTCGTTGCTTACCCCGACCCCTGCCTGGTTTGTCCATTTGCGTTATCTCAGGTCTGCCATTCTTTTCCCTTTTTCTTCTTCTTTTTCTCTGCAATTTTTTGCTTGTTACCAGGAGTCTGTTACCGCCATTCGTTCTTCTCTTAGCAGCTGGCGTTTCTTGGTCTTGCTCCATTTCCTTTGCTTATGATCTACCCCTTCATATCATTGCACCTTTCCCCTGTCTTTCCACGTCCACCCATCACATTATTACTTTTTATAGTTCAATACCATTAAACAAGTTCACATTCTCGGGTTGTGGAGACCAAACTTGGATATTAAATGCTCCTTCTCTTTTTCCGTCTTAGAACACCGTGCCAAAATAACTGAAACAAACCGCAAGAGAAACATGAACAGAAGAGAATTTAAAACAAACAAACATGCCAATAACGGTGTCCGGTCTCGCATCGGTGCTTGATTATGGGTGGGTAGTGTCGATATTAGTATTATCAACAACAGATCACCGCTTCTTTCTTGTCACGGTGGTGAAACCGTCCTCGTCCACCTCTGGCGGCGGCTTCTCGCGCGTCTGCTGTGCGTCTACCAGGTCTGGTGCCTCGTCCATGTTGACATCAGCACCGTTTCCATCCTCATCATCGCTGTCGTCCTCATCGTCGTCGTCGTCGTCGTCGGTGTGCCATGCAGTGTCGTCGTCGGGTGCCTTGCCTGCCTGGAACTGGCTGCGGACGGACTTTCCTCGTGCCGCCTCCCAGCGCAGACGTAGTGCATTGCAGCTGTCAAACTGGCCGCGACGGCACTGTGTCCACAGGCCCACAATGTCGTTTGCGACGTCAAAGGCGGTGCCATCGTCAACGACGGTGTCAAACTCGTCGTCCATGATCTGCAGCAGACGGGACTCGGTGTCCATGAGGTAGTCCTCGGTGATGGTGGATGCGATAGGGCCAGAGGCCAGAACGTTGCCCCAAGAGTCCTCGTAGAGCTCGGCCACGGCGCCGGCGAACCAGTCGCGCTTGTCGGCACCGTCGCCGCCGCCGAGGTTGTTCTCGACCGCAAAGGAGAGCGGCTGCCAGAGTTGCAGGGTCATGGCGACGGCGGACTCAAAGTTGTCCTGGCATTGCTCTGTATATGTTAGCAGGTGATCTTGCAAGATAAGGCGCCCATGCGCTCTACACCAGTTGTCTTTATTGGTGTCGTCGTCGTCCCCTCCTCCTAGGCCGTGGTACTTACGCCGAGTCGGCGCTGCGGAGGCCATATTGGTAAAAGGCTCGGTATTGGCGATGGATAGACTGTGGATGGCACTGGTATTCAAGCTCGGTGACAAGAGAATCAATAAGTTCAGCTGCACAGGATTTGAAAACCTAACTGGCCTGGATGTTGCCCATAGTTGGTCTGGATGTGCCGCCAAAAGAATTTAATATTTTAAAGTGGATCCAGACCTCTGCGACAGCTAGCGTCATTGTGTGGCAGCAGACAAAACAGTATACAGCTTGCGCCCAGGAATAGCATTAGATAGCTTTCGATACAATTGGTGCAATAGCTGTGATGTAAGATATATTTGAATTCAATAACAGCCCTATATACGAATTGTAGAATCCCGTCACAGATATTCAAATCGGGCAGATCAACTGGTAAGATAGCTCCTACAAAGCAAATGCACATTCCTATGCAATAAAATCGGTCATTGGCATCCTGACTTGATGCATATACAGGAACCAACGTGTTCATCCAAGGCCCGAAAAGAAACCCGAGTCTCGTCAATATAATACCGTTGATGCCGTTGTTGTGTGTGATGTCTCTAGACAGGCATCTGGTGGAGGGGTAGTGGCCGATAAGATAAGGAGACTGGAGACTGAAAATATGCTCGTCATAACGGGCCCTGCTAACAGCGCTGATCTGGGCAGCGCAGCAAGGAGACACAACCTCCAGCGGACCAATCAATAGAATATTGACAATCGGACCATAGAGCAATCATCTAAGAAATACACAATGGGACGGTAAAGACAAACAAGACAAAAGATGCAGAGCACGTGTGAATATGCCAGAACGCCAAGGATTGAATAAGAACAGAAAGTAACCGAGCGTGTGTATGATATGTTATATGTATGTGTCATCGTTGCCGAGCGCGCTTTTTGTACAGCCCTGATCCCAATGCCCTCTTGTTACAGTGTAGATGGTTTATTTGCATTGCCAAGCCGTCGACACTAGGCCTCGTCGACCTGGGGACCGGGGAACTCGCTCGAGGGGTGCGTCTTTTCGAGGTAGGCCACCATGTCCGAGATCGTGCAGACCTTCAGACCCCACTTATGCGCAAAGGCGACGCAGCCGTCACCCCGGAGCATGCCCGAGTTGTTGTGGATGGCCTTGCCGGGCACAGGCTCTCCGTCGTCGACCAGCTCGGAGATGACACCGACGCGCCGCTTGCCTGCTAGACGGCACAAGTCAACGGCAGCCTCTGTGTGGCCGCAGCGCTCACGGACACCACCAGGACGTGCGCGCAGGGGAAGGACGTGGCCAGGGCGGCGGAAGGCGGCAACAGCGGTGGCAGGTGCACTGCTGGCGCTCTGTGTCTCCTTGGCTGTAGCAGCAACGACGGCCTCCAGCTCGGCATCGTCCTGGGCCAGGCGGCGACAGGTCAGGGCACGGTCGTGTGCGCTAATGCCGGTTGTAACGATGGAGTCGGCGGCGTCAATGGTCAGGGTGTATGCAGTGCCGCGGGGGTCTTCGTTGGTTGCGACCATGGGCGGCAGGGCCAGGCGGTCGGCGCGCGTTGGCAGGATAGGTGCGCAGATGATGCCTGAGGAGTGGCGCACCAGGAAGGCCATCTGCTCGGTTGTAATGTCTTCGGCAGCAATGATCAGATCACCCTCATTCTCGCGGCCGGGGTCGTCCATTACCACAACGAACTCGCCATTGCCTGGGTACGTTAGCCTCGTTAGCCTCTCGCCATGCACATGAGTTGTTTACAGACTCGAAGACTTACGGAAGGCCTCAATGGTCTCCGGGATGGAGTTGAAACCCGTCAAGGGCTCTGCTACCGGGCTAGGCATTGTGTGTGTGTGTGTGTGTGTGTGTGTGTTTAGAAGCCGCGGAAAACTTCCTTCGGACGTAGAAAAGGAAGAGAAGAGCTGTCGAATTGGCCGTGGTTTATCGGGGTCGGGGCTGCCTCGGCAATCGTCGGGTGTCGCAAGATGGAAATGCGTGTAGGGTCGAGTGGACGAGTCAGAGAGCCAGAAACGAGTAGCGATTCCGAGACAGGTCAGCCCGAGTATGGACAGCAAGAAGAAGAATAGAGGCGGCGAGAAGAGAGAAATGCGATGCTGTGAGGGTGGTCTGCGGGAGGAGAGTGAACTGCGAGGAGCGGCGATGGCCGGTGGAATTCGCTTGTGACGGCAAAGGGGTCCAACACCGATATATAAAATAAAATAGCAGATAAATGAACTAAATACAATAGTAAGAAAGATATGAGAGAGTACAAGGCGTGATGCTCTAATAGTATGGAGAGCGGGGAGGGTGGACGTTGCCACAGCCAGTCCGCGTGCAGACGCAGACTTTTGCTTTGTTCGTTGTCTTATGTAACGCTGTATAAGGCAATGCTAATGAGATCGAGTCCGTTCGGTCTCCGGACAGACGCTTGTACCTGCACTGCTTTGTAACATGACGAGATACATAGCCAGATGTGTAAGAATACTCTAATAGTATGTATTGCTAATCGCGACATAATAATGCCTCCTGTGCCAAACGGGTCCAGAGAAGCGCGAGGAAGGAACGAACGACTTGTTCCTCGCGGCTCCTTATTGCGGAACAGAAATCGCACACTACGGAGTAGTCACCGCATGATGTGCCGCAGCATAGATAGGAACTCTTCAGTATATCAGTATCAGCATGAGTAATATCCATTCTAGCACTTGCATCACATAGTCGTAAAATCAAGCAGCCGAGAGCGTGGAGGATGCAAGTGGAAATTGGCATCAGGAACGAGCAGGGCGCTCTCGGGGCCCAAGGCAAGAACCACCGAGGTGCAGGCACGCACTAAAATGGGGTCATTCGCTCATTTGGCTCGAGGCGCGCTCTTCTCCTCTTTCCCCATTCAGACCCCAAAGCCACGAGACGGTAAGGTTCTCTGTGCTTCCATCGTGTCCAATGCCTTCCCTTCCTGGATGTACGACTGGCGTCTTGCTTACCCAATCCTTTCGTGCGGAACTACCCCATCCTGGCCGGAGTAATCTAGGAATCAACTCTGTGAACATGCCTCTCCTCAGTGGTCAAGCCGGCTCACCCGTTTAGCAAAGTGCCACACGAGCCCTTCTGCGAACTCCTTGTGCCAATATGCTCATCGGGGCGGATGTCACGCTCGCATAGCGTCCCGACGGCACGGGTAGGCGAATGGACTCTTGGGCGAATGACGTATTGTGTGGCAGCACCCGTCAAATGCTGTGGAAGGAGCCATCGACACATCTGGCTGGATATAGAAGGCGGTCAAGAGCGGCACAATAGTCAGATCAATGGATACACAGCATCACGAGCCTTTCGAAGCTCCGCAGCTCCATGACAGACAGCTCTGGAGCTTGCAGCCCACTACCATCAACACAATGGCGAATCCACGATCTGCGACACCTATTCTGCGTCAGGCATGCCGACAACGGCTGGGCCTTAGACCCGCACATCGCGCCGCCGCTGCAGCCGTGTCATCCCGCCCTTTCTCGTCGCGGCGGATACCGTTAACTGTGGCTTCAGCTTCAACAGTAGCCCCCATACACGTGCCGGCTGCTCCAATAGCCAGCACATGCCGGGCTCACTCAACCTCGTCATCATCAGCATCCGCATCAGCAGCCTCCTCCACCTCTGTAAGCCCCGATGAGGTCGCCCACTTCAATGCGCTTGCTGCCACCTGGTGGGACCCTTACGGCTCGTCGCGTCTGTTGCATCAGATGAACCCATTGCGGCACGACTTCATTCGCCAGTGTGTCCAGGATGGCGCCGCCCTGTCTCACCCAAATGTCTCTCCTTCTTCGACTGTTGAGGACCTCCTGCCGCGCCGGTACCTCGATATTGGCTGCGGCGGCGGCATCTTTGCCGAAAGCGCAGCTCGTTTGCCAACAACAACATCTGTCACGGCCATTGATCCGTCGCCGGAGGTGCTGGCCATTGCTCGCAGCCATGCGCGCCGGGACCCGATTGTATACGAGCGGCTAAACTACCGACAGGCCTCCATCGAGGACCTGACCAGCGATGCCGGCACTACAGAGCAGTACGACATAGTCTCGCTGTTCGAGGTCATTGAGCACGTTGCTACCGACCCTGGCGCGTTCCTTGACCGCTGCGGCCGTCTGCTAAAGCCTGGTGGCTGGCTCGTTATGAGTACCATGGCGCGCACGTGGACGAGCTGGCTGACAACGGTGGTTGCTGCCGAGGATGTGCTAGGTATTGTTCCGCGGGGCACTCACGACTGGAACAAGTATCTCAATGCGGATGAGCTGTCTGCACATTTTGCCCCCGGCTCGCCTGCCTACGACACAGCAACGTGGCAGAATGCCCGGTTCCAGGGCGTGGCGTACGTGCCGGGCCTGGGCTGGAAGGGTTTCCCTGGCGGCGAGAAGGTGGGCAACTATTTCTTTGGCATTCAAAAGATTGACAACAAGCCAAGATGAGGGACGAGCCGGAGAGATAGTTCTCCGATTTATCGGATACTGTATTATAGAGACGAATTGATGAATTTCAATTTGTAGATACTGTTATTGAGGTTGACTAGTAGATGAATAAAAAAAGGCAAGGCACATTCAAGTCCCACTCTGGACACGTCCCTCCCCAAGAACAAGTAGCACAAACAGACCATCATAAGACCAAGCCCCCTCCAGAAGCGAGTCAAGAGGGGGGATAAACCAGGAGGAACAAAAAAAAACATAATAAAAAGCCAGTAACGCACGAGGTGGTGTTGGCTCGCCAAAAGATATACTTTCCAGTAAGTATAAGTAAGCGGTCGTGTCCGAGCCCGGCCAGCGCGCTTGTTGCATAGCGCCATGCCGCAAGATCGGGGGGTGGAAGGCAAAGATGCGTGCTTGGAGATGAATCCAAGCTTAGCATGAAAAGAAATGTTGATAAAAACAGCTTGTTTTTTGCTTCTTTTTCGTTTGCAGATAAATCCAGGGAGTACCAGTCAAAAAAAACCAAAGGAAGGAAAACTAAAGAGCAAGAACCAGTCAACCCAAAGGGATGTCCAAGTAAAATAGATAGGGAGCAGGAGAGGCGGTTATATCTACTCTCATTCATAAAAAAGACGACGCAGCCATACCAAGCAAATGAAAGCAACGATAAAGCAACGATAAAGCAGAAAACAAGCAAAACAATCAAAACAAAATCGGCCTAGATGCCGTCTTAGAAATTCGCCCCAACGCCAAAGTAATGAGAACGTACGGGTCTCATAGCATCATGGCGTCCATCAAAGTCAAACAGTAGACGAGCTATAAAGAAGAACATAAACAGGCCGAGCCGTCAGGCTACACCGATGGCCTGTGTGTACACCTGTGGGTACATGGTAGGCAAATGTGCGTGGCTATGGTGAGACAGCGCGGCTGTGTGTGAAGTGAGTGAGCCATGAGAGGCATTGGGGCTCTGAGGGATATGCGAGTCATGACCACCATGAGAAGATGGAGGAGAGGCGGAGATAGAGCTGTGGTGGGAGAAGGGGGACGTGTGGGCGTAGGAGGAGCGCGAGTCAGACTGGGACAAGGGCACAGGGTCTGGGTGTGAGCCCTGGTCCATAGAGCTCTGTTCGTGAGAGCAGCAGCCGGGGTTGCAGGATTGGTACCGATCCATGCTCTGTGTCGAGATGGCGGACGGGCTAGAGCCAGCGGACGCGGCTTGGCTGTAGTAAGAGTGTGAATACGACACACTGTGCTGAGGCTGGGGAGATGCCTGGAGGGGTGGGTAGGGCGACCTGCTGTTGAGGCTCTCGTAGCTGTCGAGACCATGGTGGGCATCGTGGTCGGCAGTAGAGTCACTTGTTTGGTCAGCCAACGAGACCTGAAACCCGCAGATAGTCTGGGACTGCAAAGTTGACTTACTGGTATGCCTGCTTGGTGCTTAGCGGCCTGTACGACTCGTAAGGGCTCGAGTCGGTGCTGCCCGAAGACGAACGCGAGCTCTGGGCCATGTGTGCCGCCGAGTAAGGCATGTGGTGAGCCATAGAGTACTGGCTTGTGGATTCAAGCTTGGGCAGAGGGAGCTGCAGGCTCAGCTGGCTGGGTGCGTATTCGGGAGCTCTAGGACCGTAGGCCTTGTCGTAGGGCATGCACCCGTAGCGGTGCCCGGACGAGTACCTGGCAGGCGTGCTGGAGCGGGCTTGAGAGAACCGCTGGTGCGAGGACTCGGGATTGACCCTCGACTTGCGGTTGTATTTGAAGACTCCCCACTTCTGGAACTGCTGGCGGTATGCGCGCTGCCTGGGGGTATTAGCAACAGGCTCTAGTCCAGGCTCTGGACACGTTGGACGGTGCAAGCCGGCATCTACTTACGATGCGGTAAAGTTGTGCTTCTGCGTCATAATATCCATAACCTTGTTCAGGGCGATGCCCTGCGTTTGGTAGTAGTCAAGGATGGTTTCCCGCATAGGAAGCCAGGTCTTGGTCATCGTGACGAGTGCTGGCGCAACCAAAGGGTTGCAGTAGATAAGGTGGTGGGATATGATGCCACTACTTGCCCGTAGTGGTGGTTGTGATGTTGTGTAAGTCAGCGGAGATTACAGAAATCTATAGAGCGATGCAAAGAGTAGTAACAAGGTGTCTCTGTAGTGCAGCGGAACTAGAAAGAGCGAGTCTGGCTGTGATGATTTAGACTACAAACATAGCAAAACCATATGATGAGAAGATGAAGGGGGAACGGGATAGTTATAGGGCAAGGTGTTCAAGAGAGAGGTAGGAAAGGCTGAGGATGCGGCCGGGTCTTCCTGTCGACTGTCCAATCTCGTGCCATCCCCGGTAGATACGTCGAGGGAAGGGCTAAGGACACACACAGCTCAGGATGAACTGCATCTTCTCTACTTGGTCCCTACTTGATCTAGTCAGCGTAGCCTCCTTTTTCTGCTACCCGGTTCCTTTTCCACCTTCTCAAGTGCACTTTTTGCTACCCACTCTCAAGTCATCGACATGAATTGCACAGCCATGACTGCATCGATTCTTTGAGAGCCGACAGCGAAGCCAGTGACGCTCAGGCTGTGCGCGCTTGTATGCGACTCTTCCGTGTTGGGGTCTGCGAACCCATGCGGCTGGCAGGCGGTCTGTAGCTCAACGTACGGTCTTTCATGGCGTCCATGGCGTCCATGGTGTGCTTGCCAATGATATTACTGGCCTGTCATGCAGCTGGATTGCAAGCTACAGTGGTTATTGCATGCCAATGCTCATCCGTCCCTTGCTCTTGTCTCTGTGTTCCCCGCGTCCACGCGCATACGGCACGTCGTTGCTCCCATCCTGTGAGGTCCTGCTCCTCGAACAAGAATATATTCAAGCACGCATTCACACTCACACTGTACAGAAGCAGTGCAAGGCCTTGGCCGAGATGATTCTTTTCCGTACACTTCGACGACGCCCGGGTTGTGCCCTTCTTCAGACGAGGCAGCCAATCCTTTCATACTCGATGCCCCCGTTGAAGCCCTTGATTGCCCGGCACTCACCAGGTTTTTTATAGCGTTTGCACCAGTCGATAACCTGCACAATGTGCTACAAAGTACAGAGTAGGTGCCCTGTCTGTTGCATCTTTGGAAAGGCGAGACTCCGCAAGATACCGATTGCGAGCGGCGGAGAAAAGGTGGGTGGGCGCAAGTGAGACGTGAGATTGGCAGGGTTAGGCACTGGCTGATGCACATGACGGGGTGACGCCGGATTGGTAGAAACAGGGGCTCTAAAGCTAGAGCCTCAATGTCTACTCCGTGCCTCCTAATCCTACCCTCCTCAGATAGTATGTGTTATGTGCTGGCCAGCGGCCCCATGTAGGAGGGGAAAAGGCAGGCATGCATGCAGAGTCACACTACAAGACAGCACACACATGCTGTTGACGCCTTTGAATTTATCTCTTTATTTCCATCTCCTGTCCCTTCTATTCTTTCTAGTCTCAAGGTGGAATACTACTTTGCGGCAAATGTGCATCTTCTGTCCGTAGCCCGCCTCATTTTGTCTTGTTGGCGGGCTGTCCCTTGACATGCTTCTTCGCTGTCGCTTCTTCGCGGTCTAAGTGTCTTCCATCAGGTACGTTCATCCTTGTGCTCGATCCTGTGCCTTACAGTCCTTTTTGCTCTTCTCCAAGTATGTTATTTTGTTATCTTAATATTTCTTTCCTTTCTCCTTTTTTTTACTTACTTTTCTGACTTTATTCGAATAGGCCAGGCCTCGAGACTCACCCCCCCTCCCCAGCACACCATCTTCTTCAAACTCTGCATGAGCTGAGCTGGCCGCTGCAGACCTTTCCTGTTTTCGGCTTTCCGCGTATCTGCACACAATGTATTTTACCGCCCTCACTGTCTCTGCCTTCGAGCCTTCTGCCCCTATCTATCTTGTGATTTACCTTCACACAGCCACCATGTGAGCACTCATTGGGTGCAAGCAATCACGGGTACACGGGACAGAAAGTACAGAAAGTACAGCAAGTATAGAAAGTACGGAAAGCTCAGAAAGCAAAACATTGATTCCAACCTACTTTACCCGAGGGATTTTGTACCATGCACACGGGGCCGACGTACCTCTACATTTTGTCGGGATCTCATCGATACCCCTGTCTAAGCTGCCACCCTCTTTTTCTTTTCTTATTTATATCTCGTCTGCTCCCTTTCTCGTCACAGAGTGCGTGAGTGCCTCGCCCAGCTCGCGTCCTGTACTACAAGTCTGTTATGGTTTCTTTTTCGTGTCCTCTTGTCCCCTTCGCCTAAAATCCCTTGTCGATGTCAGCACGTCACCCCATAATTAGTGGCCTATCTTGTCTACAGATACATCCGAGAGTGATAGACAAGGCTGCGGCATGCATAATGAGGAGCGGCTTAGCGCCGCCAAACAGCCAATAAACACGAACTGGGGTTTGAAAAGACTCTGAGGGCGGAATGGTTCGCAGTTGTGACAGCGTGCTACGAGCACCATGGCCAACATACTAGGCCAGTCCGGCCGGCCAGGTCTCTGTTGCCGGGTGACATGAGCCTTTTCTTTCGGTTGTGAATCTGTTTATAGAACACCAGCATTACCCATAGAAGGCTCTGCCCATCAAAGCAGCAGTAAGATACCTTTTCTGTGTTCCAGGCAGTTCTGCAGGCTGTCTCGAGGCGGCACAAACAGCCGGTCCAAGGCTACCCTGTAGGCTCCCCTGGGCAGATTCTCGAGAGCCTGGGGAGATTTGTGTATTCCGTGCCGGCGAGGTCATGAGTGCTCTGGTCAACTGTGTCGGGTATCGCAAATGCAAAGACACAGACAAGCATCGAGTGCGAATACTGCATACTAACGGGTCAATATCCCCACACCTTCCCAATCAGCAACCCGACTACGTATGGATGCCATGCTGCGCCGTTGCCGATCTAATATCACACCGAGATTCTCACGACGCCTTATCGAGTCGATTCCTCAAGTCTAGACCCAGCCAAAGGCGAAGCTCTGTAACCTTTTGGGTAGCGTTGTTGCTAAACAGGTTATCCCGAGGCGCGGCAGGCGGTGAGGCATCCTTAAATTCAGGCAGCAGACATCAGGCGCAAATCAGACAGATGCCTGGGCTTATGGAAAGACACACGACAGATACGAGAGCCCAGGATCATAGTAAGCTCGCTCTTTCGGTGTTGAAGCATGCATGCATGCAACAGGGGTAACTAGGCCCCAAGGCCACACAAAGTGCATTTGTTTCGCCAACGATCCGGGCTACCGTCTGCTTATGCGCAACAGTCACTGTCATTAGAGACGGTCTCCACAGATGGGGATGAGGCTCTGCTTGTCCACTTCTAGTCCTGGAGAATACCAGGGTAGCTATTGTTTGCCGTCATTTGTCTTTCTATTGTTTGTAGTTATTTCTCTTCCAGCAATCCTTTGTTTATTACCATCGAGCAGGCTTTCAGGGCAGATATCAATATGATTACTCATTGAGCTCTCCTACACGTTACATACCAAAGCATGCCTTGGGACGGTGATGGGCGAAGTAAGGCACCTAACACATGCTGTACGACGGTACATATGTCGAGGCTTGTGCATGCATCCAGCGTTCCTTTACACATTCATGTAATACATGTGCACAAGAACATACGGCGAGTCGATAGCAGCGGTCTTCTCTTTGCAGAGTATATATATCACGATCTTTATTTGACTTTATTACTTTCAAACACTAACCCTAAGATGTACATGATTCGTGGTGTGATTTTAGGTAGATTTAATGATGTAGCGCTCGAATCACTTGATAAACATGGCAAACATAAATGAGCAAGGCTGACAAAATCGAGATGAAAGACACAGAGGTGCCAAATTTATCTGATGCGACAGCAAAAGGCAGAATAGAATAATAACAGGAAAAAAAAGAAAAGAGAAAAAGGAAAAAAAGGTGCGGTATAGTAGACCGCATAAAAGAGGCAGACAAAAACTTAGTGCCTCGCCTTGTTTTAGTCTGCCCCCGCGCTCTGGTGGTTTTCCGTTTGGTATCTATCCCCAGGAAGCGAACTGCACATATTTTAGAAGAGGCGCAGATAGACATGCAAATATGCATAGAAAGCACAGTATCTGCCTTGATATAGGGCGATATTGGTTGGGGCCTTTCTTCGCTGTCGAGCCTTCTAGCTGTTGTAACGTTCTCCTTGGTTGTTCGAGATGCCTCGGCTGGCCCTTCCCTTCTTGCTGATAAGAGCACACCGCACGTATGGCAGAGTGTGAGCCATGCACGAGACACGGTGTAGCTCCGAAGCTCTGTCTCATGCTCCTTTCGGCCGTGAGAAACCGATACATCCATCCTTAGCACTCCTCCATTATCCGCCCTGTTTCTCGTGGCTCGCCTTGTTATCGTCGTCTCCGTGGTTGGCTGCACTTTCTGCTATTAAAGGTATCAATCGGTGTTGGTATTATTGTATACAGACTGTTTAGTGAATCGTAAATGGCTCGCTAAGATTGACCCGCGCGTGCGCCTTTGCTCTCCGTCTATTCTTTTTTGGCGTTGGCTGTTTGTCATCCAAAAGCCCCCTCTAGGCGTCGACACGTCACTCACCACACGCCCGGAGAGAGGATATCAAGCTGTTCCGGATTCAGCACAAAAGAGGGCGACGAATCAGACATCGCTCTCTAGGCTGGTGACTGTGTCTGCATGGCGGTGGCCGCCGCGGGTTTTGCCAGCCCGGCTTCCACGGCTTTATCGGATGCAGCCGTAACACCGGCCTCCTGCTCCTTGTGAGTCGCTGTTTGTGCTGCGACAAGTGCTGGAGGCAGTGCAACGGCTGGTGATGTAGAAGCCGTTGGCGACGCAGCAACTGGTGATGCAAGCTCGCCAAACTTGGTGCTACCGGCGGGCGACGCGATGACTGGTGAAGTCGGGGTGCTGCTGGCGGCGGGGACTGCATGGGCCGAGCCGGCAACATCACGAATGATGTAGTACCATTTCTCGGCATCGGCAGCGCTATGGGCCTTGAACTGCAGCTCGGACGTTCCTGCCAGACGGCTGCCCATCGACTTGCCCCGATCCTTGCCCTTGACGCTGAATTTGTCGCCGCTGGGGGAGGTCACAACGGCATCGGGCAAGTAGATGCTGAGCTCGGGAATGGGATCTTTCCTAACGTTATCCGTATCCTTGAACTCGTGCAGGAACCGCGACGGCGTTACGACATAGTAGCCAGTCGAGTGGCCAAAGCTGAGCTTGTTGCGACTCTTGCGCTCGAGGCTGCCCTCTATGACAGCATGCGTGCTCTGGTGGTCCTGGTTGGGGAACGTGATGGAATCAACAACGCGAGGGGGGTCCCGGGGGTCGACAAGGATATCGACGAACCGCTCGTTGAAGCTCTTCCACTCGAAGTCGCCTGGGATGCGCTGGGCCGTGCTCAGCATGTCGCCATACAACGCGCTGACACGCTCGGCCTGGCCACCGGCAAACAGGTTGAAGGCTTCCATGGCCTGCTGGAGAACGCTGATAACATGGGCCTCGAATGTCTGGAAGTTAGCCTGGACGGAGATGAGGTCGTTGCGGTGGTTGTTCTCCTCAAGAACCTGCTTGTTGAGCCGGTGAAGAACACCGCGTCCAATGACGTAGGGGTCCTGGTTCGAGTCTAGCTTTCCGCCAGTGGCCTCAAAGGCTGCCGTGTTCTGACCCAGCAGCTCGATATGCTTCTGGGTGGTTTGACGGGCCTTTTCAACCTCCTTGGCGCCCTTCTGTGCTCCGCTGGCCAGCTCCTTGGCCTTGTTCTTGATCTCCTTGTGCAGGCGATCAAGCACAGGCAGCACCGAGCCCTTGATGTTCTTTTCCGTTTCTAGGTTGGTGTTGATCAGGGCTTGTGTGTTGGCGCGCACGTTTTCGAAGAAGCCGCTCACACCACCCAGGTTTGCGTCAAAGTGCTGGGCCTCGCGCAGTGGTTTCGAAATTGTCTGGTGCTGTCAGTATACACAATCCGGGCCGCTGGACTCTCAGCAGGGCTACCTGGCTTAACATACCTTGAGAACCTTCTCGTACTGACTCGCTTGGTCCTTGTGCAGCTTCTCGACGGCACCGATATAGTCCTCGAGGTAGCCACAGACGTGCTTCCACGCCTGGATGCGTTCGGCAAGAAGCCCTGCGGTCTAGGGATAGTATCGTCAGCAACTAGATTATTCCTAGTAGTGGTGTTGGCCGTCGCAAGGCTGCTACACGTGCTACTTACGCTGCTGGGGTCTGCATCGGGGACAGCCTCGTCGGTAAGACTCGTCATAGTCGTGAGGCCGGTGGCCGCACGGCTGGGCAGCTCATGAGGCTGTGTAGCGGCCATGGTGAATGATGTGGGAGGTGGCTGGAATTCGGGATGGAAGACAGTAACGGAAGCCGCGGAATTTTGTCGGCGATGGAGCAATTTAACAGTATATCTGCTGACAAGAGTTAACCAGATGTCAACGAACTATATCAAAACAAACAAGGTGACGAAGATGACAAAAATCACAAAACGCCAGGGATGGGCAACAGTCCCGGCGCGCGCAGCAATAGGGAGAGAGCGGGGTTCCAGCCCAACCAGAATCAGCAATCGGGTGACGACGAATGAGGTGCAATACTCCATATCCGAGAGCGAAGCTCCCCCATCAAAGTTCCTCTTTCTCAACCGCAAAAGTGAAGCCAGACCGATCCTGGCCTGGTCATGAGTGTCATAGTGGGGAGCTTGCCCTGGTCCTGGCCCCTTTTCGATCATTTCTGGGCTGCGGTGGGACGCAATCCAGACGGAGTCCAGACAAGCCGGCGCGCAGCACAGAGACAAGAGACCATACTTCGTACGAAAAAGACACAAAAGCGGAACGAGCATTCCAGCCGGGGAGCTCGGCTGAAGATCACCTTGCAACATCGGCCGTTGTGTTTATTACGTTGCAGTAATAAGATGGATGGAGAGATGCACGGGGGCTTAGACTTACTCCTAGAGATTGCACGTTGAAGGGGAGATCCCGAGGGGCAGATATAGTGCTGGTTCGGGTCGATACACGTGGGGTCGTGGACGTTGAAGGGTTGAAAGAATATGGTAAGAAGAAAAGAGGAAAGTTGAGATGAGAGACAAGACCCTGAAAAGACAAGACCCTGAAAAGTGAAGCCGAAAAAGAAGAACGAAGACAGACTTAATCGAGTATAGATTAGGGAGAGAGGGCAGTGTAGGTAATGGGGGATGGAAGAGGAATGAGGGACGAGGGAAATATAGGAGGAGAGAGAGAAACGGGATCGAATTCAAAACGGAAGGAGGCGGCGATGTGCTGGGATATATAGGAAGCAGCGATCGTTGCACAAGGATGCTGCGATAATAGTCTGATAACTTAGGGAAAGAGCGATGCTGAGAACCTTCTGCTAGTTGTCACTGATCTGCTAGACACGTCTGGCCCTATGCATGATAGTAGGCAAGAGCGACCCGCGAGAGGATGGACCGGAAATATGACGTCAATAGTGGAAAGGTGTGGTAGCACTGTATGTACATATCGTAGACAGTCGGTAAACTAGAATTATTGGCACACATAACAGTACGTGTCTATCAGTTCGATCAGCCGATAATACGTATTTGTGTGTGTGTGTGCAAATCACGGAGAAGTCGTAAATATCCGACATGTTTAATGATGTTCTCGGTAATGACGCAAGCCATAAAAAGAGAAAACAGAAAAGGGGAAAAAGGGAAAAAGAAAAGACATCAAATACTCGTAAAACATTCCGCAAACAAAGAAGCAAAGGGTCCTGGACCCTGCTATGCGTTAGATTCAACCGCTTTACGGCACTCTGCGGTGTTTCCGCAGACCCCTGGAGCGTAGTGATGCCACACAATCAAACTAATTTTGCTGCCTATTCAACTTTCCATCCCCATGCCTGCCGACATCTGGGATGGGCAGAACAACCTCCGGCTGTCGAAGCTGTGATGTTACTGACGTTAAGCAGGGACATTCTTCTTGATCTTGGTCTGGCTGTCGGCGGTGGCAGAACGACGCAGCAAAATGCCCACGCATGCCTGTGTTGCTGACGATCTCCGCTGTGTGCAAGTGCATCACTCCGTCGACTCCGTAGAGCAAACAGTACGATACGATCTAAGCTAGCAAGATGCGTCGGAGGCAGGGTAGCAGGAGGGACCCAACCAGCTCCAGTCTAGAGCTCTAGTAGAACGGGTTCCAGACGTTCCGTCCCATCTTTTCCTATCTCAGTTCGCGCAGCAAGGCGCAGCAGGCACCATAAGCACAAAGTGTATTTTCTGGCCTTCTTCCTCTTGATTTTTCGGATCCGTCCGTTCTTTCGTATATTAAACCCCTTGGAAAACACTACTCGTAGGGCCGCCAAACGGGATGCACAATATATGCACCGACCTGCCGTGTCAACTGATGGCACACAGTACACTTGCGCATGTGGTCAAGTGCCACGATCTACGGCAGCATCGTTTTAAGTTTCTCCGGCACTGGTTGCGATGCCATCGGTGCTGCTGGTGGAACACAATTGGTATCACATGCATTTTCAAGACGTACAAAAGATATGTGTGTTATGCTTTGAAATCTTAAAATTGCGAGGGTATAAAATGTACTATGTAAAGAAGAGAATAAAAGACAAAGTGTCTAATGGCAGATATGTTTCCCCCTAAAAAACGCCGAGATGCCGTAACCCATAACAGAAAAAAAAGCAGTAGTCTAAAGTCGTAAAGTGAAATCAACGCAGATGCGTTGCCGGCCTGGATGAGTTGATGATATCCAAAACTGGCCGGATGAGAGTGAGGAATGACCGGGAACTCCAAGTTGCTGCTATGCCAAAAATAGAGAGGAGAATATCAATAAAGAAAAGAAACGACAGTGCTGTGTTCTGTGGTCTATAGTCGTAATGTGTAGTCAGAGTCGGGGTTGTGGTTTTGAGGACCGGTGGCGGCCCAACTAGGTTGCGACGCGGCCTCGCGACTGCAGCATGTGCAGCCAGCCGCGCTCATCGCTGTCGCCATTCTGGGAGCTGCTGCTGCTCGGGTTGTTATTATTGTGGCGGGGGTGCAGGAACGACACACTGCTCGAGAGTGGGCGCCGGCGGGGAGCGTGAGAGCCCGTTGCAGGGTCATTCTGGAAGCTCATGGCCCGGCTGATAGGAGCGGGGCGCTGGGACACGCGCATGCTCACCTCGTCACCACTGTTCACATCCTCTGCACCTGTCTCCTGCGGAGCCTCCGCAATGAGCGACAAAGGCTCGCTGCCCATACCAAGTGGTGCCTGGGCCATAGAAAGGCCGCCGCTGATGGATGCAGACGACGACGTTCTCGAAATGTTGGGACGCGACGCGGCTGTCTGATAATCTGGAAGCTGGGCATTGTTCGACGGACCAACACGAGTGCTCTTCATGGCAGTTCCGTACGAGGGAACCTTATTAAGCTCCTCCATGTCTTCGAAATCATCCATGTGCTCGAGGTGGTTGTTGTCGATGGGTCCGGCGGCATGCTCGTCGCTGCCGTGTGACTCGCCACTGTTGCGTCTTGATGCGACGGCTGATTGAGCAGCTGACTGGGAAGCAGAGTGCGAAGTGGAGTGCGAGGCGGACTGAGGGCCAGAATTGGGTTCGGTCTGGGGTGCCGAGCGGCTCATAAACGAGTGAGGCATGTGCATATGGGTGAAAGGTGTAGTCATGTCCGAAGATGAGCCGGGCGGTGTCAGCACAGTTGAGCTGCGATTCCGCCGAAGCGTAGCCTCACGAGAGGACATGGACATGGCCTGCAGGCGAGATGTAAGGGCGGCAGGGTGCACGGGAATGCTGGGGTTCATGGCAGACAGGTTTTCGCTCGAGCCGGCGCGCGAAAGACCATACATGGGACTGTGCATAGCAGACATGGGCGCGGGAGTCTGCAGGTTGTGGATCTCAACGTCGTCATACAGCTGGTCTAGGACGTGCTCGCCATAGCCTGGAGGCGCAATGCTGCCTGCATCGGTGGGTGCTGAACTCTGGCCGGCCGGGGCTGTGGCCATATTGCCCTGCTCGTCAAGAGGGATGTTGGGCGAGATGAAGATTGTCAGCGGCAGCGTCGCCCGCAATTCCGAGATATGGCCGTCGGGGTTCTTGAGTGCCACAATCATCTTAAGCTTGTGGCGGACCTTGATACCATGGACATTGACATCCTGGACGAGTTTGCCGAGCTTGCGGGGCAGATCCAATGTCGTGTCAACAACCCAGCCCTCCTGGCCGGTGTCCTCAATCATCTCCTGCCAGTGGTCTTCACGCGAGACGCTAACAGTCCAGTTGGCCACAACGCGCTCGTTCTTGAACTCGCGCATGCCTAGGTTGTAGTTGCTGGCGTTGGAGGCAGGCATGGAGACCAAGTCATGAACCTCCACGAGGCGGATGGTGATGTCGCCAAGCTCCAGGCCCTTGAGTAGTGGCGAGAAGCGAGTTTTGAGCGGGACTTCGCTGCCAAAGACTACAGCTTTTTGTGGCACAACAATCGAGTACTCGACCTTGTTGGGCCATATGTTCTCGACGCTCATGGCGTGCAAGAACTCAAGAGCAGACGACTCGAGCGTGCGGACAATGCGCACATGCTTGTATGTGTGAATGTCGTAGGCTAGCTTGCCACGGGTGGCGGTGGCCTTGAGCTTGTAGGTGATACTGGCTTCGCGCAGGCCCTCGACGCTCTCGGAGGTGTCGCCGGGTAGCATGATTTCAAAAGGAAACTCGTAGTTGCCCTTTTCGAGCACGGCGCTCTTGCCGGGGGTGCCCCAGAAGGGAGCCCATTGGTGTGTGAGAATGGTGGTTGTGCGGTCGACCTTGGTGGATGTGAGGCCGGTGGGGGTGACCTTGGGATCGGACCAGGCGAGGCGCTGAGAGCCGGTCAGGCGGAGGTGGATGTCTTCAATTTTGACGGGCGACGGAACACATAACATGACACTGCCTTTGAGCAGCTGGCTGGAGGCGTCGTGCTCGTTGCCGCGAAACACAATAAAATCGTTCTCTAGGCTGGAGGGGCCGAGTTAGTAACTCGAATCTCCAGGATCTCTGTGAGCAAAAGCGAAAATGACGTACCGAATTTCAAAGAGCGTAAAGTTATTACGCCCTGACATGGACGTGAAGGGATTAAAGGACGGCATGGCTCTCGAATGTCTAGGCGGAACCGAAACTGTCTAGACGAGAGGAAGTTGTAGAGGGAGAGGAGAGAAAGAGTTGAAAGAGGAAATCAAAGATAAAGAAGAGGAAGGGCTGCACGTGGGAGGGGTGAAGAGGCAGCGATGCTCGTATATAAGGCGAGCAATCCGACTGGGTTCCGGAGAAGGCGATCGAAAAGGGGGCTTGTTTGAAGATGCAGCGAGCCTAACAGAGAGGGACACGGGATGACGAAATGTGTACTGTAGATGTTTGCTTGTGATGGGCGTCGGTTCTGGCGTGCTGTACATTCGGGGTAGGCCGCGCACAGTACAATGCGGAACCGAGGATGTTGGCCAGGCTGGCGAGGTGCACTGAAGACGTTCTTTGTGTCCAAAAAGTATGAAAGGACGGTGCTAGAGTGGTGTTGTAGAGGCCTAGTGCAGGCTGCGTATGGAGAGGCGCTGGTGCGAGTTGGCTAGCGGCCAGGGGCGAAAAGGAAGAATCGAACAAATGCAGGAGATTGTTCGGAAAAAAGAGGCGATTGTTGTCTCGAAAACTGGTGGAAGTGGAAAATAGAGGAAGATGTGCCTGGTTTTGGCCGGCCAGGCAGGGCATGAAGAGAGACAGAGATGATGAAACGAAGCAACAGAATATAGAATAGGAAAGAGGCGCAGGCCACACAAGGAAGCTGCGAGGGGCACTTCCGTGACTGCTGGAGCTGGTGTGTGTTATGGGCGTTCCCAGGGCAGGCGCGGGTCAGGGCACATGCCAAAACGGGACGAGTATGTATCTATTATTGCAGGTGCCAGATGAGCACAGCGCAAGCAGGGGAGACAAGAGGCAGGCAGGCGTGCAAGATCGAGGCAGGAGGGCCGACGGCGAGGAAGGAACAACCGAAAGGTACCCTTGATCGCAGATGGCAGGTGCTTGAGTTGGAAGGTGCGCGTGACAAGAAAATAATAGAAAGTAATATAGAGGGCAAGGGAAAGAGAAAGAGCAAAGAGCAGAGATGTGAGCACGGGCAGGAAGGAGCGGGCAGAGAGAGGTCTAAGTATAACGTACGATTACGAACGGCAAGGAAAGAGCGAGCAATACATGTACGGAGCACGTCGTAGAGGCTAAGCACGCCTGCCTTTCCAGGAAGATAGCAGGACGACGAGGAAGGCAGGAGCAAGGCAGGAGCTCGATATGGATTATGGCGCTGCCGGACCCTCTTCTTGGTTCCAGATTCTGCAATTGATCGGTGACGAGCACGACAATAGAGAAGACACAGGTATCTAAATTTAAATCAAATAATCAAATAAAATGAATGAAATCTTTACAGTCGCGGTATGATAGATAAGTAGCCTCCTCCAGTGCAGTGCTAGTCCGAGACGAGCCATGAGGGGGGTGGGAGGGGGTGCGGTATCGCGAGGTAAGAAAGGAATATTCATTCACGTACTCCGTTAATTGAAGAGAATGCGATGTACCGTGCGAGCGTGCGAACGGAACAATGTGTACGATAGAATAATAAGATGCCAGGCGGCGTTTGGCAGGAAATCAAAATAATACAGGCATTCTGGCACTGCAGAGAGAGCGAGGTGTGGGATATGACAGAAGCCGCAGATTTTGCCCGCCAGCCCGTTTTAATGTTTCTCTTTCCGTCGGAGTAGCTGGAACGGGCAGATGGCCCTATTCTCTTTGACCTGCTTTTCTTTCATTATTCTCTTAATGTATTTAATCGATCTGTCGCCCGGGTTCAGTCGGCGCCAGACGGCCGGTGGCCGGGAGTTGATAGTGAGACCCACAAGTCTCGACAAGTACTCTACCACAGACTATGTATGCGGGTGTACATCGAAAGACATGCGCAACCCGAGGCTGTAGGCGCTGGTTAAATAGAAAGGCCTACCCACAAGATAGGCATGCTTATTAATAGTCTTTATCTCTACGGAGCGTGGCTAGCTTCATTGCTGCTTCTCTATGTTGCTGTTTAGCCTTCGGTGCCAACTCTGCGGAAGAACAATTCCAGCATGAGCGGCACAAACAAGCCCCGAGACACATATGCAGTGATGAATCAATAGTATCTTACGAGTGTCAGACGTCACAGCGTGTCGTGCTCACAGCAATGCATAAGAATCAAGAGCGGGCAGCCTGCGAAAGCGGCGGGCGCAGAAGAAAAGAGTGGGGGAGGGGTGTTTTCTGGAAACAGCTCGGAGCTTGTTTTGTTCCTCGAGGCTTTTCTCTTTGACGGCCTCACACCACCCACGCAGGTTTCTATATCGGGTCTAGGCGCAGCCAGCAATCTTTCGGCCATTCTTCATACGACGTACGTATCCGCGGTGTCTTACTGCATAGACTTCACATGAGTTATCTCACTCAGCCGATAAAGCAGGGCACGTTTCAGCACTCACGCGGATCAGCCTTTGTCGACGTGATTGCACCAATGCTGCTGGGCTCGGACTCAACATAGCCCGGGAGAGAGTAAGAACCGGCCAGGATGCATGGGTAAAGGTCAGGCGGCAGACAGCAGCAGCCGCAATCAGGCATGGTGTCAGGAGCCGGCACACGCGTGGGGGACATATTGGCCAGTCTGACCAGCCTGCTAAAACAGCGTGCACTGCCTGTCGACTTTGTGGCTTGCCAATATGATCTCTCACTTTTCTGTTCGGTTCTGGAGCTCGCCGACAAGCGCGTTGATAGAGATTCAGTGGCTTGGTAAGGGTGTCGAAGATCAGCGACAGTAGGAACAGTGGTTCCGCTGTTTACCCGCAGGCCAGCCGAGTCTAGCCATGAGACCAGCCATCAGCTCAGCCCAAGTAGAATTACAACCAGGGCAGCACATGCACTTGCTGGTATCTTACGTTCCTAAACACCTTGCACTCCATTTGCAACGGCTACGGTGTACAATTGGTGCAACTGCAACGCCTGATGCCGAAACCTCACCTCGACACGCACGGGTTCTCATGGTCCAGGCCTGCCAGGCTCTTTCGAGCAATGGTGTGAGATGCATGTCTTGCCCGTCGGGAATTGATACTCTTTTGTGCTATCGCGGTCGAGTTCGATCATGTGCTGTCCACCAGCCGAGGTGACACCTCACACCTCTCTCATGTCGTCGGCGTGGGCAAACACGTCCAATGACCGGACAGTTGTTCATGCCGCCGAAGCACGTGAGAGCGTGAACACTCGACTAGAATACGCAATAGCTGCAAACTTGCCTTAAAGCAGCACCTCGTTCCCAAAGTAAGGGGCACTAAACAACGGGACGGCAGGCGCCTCTTGCTTGTGGGTATGGCAAAGCATCCCACGACGGGGCCGGAACGATGTTCCACGCGGGACAACCAACGATATAGGAGCTTCCTTGTGGTCGATGATGTGTCGGCTTTCACGTGCTATCCGCTGTACCACTATCACTATATTCCCGAATCTATCAAGCCATCACGCACAAGATCATCTTTCTACCTCTACTCGTACAGAAAACATGCGGCGTTCTACCACTAGCCTCAGTGACGGTAAAGATCCGGAAGAGGCTCTTTATTGCCCTATGAGCCTGTGCTGTATACTCGTAGCCAACAGATTCGCCACTGGCTCGCCTTCTCCTATTCTTCTAGAAGGCGAGCCGTCGCTGTCTTTTCGTCTAAGCTTAGGTTTGCCGTCTAGTAAGCGTTCGGCCCTCACTGATATGTCACTATGTGTACGTTGTCGGGCTGTACAGTGTATGTAAGATTAAGATATCTTACGTCTATTTTCTGGAAGGGCCTTTTCTGGAGTACCCGCCGTCCTGTCGGTTGTCCCAAGTGCCGTTTAGTAAGGCGTACGGAGTAGCCTCTTCGGTTAGCCTCCGACCCTACTTTGCCGTTGACTATTTCACATGCGCTTTGTTGTGCATGGCTTTTCCTTTTGCCGGTTTACTATGTCTGCGTTTTACCTTTACTCGCCCTTACCACAAAAAGCGTACGGAGTCACTTGGCTTAAAACTGATGTGAGGCGAAAGCGGAAATTAGCACATGGTTCCCACATCTGAACTGTCCATTCTTTTTAGATATTCTGTTCTTCGAATCATCATTATGATGGCATTTTCTACGATGATACGAGCATTTGCTTGTAGAATCACAGGAGCAATAGTATGAACGGGACGTGAGTAGGAATACATGGTAGCACAGATGGATAATAATAATCAATTGAAAGAATGAATAATGAAAGTAATGTGCAATAATCAAGAGCTCATAATCAAAGCCGAAACGAGATGAAGCAAAGTAGCAGCGAATATAACAACGAGAAGGCAAATTGCGATAATCGATGCAGAGGGTCGGAGCAAAAACAAGAGGTTGAGGTTGCAAATGAAAATTTCATTCCAATTTTGATTTAATAGTGTTTTCATATTCGCCGCAGATACTCCGTATATTCCACAAGTCCGTCATAGAGTACGCCGTACTAGTCACAGAGTCATACGGGAAGGATTTAGAAAGAGGAAAAACAACCACCGAGAAAATATGAAGATACGGAGTACAAGGGGTTATTATGCAAGAGATGGTAAACATAGACCGCCAACTCGGTCTAAACTGTAGCGAAATATCCAACCAAGTACGACGCACAGGCAACGGAAACAGAAACGAGGATCACTCGCTTCTTCGTGAGTTCGCTGCCAGAACGATGCCTGGTGAAAGATATAATAGACTCCGAGCCGGTCTCCAGTCGCGAGCCTACCAAGCTTTTCTCACCAATCGGAGCCTGCTGAAAACACGATCGTGCAGCATGCATATATCGTACGTCGCAAGATGGGGCATGAATCATACAGGCACAAACAAGTACTGAGTGCGTATGTAAGATATCTTACTGGGTGGCTCAGAGTCCCTGGCGATCGCTGGCGGCTTGTCCTGTGGACCAACACGCAGAGCGAGATAATAATAATGAATAAAATCTCGCAGCATCCTTCGGTGAGGAACTACAGTACCAAAATAGCTCCCGAACAAACGGTTTTGCTTAGTAGCTCCAGCTGAACGACCAAGGGAGTAGAAATTAGCATGCTTCTTTCGTTCAGTACTAGTTCACCGACATTTGAAGCCCGCACAGAGTTTTCTTGCCATCGTTTAATGTATCTCATCCCGTCATACATCAAGCTGGAGCGGTGCTTGATGTGCACGCACGGTAAGATACAAGGCAGACACTATCAAGAGGTATTTCAGAGCATTGTGTTTCAGGGCTGAGCAGCACCTACGATAGCACGGTTTTTGGGTGCATGTTGCAGATCTCGGTTTATTGGTCTACTTATGGTGTTCTGGGCTAGTATGGGATTTATCTAATTCGATGTCTCTCTTGATTTCCGTGATGGCTGCCCGAACAAGGGCGAGAATAAGAGCGTGAAATGGAACACTACCAACGACAGGGTAAAGACGTTGAAATACTCGCTGCTATCTATTGTCAATAGTGTAGGTGACGGAGTACATTCCAGCGAAGAGCGAAGGGATAAAGGCGAGAGAAGAGTGAAAGGGTGTGATGTGTGTGGGTAACGTCTCAGATCCATTCTGATTTACGCTATTTACCAGTTGTATGAGCTCATGAACCCACGACGTGCATGCAAGCCACAAGCTACGGAAATGCAGGCATGCACGTCGGTCCTGCGTTATCTCTTGTCCACTGGTTTTTGTTTCTCTCTGGACATGCTTCTGGACTCATCTTAGTGCCTCAGCTATCTCATCTTATGTGTGTGTATTTACTCCGTGCATGATATGCACTGTTTCGCCGACACTCCCCTGCGTCTGATATAGCTAGGCTAATCCGTTTTGAATCATCCATCACGAACCACGTTGTATGTTTATTTAGAATATCTACTTTGATTTGCAACCTTGCGTTGGGCATTCATGAAGGATCGTTGGGCATATATAAAAAGGGATAGAACACTAGATACTACGCACGGAGTACTGCAAGGCGACGTAAAACGACCTTGATACAGACTTTGAAGCAACCATGACGAGAGGTATTATTTCTCAAGACGCACAAACGCGTTGATTATCATAGACAGTGGACCAAGGTCTAGACGGAAATATACGTATCAGAATTGGCACAAGAGAAAAATTGAATGGACTATCCACTGTGGAATTATGATATTGGAAGGGTGCCAACGGAGGACGGATTAAGCATAGATATGGTCTGGAGGAGTGACTTGGACCGTAGTAATGCAGCTCTAGCCGTAGGTCTCACAACACAAGCCACATCATCATAATCTGTTGTGACTGCAAGGCTGCCTGCATAGGAGATAAAGCGGATAAAGGGGATAGAGGGGGATAACGGAATCGAAGGAGGGGCTCGTTTATGCTCCAAACCTAGTGCTCTATGATACTATTTCGCTGGCATTATGGACTATTGCTGTTGCATTTTTGTTTCCATACGGAGTATATAATGGTTGGCTCCATAGGGCTTGCTTC
The DNA here is from genome assembly GCA_029298845.1 of Ophiostoma perfectum. Lineage (NCBI taxonomy): Eukaryota > Fungi > Ascomycota > Sordariomycetes > Ophiostomatales > Ophiostomataceae > Ophiostoma > Ophiostoma perfectum. The sequence continues at coordinate 700,551 of JANSLV010000004.1, forward strand.
TGACTTTGTTGGTCTTTGCCAACACGGGTATTAGTCGTAAAATGTAATATTGCAGACAATGACGTGCAAGATAGGGAGATAGGGTAGGCGACGATAGACAAAGGAGACAAGACGCCATGATATCAAGCCCAGAGTCAATGGCCTGAACCCACCTCTAGATATATATGTAAGCGGACCAACTGAGTATTAGACTGTCAGAATGACTGGAACCAGTTGGAGTAGGAGATAGTTTTACTATTTTAAGATACATCCTAGGTAGCCAAAAGCTTTGGGTATGTATGGGCTGCCGAGCTGGGAGCTCTATCACGACATGCCTGCGCTGGGGCCCGTTTATCACGACCACGTTCCAGACTCTGTGTGATATCATGTACCGGGTCTCGATGATTCATATGATTGGCTGTGTCCATGAGCTCTCGGGCCTATCAAGGAACTACTATATCGGCTGCAGTAGTAAGCACATAGGCAATATAGAGTGTGGCTACTAATAGGCCGTGTGCCTGGACAGCCTCGCTAAAGAGACGGCCTCGCGGCCTCGCTAGATCTACGAGCTATCCACATCCTAATGGTAGAGCGGTACATATGATCTTCATGCGAGTGACGAGTACCAGCCGCTTCTACTTCCGTAAGGTACCCGGTAGTCATGCCTTATATGACGAATCCCACTAAGTGAGCCATGAGCTGGTAGCCCACATGTGAAAGTACTTTTGGTGCTATATATAACTGTGCTTATGCTGACCCAAAGCTATGAGATGCTCGGTGGTCTCGGACCGACATTCATCAGCCTAAGATTTGTAAAGTCAAGCTCAATATCGGAAACAACTTATTGTAAAAAGACATGTTGTACAATTGGCACTCCAGACACGGCTGAGTGACTGATATAACACAAAAATTAACAAAAGATGACGACGAAACTCCAATGATAACCAAAAAAGAAACAAAAGAAAGAAAGACCAGCTAAAAGAAACACCCCAGTTAGAAGTTCAGACAAACATGTACACTTTTAAGCGTGCTTATTTGGCTGCCGTGCCAGCAGCCTGTGCGTCGTCGGCAGCCGGGCTTGCACTGTCGCTTGGCCGCGACCAGGTGCGGATCAGTCCTGTCCAGAATTAGCAGAGTCCCAGATTTCAGATGTTAAGTATGTTAAGTATCGGCAGAACGTACCGGTCTTGCTGCTTGTAATGATTGATGTCTCTGTAAAACCAAGCCAGCTCAACGGGTCCTTGTCGACAATCTTGGACTGTGGTATAGTTAGTTTACGGTCCACACGGTGTATTAAAGCACGTCCCGATCACTTACACAGACGGGAGGGAGCATAGCCGTAGTTGCTCTGGGCTCAACGCGGTGTACACGCGCATCACTGGCGTTGGCCTCATCGACCATAACGAAGCCATCCGTGTCCTCACCACTACTCTCACCGGCCGGCTGCTGCTTCTTAGACTCGCTGTCTGGTCCCGCTGTTGACGCCGTTTGGATGTTTGAGCCACTGTTGGTCGTGGCTACCTTGGGTCGGATAAGCATGCCGATGTTGAAGTCCCACAGACAAAGGCGAGCGTCTTCTCCGACACTGCCAAACCGGTAGACGCGGTCATCGCAGCGCCAGGGGTCGAACGCAACAGATGTAACCCACGAGTGGTGACCCTGGCAGCGGGCAACAAGCGTCGACTCTGCAACAGACCATATAGACAAAAGGTCGTCCTGGCCACCAGTAACGATATATTTGCCATCCGGTGACCAGCACACACAGGTGAGGCCGCCATAGTATGCATAAAAGATGCTGACAAGCCTGTACATATGTTAATACATAGTGGTTGCAAGCAACAAAGACAGGGACGTGAAAACTTACTCTTCACGGAGATAATCAATAATTCTTAGCGATCCATCCTCCGAGACAACTGCAATCAGTGTCTGCCCGTCTGGTGCAAAGGCAAACGAGTTGATCCGCTGGTTCGAGATCTTCCAGAACGCGAATGGGTTTGTCTTGGACTGCGAGCTGTAGATCGATCGCTCGATTTGAATTTGTAGCCGGGCTTCATTGCTGTTGGACAGGCGCTGGTGGTTGGCTTCTTCCTCATTGTAGACAAAGGCTGCGTCCTCCTTTTCCTTGTCAAAAATAACCATTGATCCATCCATGTAGGCAGCCATGAACAAGTTCTCCGACCCAGGAATCCAGCGTATCTCAGACACGGGCGTGCCCCGGATGATGCCGTTTTTGTTCAGGCGCGTGTAACGCTGGGAAATGGGCTCGTACCAGATGATCTCGCCCGTAGAGAATCCCATGACGACATCAATATGCGTGTTCGTCTTGCTTAGGGGATTCGTATCATGGCAGAGGCAGTGAGCCTTTGTGAACAGCATTTTCGTCATGTATTCGGCCTTCTTGTCCTCGTCTGCAAAGTCGAGCCACTGGAAGCCGCGGTTGATGTTGCCAAAGTAGTACAGGCTTGACGGGTCGCGGTCAGCCAAGCGCTTTGGCAGTGTCTCGTGTAGAATAGCCCGTGAGATGAACGACGAATTGCTTTTGGTGACATTGTTCTTTGGCTTGCGCAGCTTGTTTCCTGCCGTTTTGCTGCCGCCCATACTAGCGAATCCGGCAAAAGTGCCAGTTGCAATGGTGGCGATGTTGTTGTAATTCGCCGTGAGAAGAGGATTGTAGACGCCTGTAGACTCGGTGGCAGTGGTAGCGGCAGGTGCGGGTGCCGCTGTGGTTGGTGACGCCAGAGCTGTGTCACTGCCGATCGATGTGGCACTCGGGGTGTTGAAGCTGAGCCGGCCAGTCGTCGAATCGGTTGCTGCACTGCTTCTGCCAGCACCTTCGCCGTCTACATGCTCCTTGAGTGTCACAAACTGCGGCTCCGATGACCCTGACTCCACCCCTGCAGCTGCCTTCTCGACCTTTGCGTTGGCCAGCAGCTGTTCGAGCGCCTTTGGCCGAGGATGGTCGACAATGGAAACCAGCGAGAGCTTCGTGCCAGCGGTAGCAGGCAGCGGCGTGGTCGCAAGTGGATTGGGATTGAGAACTGGAGCTTCGGAAGGATGCGGCGGTGGTGTAGCCAGCAGTATTTCGTCTTTGAGCACATACAAACCTATGCGGGCAATGTCAGCATCTAGACCTCACTCTCCTACCTAGCATTTATCTCACGTACCCTCGCCAGCTAGGAACTGGCAGTCTGGCCCTTTTGGACGCGACAAGACATTGTTTGTTTCGATCAGCGGCATCATCTGGTTGCCCATGTAGCCGCCACTGTACATCATCTGCGTCGGATACCGGGGCGGGGGCGGTAGAACACTGGGATGTCAGTCCTTCTGGCTAATGCAACGAGGGGTGCAATGGTGTGACAGGCACTTACAACATGGCTGCGGTAGTGACGGGCAAGATGCGCCTGGCTGCTGAAGATTGGATATCTCAATGCCGTCTTGTCTCTGCTTGAAGCTATCTTGGTGATCGGCAAATGTGCCGCGGGCGGTGGGCTTCGGGTGCCTGCGCAAGTGCGGTTATTGTAAAAGCTGTTGTCGCAGCTCGCTGAACAGTGTCACAGTGTCCTCGTGGGCCTCTACGCTCTGCAACGGCCGTGCTGAATAGTCTTGTCGGTGTTGTTGTTCTTGACGATCTCGGGGAAGCAGCTACGTCGTTGCCGCGTGTCTCCGCTCTGTAGAAATACGGGGAGCCTCGATAGGTTGTCTGTTGGTGGGTGGCAGATGTGTAATCGCTTCGGCGATAAGAAGCAATTGGAAAGGCAAGGCGTAGGGTTCTAACGTGAGGCTCAAGGCTTGTAGCGAGGATTGATGCAAGAGTATCTCGAGAGAAAGGGAGGATGGCCACAAGAGGTGAAGAGAATAGGAAGGTACTGGAAAGGTGATCCGTCCCCGCCTTCTGTCGCTTTGGTCGCTCTTTCCATTTGACGACCAGCATAAGCGCATTGGCAATCCAGGTTGCGCCTGCCTATTACTGCAGCGGGTAACTGGTTTTCGGGAAGGCGCCCGCACGCCCCAGTGTGCTCTCCTGCCGCCAAACAGGCAAGGCGTGAGGAGCAGATTAGAGAGTGTGTTTGCTATTGACATTCCACCAATAGAAGCCGGTCCAGCCCACAGCAAAGAGGGGGGTGGCACAAACTAAGACCGGTCGGTTAACACCCACTGTAACTGTGAGTACCCACTGTAGCCTGTAAGCCGCACAGTGATGCAGTAAAGTGGTGATATCCTACATGCTCGAATGACGGATAGTATTCATATGGATGCGATGAAGAGATGTTTCATAATATTATTATGTGTTCAACGAGCATATGACTGCGTACGGGCTGCAGTACGACTATATATAACAAAGTGCAAGACAGGAAGCGGTCCAGAAAGTCAAGAATCAACAGGAGGAGGACCAACGACCAGAATATCAAAAGAGCGGGCTTGAAGAACAAAGTGACCAAAGATTCAAATACAAATAGTAGGAATGAGCTGGGTATCATAAAAGGTCCATATGAAAGTGTGGTTGAATTAGGGATATTGGTTTGCAATAAACAGAAAGACGTGAGAGGCCGTGAAGATCGTAAGACGGAGTGGAGTGATTGGAGAAACAAGGCCAGCTATAGTCGGCTACATCTGGCTCGTCGAGCGTCGCCAGCTGTTCTGTTAGTCAACATGAGGTATAGGCAGGGTATTCTTGGGGGGCACGTACATGATAAATGCTGCCGCCGTGGCACAAGCTACCGCACCAAGGACCACGTAAAAACTCGTGTGGTCGGCTGGTGGCTCATCGCTCTTTGGAAAGGCAAGGCTCGGGGTGGTCGCTGCCTCTGCAAGAGACACGAAGAGCTCGTTGATGCTTTCCCAGGTCGCACTGACATGGAGAGGCGCGCTCATGCGCAGTGCCGCCGTGTATGCATCAGGCTGCTTCTCGCAGCGCTGTGTCGTCTTATCGCGATCCGCCTTGAGCGCCGCGTATACGGCCGGCACTTCGTCTAGCATATGGCCGTTACGCTCACGCAGCTCGACAACATGCCCAAACGAGTCGGGGTCTGATGAGTCGTAGGCAAAGCATAGCAGGTCGCACGCATCGAGCCGCATCTGGTTCTCGAGCACAGCCGGCTCAAGCTCGCCCAGTTCCTCGAGGATCAAGTAGCACTGCTTGCCACCCTCGAGCTCGACACTGTTGACGGCACGCCGCGGCCGGATGGTAGGCCGGTGGAGCGAGCTGAAAGGACGGCCTAGAAAGGCATCGAGCAGCGTTGACTTGCCTGCACCTGGCGCACCGACAATATAGCACAAGACAACATTTCGGTCGACGCGGCCAGGCCGCCGCCGTCTCTTGCGCGGCTTGGTGATCTTGAGCGCTGCGGTGGGTCCTGCAGCAGGGCCTCTGGCACCAGGCGCTTCGAACCCGAGATATGCAAGGTATTCGAGCGTCGTTTTGGGCTCGAGGAACGTCGTCATGCTCCATTGGGCAAGCCATCCCTGCAATGTGATATGACCAGCTTCGTTATGCACGGTCGAGCCGGGAAAGCCTGTTTCTATCCAAGATGCAGGGAGGCCGGGCGTCGGCGCAAACAGGGCCGTCAGCTCCGTGTCGTTAAGCCCGCCGTCATTGTCCTTGTCAAACAGCAAAAAGAGGTCCATAAAAAACCGGTAACCCGCCGGGCTGAGTTCGGCTGAAGAGTACTCGGGCACATCGAACCGTGGGCGTAAGAAGCTGTCAGCCAAGCTCAAACTGTCGGTGTAGTGGAACTTGCGCAGGATGACCCAGATTGTCTCGTGGCGGCCCTTTTCAGCATAGATGCGGTTCAGCTGCAAGAAACCAGCCAGGTCAACGCCACGCTCGAGCAGCTCGTTGGCAGAAGCTGCAGACGCGGCCGCATTGGCTCCGCTGGTAGGGCTTCGGCTTCCGCTGCTCGATACAGGGCCGCTGCCTATTGCTGCAGTCGACGACGTAGCTCCCCGTGCGTGCGTCGCCGCAGTGGGAGAAGTCACTGCTCCGCCTCTGCGCGAGCCACCAGCATGCGAATGTGTGCCGCCAGTACCGTTCTGGCTATTGCCATTTGGCCCCCGTGCCTTGGCCAGTGACAATTTTATACTGGCGAGATCTTCAGGAGCCAAAGGCCGGTTAAAGGCCGTCTCTTGGAAAGCGTGCATCTCCTTGTCGTTGAGGTAGCCGTCCTGGTCTTTGTCACAAAGGTAGAAGATCCTGCGCAAGGCAGCAACACAAGCAGGCTTGAGATTGCCCTCCTTGTAGTCGAACAGGGGCGCAATGGGGTGTGTCACGGCTTTTTGACAGAGATGGAACACCTCATTGACGTTGCGGTGCTTGCGGGCACTGGTGCGGATGCACGAGTCAATCTCGCGGAACTCCTGCATCACAGGCACCATCTCTTCTTCGAGGACCTGGGCAACTTGCTGGTCATCGCTGGGGTTGCCAACGCCGGGTGAGATTCCCAAGGGGGTTCCAGGCACTCCAGACGTGGTTTCGCCGGCATTGACCAAGTCAGACTTGTTAGCGCACAAGACGACAGGGACATTGACACCGAGCGAGCGAAAATATGGCATCCAGAAGAGGGCCACGCGCTCATAGCTGTAGTGGTCTGCGTAGGCGAGCAGGATGACATTGCACTTGCGGATCTCCTTGCGCAGCGTGGTGCGGTCCTGGGGCCGTGCGGATGTGTCCACAATGGTCGTAGTCACATTTTCGGGTGTGCCAATGTTTGGCGGGATGGTGATGGCGGGAAGCACGGCCTGGATCTTGTTGGTGATGAAGACGTCCTTGACAAGGGAGGCGATCAGGCTCGACTTGCCGGTGCCCTCATCTCCGCAGACGCAGATACGGACCACCTGGGCCATTCTATAGGGGGTTGAACGAGTGTGCAGGAGCAGTTGTTGCAGTTCTTGTAGAAAGTTGGTGTTGTCGTCGTCGCCGTTAAAATGGCGAGAGGTGAACGCGCCGAGCAGGTCTTCCGGCTGGTGACAAGATAGCCCGTGTAGCACAATCGAAAAAGCGGGCGTAGCGGTCGCTCCTATTAATCTCAACCTGGTTCGTCCGCAACTTTGCATGCGCCAAGTGTGCAGCATGAAAACAAGGGTAGCAAAGAGCTGTCAAGCTGTCGGGGTTGCCCAGCTGGCTGGAGACCAGGGGGTGGAGCTAGCTCAAGCAAACCCCACGAGCTTGTGATCAGAATGCTGGGACCATGCTTATCGGTCTTATCGGTGAGCTCGACGCTGTCATTTCACAGCCTATGATTGGTCAGCACATCTACCTTCTGACCTCATCATCACGATTTGCTGTACAAACTAAACTCAGTAGGCATGGCATGGTATTATGGTATATGATGGTATGTGATGGTATTATCATGATGGCATTGTTCGTATCTCATCGACACAGACAGTTTACCGCGTCCGCTGGAACTGCTCTCTCTTGACGCTCCGAGCCACGCTCTCCGCCTGGCTGGCCTCACGTTTGCCCCTTAGGGCTTGCGCCTGGCTGCTGCCAATGACCACGTTCTCGACGTCTTCCACGCCGTCGCCTTCGATGTCTGAAGTGTCGGCAGCCTCGTTACGCCGCCGTTCCATCTTCTGGGCACGCAGGATACGGCGGCGCATAACATTGTCTTCGGACATTTGTGATTTTACAAGAAGCTAGGCTGTGAGCAAAAGAAATGAAATGGGCGAAAAGAAGAAAAGGGCAATGATAAACATACCTTGTCGCAGCCGGTCTGAGGACACGACTTGGGTCCGGTGCTGAGGAACTCCATGATAGCAGTGCGCTCGAAAACGTGCTTGCATACATTGCTCTTGTATGGCTCGGTCATGATAACCAGAGACAGTGGGCACTTGAGGCTGATAGTCTCACGCTCCACAACAAGGTCTTCGTCACTGTTGTCGCCGTCGCCAGCACCCGCACCGCCATCCGCGTTGTGTCCGTACTCGGCGGGCTCGCCGTTGGCATCAAACCACGTGGATGCATCTGGTACTGGGACATCGTCTTCCTGGAACATGGCATGGTGCCACGTTTGCTTGAACATGCTGTAGTTGTTGTTGAGAGCGTACTTTTGGTGAGCCGTCATGGCGGCGTACTTTTCAGCCCGGCTTGAGCGCTCGCTATTGAGAGCATCGACAGCACTAACTGGAGGCGGGCCGTCGTCTTCGTCATCCGATCGGTCCTTGTCCTCATCCTCGTCGTCCACAGCAGCTTTTTCTTCGTCGCCATCTTCCCCTCCTGCACCGCCGTCGCCATCTTCTCTCCGCCGCTTCCGAGACGCTCGCTCTGCCCGTTCCGCTCTGCGGTTGGAGGCTGCAATTTCCCGCTGGGTTTGCCGGTGCCGCTCTTCGCCCTGCTGCGTCACAAGCTGCACTGTCACCCACTCCAGAGCCTTGCGCTCGTCCTCCAGCTCCGCCTGCAAATCAATCGTCTTACGCGCGCCTAGCTCAATCTTTTTGGTTAGGCTAGTGACTGGGTCGGCCAGCCGCTCGACTGCCTTGACCAGCTCCTGCTCCAGCTCTGTTGGGTTCGCGCGGCCGCGCTGTTCTCGGCTTTCAATCTTCTCCTCCAGTTGAGACTTGCGCTCAGTATACGTTTCGTTGATGACACCAATAGCCTCGCGGAGCAGGTCGATTGAGCGTTTGAGGTGCGTATCATATGCCTTTGTCGTCGTGGCCCGATTTGATATTTCTGTGAGAGTTCTTATAGACGCTTCGTTCAGCGGCAGCTGTAGTGGCTCATGTTCCGGCAAGTCGCTGTCGTCTGCCAACTGGACCAACGGTTCTGACGATCCCTGGCTCCGGCTGCCGGGTGTCGAAGGGCCGTCTGATTCCCGTCGCCGGTTTGGCTGCATTAGCAGCGTTCGCCGAGCAGACATGGTACTTTGTTCTCCGGGCTACTTGGCTCCTTAAAATTCAAGGCCGAGGAGTTTACCGCCGTTGAGGCAGGACACTTTCTTAATTTCGCAAAAGCTAGGTGTCGTCGCGGGGTGTGGTCGTGCCTGACAAAGCTACGTTCTAGCGAGCCAAATCTCGAAAACGCGTCGTGGGTACCCATTAACGGGAGGAGCGCGTTTGATGACTAAGCACTGATTGGACACGGTGTCAATACTGTATATGCACAGTATGTGAGGTGTTAGTCAGGGGGCTTGATTGTTGATTTTGACATGTCGCCAAATACTCACGATACTCACAAATTTAACATTTTTGTTGATAAAGACTTGTATGTTCCCCTAGCTCAAGCATGGAAGCAGCTCCAAGTCGCAGGCATGCCTCGCCGTTCTATCGATATTCGAGAACCACTGTCTCGCACAGATTAACAGCATCTCACCAGAAAGCAAATGACGCGAATTCTATCAAATAATAGCCAGCAGCAAGTCTAGAAATCGTTTGCTAGCCTTGACACAGCTTTATGAGCCCAGGCTCCGAATACTGACTCTAGGCTGCTTACTTGGCAGCCTGGCCATGTAACGGGGCGTTGAAGCGCTTTCTCATCTACTCAGCTGGCACGGCCACTTTTTTGTAATAGTGGTCTGTGCCGAGACACAATGTGTGACTCCTGCGTCACTACAAGGACGGCCTGTCTAAGACCTGAGGGCCATGCAGTTTGCTTCTGAAAGTCGGAATGTTTTGATTCGACGGGACGCTTAGAAAAATAGGCCTTGCGAAAGCTCATGGACTTAGGATCATGACATTCCCATCAGTAGCATCAGGTCTGTTCAAAGACGAGTGTTCTGTTTTAGGTCTGCAATACATTTCGTCTCGATTTCTCAGAGCAGTACGGAGTTAATTAGAAATAGATGGACACCGCCTAATATAACCATCTCGTGACGCATCCTGCGAGCGAGTTGTGTCAATGATGTGACAGTTATCACGAAACCAACAACAGGGCGATCCGCGAGTTCTGTCCCGCGTTTACTAAAAACTAAGCGAGTGGTTCCCAGCTGTTGATGTAATGATGTAAAGAGGATGGGATTGTGATGGCTTAATATAGGAGGGATTAATCGGGGCACGCCGTCCCCGATCTATAGGCTAACTTCAGATCAAGGGGTCCTTGCTCCATAATCTACAGCTGCTCGCGATCGGGCGTCTGTTAACGTCAAACGCTGCTACTAGCTTAGAAATGGCTGTCTGCATGCTATGTTTAATGCGGACTACAAACAAGCCACAGTTCAGAAAACGTTGATATTTGAGTCTGGGAGTATATGTGTGTCACGTGATCGTAACATTGACATCGACGTGGCCGATGAGAGTTTGACCAAGACGAACGGGCAGGGGCAGGCTACGGCGTCAGCCGTTTGTTACAAGGCCAGGTCAAAGAACGGTACTTTGCTCCGATGGCCACGTTTCGGGGCAGCGGTGCCGATGTTGGTTGTTACGGCGCTTCCTGTCGTGTATATATTCTCTTTCTTCTCCTCTTAAGCATGAACAAGACAGGCATACCGAATGGTAACATCATAGCCATGTGAGCTACTGAATGTTGAAGAATCCGACGCATCAAAAGATACCCTGCTCATTGCGTCACGTACTACGCGAGTCTGCATTCGTGGTATCCCGACGTGTGCTCCGTATTAATGATCTGTCCACCCCTCCCCTTTTTACACGACATCGACCGTCTCACTGTTGCTCGATCTCTTGGGCCCAGCCGTTTTGCTTGGATCAGACAGATTTGATTAGCTCCAGCCCTAAAGGACCGTACCCGTGTACCCCACAGCATGGCAGCGATACTCTGTCTACGCTGCATGTACGACCGAAGAGGGTTCAGCACATCTTGTTCACATCATGTGCCATAATCAAGTTGAAAGACATACTGCCTCCATCCATACGTCTTGTTGAAAGGGTCCTTATGAGCACAGCCAAGCTGAAGTGACACGGAGCTAGTTTCGCTGTGGGGGATCCTTCAAACCTACCCTGACTCCCTGAGCTTATGGTATCTCAGTATCGTCAGAGTCTATTAGGCATGCAAAGATTGCACAGATTCTTTATCTTGTGATCTACAAGCATTGTCGCTTAGGCATAATATCATCGGCCTAACATGTGCCTTGTCTACGAGTTTACCTTTGTAGAACGTATGGGATTCTCAAGAAGGCCTAGCGCCCCATCATCACTGACTGGCTGCGTTGGAGATGTAGGAAATGACATGGCGACAGTTGTTGGGATTAACAGATGATGCTAACTGATGTTTAACTACCATTATCAAATCCCTCCAATATCCTAAGCGTACACAAATGTTGGGTATGGCCCTAGCTGTGATGGCTGCCATGACAAACCAGAAGACAACCCATCCGCCAGATGGCACAGCCCGATCGTGACATGGACATGCATGGACAAGAGCTTTTCGCAACCGTGCAGATCGTTCTCAGCTATCAGCGAATAGAGGCCAAAGGGAAGTCGGGAGACACAGTGTTACATTGCCTCTCTGCCTCTGATGTCTTTGGTGCTGTGCAAGACACCCCCTCGTGTCAGATCTGTAGAGACATGTGCGGCGATATATGTAAGCATACAGAAAACCTGTATCCGCCAATATCAGACACGAAGAGGGGGACAGAGAGCAGCTTATCCACTCCAGTGTCTTTGATCGGGTATTTATTTTGATCTCTTTTGACATCGGAGACCATCGAAGGCCCGCACAAGTCTTAGTGTCCAGAGCTACTTTCGACTACGCACAAAGAGCACCGACTACCTTGTACCTATATAGCTCTGTACTTAAACTCGCAACGGCGCTTGCCATCGACGATCCCACTTGCCTTTCCTGCCAGCCTAGATCGAGAACCACTGCTACGAATCATAGCCCCCCCCATTTTTTTCAGAATATTTTAATTTATTTTCTAGTATTCCTTTGATCTTCTTTCGTTTTGCTCCGAATCGAATCCTTGCAAATCCTAACAGAAGCAGGGTCTCTATAAGTGTGATCTTACGAGGTGGTTGCCATCCATATCATGTGCATCTTATTTTTCTATTATTTTTTTATAATTTACTTACATCGTGTATGCAGTGTTCTGATGGCCGCTGGATCTTGTTATTGTCATCCTTCCAGTGTATAGTTGCAAGAGTATTATTGGATCTTAGCCACGGGCCAGGGTCGTAAGTAGCTCGAGGAATCAGAGCCCGACTCAAACAGACTCTGCAACCGTAGCTGCGTCTTGTCTCGATCGGATGCCCACTTCGCACTTGTACTTGTATTGTTTTTATATACGCACATCGAGATTGCCCCTCCCCCATATATATAGCCTTGCAAAGGCAGGAATAAAAACAAACGGCATGCCGCGAGCCTTTCTTCTGTATTTTGTTCTCTTTCGTATTCCGTCTTACTTGTAATTACCAGCTTTTGTTCTTTGTTCACGATACCCTTGCTTTGTGTTTTCTTCAGACAGACATCTTCCTCAAATCTATACCCAGCTGAATCATATCTTCCCCGGCCAACTCACACGGAGCCATAAAACCTACGGCTCTACGACACCACAGCTCCATCTTCTAGCCGCACACTTCAAATACCAGCCAGCTCACGAATCACAAAGTAAATATCACCAATACACTCGACTATCATGGGTCCGATCCCACACGCAAACGGCGACTACTATCCCGAAATAGAGTATGAAGATGCCGGCCACCAGACTGCTCGCAATCAGAACGTACTATTCTACCCGGGCATGTACTCTCCTAGCGGCTTCGACGTGATGAAGATTTTAGTAAGGAGAATCTCTGCAATTTAATCCCTTATAACCATAGCTCGCCAGTACTGACATTACAGTATCACGTTGCAACTCGTCCGAACCCCGTCATCGATCTCGGCCCTGTCGATGCGTCCTGTCCCATTGTGCTGTGCGACCTGTTTTTGCCCGACGCTCCTGTTGTCTATGCATCAGATACATTCTTGGCCGTCACCGGCTACTCCCGGGACGAGATTCTCGGCCGCAACTGTCGCTTCCTGCAAAGCCCACCTCCGAACAGAATGGCTCCGCCGCCGCTTCCGAGCACAGCATCGGCATCGTCAGTAGCGTCCGGCATGTCGTCCTCTGTATCTTCTGCCATGTCAACGTCGTCGTCATGTCCGTCATCTTCAGCATCACTATCAGGATCGGCAATGTCCAATTATTCATTGTCACCCATGCCTCACGCCTACAACGAGTATACCTACAGCGACCACGACAGCATGGCACCGTCCAGCCAATATGTCCCGGCCCACACTCGCCAGCTGCTTAGCTACTCAGTCGCCCACAACAAGGAAATCCAGGTGGAAGTCACCAACTTTCGCAAGGACGGCACTCGCTGGGAGAACGTTCTGACAATAGTCCCGATCTACTGGGACGAGGATTTGCGGCAAACGAACGACAAGAGCAAGAGCAAGAGCAAGAACCAGCAGCAGAGGTACCGGTACTCTGTTGGGTTTGCTTGCGACAAAATCGCCATGGGCATGTGCTACGATGTTTGATGTGTACTTTGTTTTTCTATGGAGGCTTAGCATTCGGGTTTCTCTTCTTTTTTGGTATAGCAAGCGTTGATATGTTTCTTACGGTTCCACATGATTGAATATACGTTGAAATTATGGTTCAATGCCGGTCTCATTACGAGTACTATTTTCTATCGCCCCTATTTTAAAGCTGCTACTACTAATGTTTATACGAAAAGAAAGGAAAGAAGGAAGGAAGAGATCTGTCGCCTAATTTGTCTGTCTAGTATACAAAGATCTCGCTGACAGCTGTGAGCCTGTCGGCACATTTGACCGTGTTTGTCGTATCTAGGTGGACGCGGCAAACGTCGAGTTGATGGGACCGAACTTGATGTTGGCTGTGTGTGTTAGCCATGACCAGAACATGTGAAGAATACAGAATAGCAAGGAAGTTGGGATGCTTACAGTAGATGACAGTGTCACTGGCCTGCTTCGACTCGACGTCAGCTGGGACACCAGAGGTGGTGTCACAGGTACCACGGCCTTTGCCAGGAGTGCTGGGGTCGGCATCGGTAGGGAAGGTCGAGTCCAGCCACAACATGTTGGAGTAGTGCTTGTCTATTAGCTTTGTCCAATTCCTATACTCGGCTCAATTATCTCAAGCAAGACTTACATCATCCCACAGGGACAAGACGAGAACCATGGGGCTGCCGACGGCCGCGGTGAACCCCTTGAGGCCGCCCTTCTCGGTAAAGTGGTCGTCATCGCCAAATGCCGCCTTCTGGGCCTTGCAGAAAGACTCGTTGATCTCGTTGCCAGGGTTGCCGGCGATTGTCGACTGCGAGTTGGGAATCACCTTGCCGTTCTGTACATAAAAGCGGCGGATTGACTCAAGGTTGCCGTCCGAGCCCTTGATGAACTGCGTCACCACTGTGAACTTGCTCTTGGTATCAACCGTATGGCCAGGGCCGTAAAAGTCCTTGACACCCTGGCGGTACGAGTTGAAGTCACAGCCATCAGGGTCGCACGTGCCGGCATAACGCGTGCTCGAGTACGTACCGCCACAGCTGTCGCCGCTGCAGCGCGTCTGGCCGACTTCAGTGCAGGGGTGGGGGGTGAATGCCGTCGAGATGGAGTTGGCTTCCCAGATATCCATCTCCGAGCAGCAGGAGCCGTAGGCGCCTACGCCAGCGTTCTGGTCGTTGGAGGACGGTTTCCACTGCGCAGAGTTGGCCTCGCCATTGATGAACTTGAGATCACGAGGACACTGGGAATCGCAGTAGCCCGTACCGTACTTGGCGCCGGCCTTGTTGGTAGGGTACTTGCTCATGCCACCGTCCTCGTCCATAGATACAAAGTACAGAGCAGCGTTAAGACCGCAGCCCACCTTGGACACGTCGACGTCGAAAGTGAACTCGTTGCCAAGCAGCGTGAACATTTGGTACTTGCTGGCACCGTTCATGAGGTAGAAACGCGAGCCAATGTTGGTCGAGTACTGGCCCTTGGTGACGAAGCCAATTGTAAGTGCATCGCCACTGGTGGATGCACCGTAGGTGTTCTTGTAGTCGGCGCCTTGCAAGTCAGCATTAGCTGCGATAGATGTCATGTATATGATTTCTAAGAAACTCACCATCCAGAGCACAGTTGGAGGCACAAGTTTTGGCATCCGTGCAGATAGTCTCGTTCCACTTGTTGCCCGTGTAGCAGTTGGTGTAGCCGCCCTTGTCGTGCAGCCAGCGCCAGTTGGCGTCAATGGTGACCTCGCCCTGAACCGACGTGCAAGAGTTGGGCGCCGTGCACTTCTTCCAGGTGATCTGGGGGTGAGTCTCGGTAGTCTGGGTTCCGACCTGCTGGGCCGCCGCAAGGGCGACGAGGCCTGACAAGGCAGCAACGTTGGCGATCATGTTCGACGACTACAACAGTGTAGCTTGTAGAACTGAATGAAAAAGAAAGGAAGTGCTCTGGGTGTCGAGTTGGGATCGGAGGTCTTAGGATGGATGGAAGAGATGAGAGTATAGAACAGGCTTTGCTGAAGGGGGGGTGATGAGCCTCTTTATAGAGAGTCAGCAAAGATTACTTCATGGGAGATATATGAGATATAAAGGTATTAGATCAAGTTTAGTCACAGCTAAGCTTCTGTCCAAGAATCACGCATGCTGTTGCTCCATATGAAGTGAAAACCGACAACGACAGCCCTAGACAGGCTTCACGGCAAGTTTCTCGGCCAATACATCACGGCCAATTCCTATAGTCAAGTCTTAACGTATCCATGACTCGCTCATTAACGGCGCTGAGGACCGAAAGCCGTAACGGAAAGCACATCCGCCCAAGGAAAGGAGAAGTCGAAGATCTTCTCCGGCAGAGGCTAGATTCGAGGGATCAGTCGAGGCGAAGGATAGATGTAATATAGTACAATATAATAGATTGAGGGGAAAGGTCGAGTCTCAAGGACCGGGGGCATCAGTATGAGCACAAAGGTGTAAGATCTTAACTGCGTATGGTCGCGTCGTTGCGATAAAATCGCCCGGATGGAGGGCTCCGTGGTTGTAACGCGGTAATATATCTATACCAAAGTGGAACGGCCAAGGGTATTTCAGATGCTTGGGGTTCGGCTCGACGGGGAGGAACAGAATCGTAGAAACAGAGCGGGATGAGCTGCCACATCTCGGGATCCTAGACATGGACGTCGACGTATAGATGGAGGGAGTAGGTACTCAATGTGTGTCGGAGCGCAAAGTGGCTCACTAGCATATGCCCTACTGTGAGGGATGATCATTGCAAGTTCTGTATCGGCGTCTGTACTCCGCAGCAATTCCCTACTACACGGCAGTCTCCGCGTTGCTCTGAGCTCGGGTGAATTATAGATCAGTTTCAATCTTCCAAACCGCACCGGCCAGCTATGTGGTCAAGCAAGGTACCATGGGAGGGAATCCGGGTGTTGAGGGGACCATGGGCAGCAGGGTTGCTGTGGCATATGATCATGCTGCGTAGTATAGGTCAATGTCACACTGCATGTGCGGGGAGCAAATCAGATAAAGGCGTGGAAGAGAGGACCGAATAGTGAAAAGGAGATGCCGTGCGGAATACCCGCATCCGAGTATTTCCTAATTGGGATAAATCAGCCCGAGTTCCAGATTTAGGCAGATCAGGGTCGACAGTAAATTTGGGATATGGCATTATAGACTTGACAGGGGGACAGGGATAAAGAGAGCCAATTGCTAAGAGCCGGTTTCTGAATGCGACATTGAGCTTAAGCGGAGGACGGCCCGGACGCTCTTATAGCAAACAGACAGGCTCGTCGACCCATGCAACGCGACCGTCTTCGGCAGTCTGACAACGTATAAGTCTCAGCATCCCCCGTGTCCCATTCAGCACCCAAAAAGCCGCGCTGTGGCGGTCGGCGTGCTGTATACCGCAACTACGCCACCGCCACTCGGCCGCTTGATATCGATGCGCAGCTGCACGTATGAAGTGTGCTTCTCGAGGCCGGTGACGTCAAGGTCCCGGGACGGCGAGCTATGTCAAAGTTGCAATGTCTGTATAAGTAGTACTTGGCAAGATAGATACACGCCAGCATGATGAGCAGCCAATAATAACTCCAAAATGTACATGTCCAAAGGTCAAAGATAAACAAACATAACCGCCTCGTCCCTCCGTAGCTACAAATCCAACCTCACCGTAGGGTTAATCTGGTCGAACGGCGCCTGCCGGTGTCAACAACAAGCTTTTCTTCTGCCGGTGTCGTCTTGGCCTTTTTGCTCGCCGCCGTGGCAGCCTTTCCGATCTTCTTCTTCGAGGTTGCCGGTGCAACTGATGGCACTTCTTCGTCGTCCTCGGCCTCTACCTTCACCGCACCCCGCTTCCGCTTCTGTGCTAGGCCAGGCTTCTCTTCTTTTTCTTCCACCTCCATATCCGCACCCTCTTCCATCTTTACTTCTTTTGCTGGCTTTGTCGCTTTCTTCGGTGGTGGCGCTTTCTTTGGTGCAGCTTTCGTTGATGTTACCTTCTTTGATGCCGCTTCTTTCTTTGTGGCCGCTCCCTTGGCCGGCTTTTCGTCCTTGATGATAACAGGCTCCTCCTTGATTCCGGGTGGCAAGCTGCCACTCTTCTTTTGCAAGGCTGGTGCAAAGCAGCTCGTGCGCCCTCCCACGGTCACAAACGACAGCTTCTCTCCTGAAGGCAGCTGCGCCACTTCATTCTTGCTTCCCTTACCCCACCGGTGACGGAAGAGCCAATCCTCGGGGAACTGGTCCGAGTCGCCCAGTAGGTCGACGGCCGTGCGGCAGACATACCGCACCGATGCGTACAGCTTCTTCATCTGTGCCTCGCTGAACTCATCGCAGTACTGCTCCGGGTGCACTCGTGAGTGGAAGAGGACCTCGTCACCGACCCAGTTGCCGATGCCGCTGATAAACGCCTGGTCGAGCAGCAGGGCCTTGATAGGAACATGGCGTTTCCGCAGCCGCTCCAAAAAGTACTCTTCCGTGAAGGAGGTTTCGGCATCCACGACTGGATCCGGTCCGTTCTCGACAAGGGGTGTGTGCTTGCGGATGCTTTCCCCTGGGCAGTCGACGAGCCGGATACGGCCAAAGCGTCGCGGGTCTGTAAATGCAAGCTCGACCTTTGGGTTGCTGTCCGTTTCGAGCTGAAGCTTCCAGAACTTGGGCGGCCACATGTCGACTTCGTCGGCCTTGAGCTTGTTGTAGTAGTTTGTGTACCCCGTACGCATGCCCTTGATATGGATCCATCCTTGACGTGTCAGTATATGAGCCCCGAAGTATAGGTGTCAGAGAAAATACATACCAGTCATTCCAAAGTGCATCACTGCATGTGGAGGACTGTCCAGAAGCAGCCTTTATATATCGATTAGCAATAGATTGACGATACAGTAATATGTTCACTACTCACCAAAAGTACTTTCCCTGGCTGCCGGCGCCAACAACCTTCTTTCCCTTGAAGGCTGAGGCCACCTCATCGCCTGTGGTGCCGGCCTTGCCAAAGACATTGACGTCCTCGATGGCATTGGCGACCTTGATCCGCTTGCCCACCAGATGGGTCTTGAGGAAGTGCACGATGCGCGCAGCTATATTGTCAGCACAAATGTCGCACTGGATCGTGACGTCGCCCGAGACTACTAGCGTTTATGGCATACCTTCAGCAATCTCAGGCATAATGAACCGACGTGACAGCAACTCGGGTTTGAGGTATATGAAAACGAATAAAGAAGCTAGAACAATCCGAGTCTAAAAGATAAATCAGTACCGAAAAGCTACTGGCCTCATTCTTTGCTCTGGATGTCACCGAAAAGCTACTGGCCTACATTCTTTGCTCTGGATGTCACGACCAGGCAGCGCGCCCAGTCTAGAGCGAAATCGACGCGTAGTCATGTGACTAAGAACATCACGTGCAGTGTCATCAGAATGCAACATTTGCACACAAATATTGTACCGTGACACACCGCCTATTCCATGGCCCCGCTTTGAAAAATTAACCAAAAGGCACAGAGCATAAAATTTCTTTAGTCTCTCTGCTTTTCTCTTACTTCTTCTTCTTCACCTCTTCATCTTCAGTCTATCGCGCACATCGCGCATCCATCAACCGCCCTTTGTGGTGTATAATGGGCAAGTCTTGAGCACGCAATATCATAGCGATGCATCTTTGGGGCCTCGCGCCCTGTTTTCATGATGACAAACTCAAACCGCATACAAACTAGAGTCTTTGACCTACGGGAATGAAACTGCATTTTGTCACGTCAGTCTGAACGAAAACGACAATGAAGCTTAGCTTCAAGCGAGACGCAATATGTTTTCTTTGCTCATGGAGGAACCATTGCTAACAGTCTCAGGATGGATGGACGATGATAGACAATGTCGGTCAGCTGGTCTGTCGACAGAAGATGGTAGGCATAGGCTCGTGGCAGGCTATCCTACAACCGAACAGCACAAACGTGAATCAATGGTATGCAAGCTCCCATTCCTTTCTTCCTTCCACCCGTATTGCTTTGCAATGCATGCACTATGATGATTCAATTTTGCTTCGGCAAGTTGGAATTACCGACTGAAAGCCATCTGGCTATCTGAAGAAAACAACAGGCTGTTTCTGATTGTGCACATTCATTTTCTATTGTTACTCTAATCAGTATCAAACAAGACCCCGTTCTAACCGAATCAGAATTAGATACTGTAGCCAAGGTACATAGCACTACCCATCTCATGGCCAACACAGCACTTCGCTGCTCAGCACATTCTGCACAGAGTGTCCCCTCCGGCCTCCAGACAGACGGCATCTCATTCGATGATGAAACGGCACTGGGCTCCGATTAAAAGTCATGAGCAGATATGCCACTTTTGCGACAGGCCTAGAAAACCTCGTCCACTGAGTCATTCCCCGTCTTGAAATATAGACAGGGTTTGGAGAGACGCCGTCCGGAAGGATGCAGGGGGGGGCACACAATCCTTTGGGCATTGACTAACGTCAATACAGAGATGGATTTCTATCTCGTGTTTCATTGAACAAGACGCTGCTCAGCTGGCAACGACAAGGTAAGCCTACTTGCAAGAACACATGCCTCCACCTCCAATATGATGATTTTTTAGATGACGAGTCTTATCCGCGTTTGCGATGCAGACAACATAAACTTTTATACCATTCATGCAATACTGATCTTGGTCTTCCTTATGCAATTATTTATGCCTGTTTGTGGTGAACACAAGCTAACATTCACAGTGTCGTAACCTCTCAGTGAAACCCGTGCGAGTATGATAAACAAGTGTTTGTCACACTCGTTCACCAGCGGCTACTTAGTCCTCAGTAATGCGTAAGTTGAACTGTCTTCTCTGCACATTCACACTACACACCTCTGCAGCCCCGCCTCTTCAATGATGATCTGACTTTACCAAATGACAAGCATATGTCAGAGCTTCGGCGACGATGAGAACTGTCCTGTCTGAGCTGGCTTTTGCTGTCCCCTTTGCACTTCACTCCACTCATTCTGTGTTGAACAGTCTTCTAACTGTCTAGGTCTGGACTTCATGCATGATATAATACGATTGACGCAACGTGCACGGCACGATCAGCTGAGTATGTCTCCCCGTCATTTGGTCGCGTTTACCCCCCTGCTTTGATGATGATTCAAATTTTATCACGACGGTCTACATAGTTTATACTTTGATGACAAACGCCTTTGACAAGGCACGAATCCTGATACAAAGCAATCACAACTGATTATGTGTACTCGGCTTCTTTCATGAACCTAGCTAACAGTTTGCAGACTTTATTTTTTTCTTTTTCTTTTTCTTTCTTTTTTCTCAAAGCAATATACCACTTCTTGCCTCCAATACCTGCTTATGATATCAAGTAATGAAATTTGTTGTAGCGAAGTAAGACGTCGTCGAGAGTGTGTTTACCTTACTATATGGGTGACGTACGACCTTGACCTCAACCTTTAATTGTCGTACACATGATCGGGTGGCAGGCTATGTCGTATACAGCAGACAGTATATTGGGAAAGAGCTTACTATCAGGTTGCACAACGGTACCGTTATGGTGATGCCATGTGCTCCGGATCTCGCCCCAGCGTTCCGGAATTAACGGCTACGGAAAGAGCAGCGGTTGCTTCTTCTTAGAGATCGTTCAACAGCACGTGACGGTGACTAAAGACTAGATATGTCTTTCATCTGTTATTGGACATCGTTCAATAGTTGCATCATCTGAAGAATTCTTGGAGCAAGCGATCACGATGTAAGGAAATAATATGCGTAAATCATAGTTTACATCTGTTGTGAAAATCTGAAATAAAGGAGAAGTACTGTTATCTAAGACAAAATAAAGAGGACTAACAAGAGAAAATAATAGTATTTATTAATAAAAATAATATTTTAAAAGCAGTATGTACAATATAACAACGAGAAAACAACCGAATATATATTTAATCATTGCTTAGAGCCTCATAGACCGCCAGACTCAACACTAATAATAGAAGGGTTGCCTGTCGCCAAGACGGGCAGGGCACCTTACCACGCGAAGTTAGTGTGTGTTTCTCCAGGGGGCTGAAGCTTTCAGCTGGCGGCACCCTAGCCGTTGACTGCAGAAAGTCTAATTACGTGACGACGTGTTTTATGTTTGATTATGATATATTTTTTTCGTCTCTGTTGACTATCTCCTACAAGTGCTGCCTCGGCGTGGGATGCGGCATCGTGACATCTCGTGGTTCATTTCGGGACCCGAATAGCCTCACATTCCTGCGCCAGCCGCTACTACAACCGATAGCTAGCTGCAACCGCGACCGCAGCTGCAACGCCAACGCCACAATGTCGGACAACGGGCACTCGGCCACCGATATCATCACGTATATCGGTGTGCCGCTTGCTGTGCTTGGCGTCCTACCCATCATGTACAACACCTTTGTCACGCTCGTCAACGCGTCCAAGATCAAGCGCATGCTGCGGCACAGCCGTCTGACCGCGCTCACCCGCAGCGACGTCGTCAACCGCGTCATTGAAATCGAGCTGCCCCGGTACGCAGTCACCCCGTGGGACCGCTTCCAGCACCGCCAAGAGTACTGGCAAGTGGCCCGCAACCCAAGCTCCATCCCCGGTGGCAGCTGGACCACCTTCAACTGGAAGACCAACGCCATCGGCTTCAAGACCCAGCGTGTCGAGTACGCCGACCAGCTGCGCCAGCCCCAGGTTGAGGTCAACTTTGACGAGCTCGTATCCTACCTGCTCGACCTCGGCGCTGTGCCCGATGCCCATGGCTGGCGACTCTTGCGCTCGACCGGCCTGTGGACACCCGTGGGCTGCACGCTGATGAAGTCGCCCGATGAGCACAGCTCCGCTCTCACTCTTGCGCCACTGGACGACTCTGACGGCAACTTGTCCTTGTCCGTCACCTGGCAGCCCGGATGGACGAGCCGCAACTTTGCGGACCTGCCGCCCTACTGGGTAAGCCTGCCTGCACCTCCCCCACCAGACTACAAGGACCGGGAGGAGGCCCATGCCCCAGACAGCAGCGGAGAGCCGTCCTCATCTTCGTCACGTCCGCCCACTGCCGCCGGCCCAGACACCAAGATCGAAGACAAGGAGAAAGATGTGCCAAGAGAGTCGCTTGACTCTGCCCTACGCGAAGGACGTGCTACTGCCACGACTCCTATCACCTGCCAGATCTCGGTTGACGGCATCATCACCGCGCTGACCGAAGAGAAGCGCCGTGCCGGCGGTGTGGCTCGCAACAATACTATGGGCGCCGCGAGTACCATGTCTGGTACCACTCGCGTGGGTGGAGGCAATAGCTTCCCGCTCACAAGCACCATCAACCTGGACAGCCTCTACATTGAGCACATTCGCGTGCGCAGCGGCGTGACAGATGGCGTGTGGTTTGCCAGCGCCGCAACGGCCTATGGAACAACAAGCCAGACCATCCTGTGGAACTACCGCATCCCTGAAGATGTCCTGGCATTTGCGCGCCGGGAGACCGTGCCCTGTGGTGTCCTTGTGCTGCTCGGTGCCGCCAACGAGGACGAGACCCCCGAGTGGGCCACGCCGCACCCGCACGACCACATGCACTCCATCGACCTCTTCACGCAGCGCAACCAGGAGCGTCGCGCGGCTATGCAGGCCGAGATACGCCTGCCACCTAACCAGCGTGATGCTGCCCAGCGCGAGCGTATGCAGCGCGAAAACATGCAGCGCATCAGCGACATGCGCGCGCAGTCCCAGCTCGCCCAAGAGCGCTTGGAGCAGCGCGAGATGCAGGCCCTCAACAGTGCCAAGTGGGACACGTGCCTCGTTGCCGAGCACACGCTGCGCTGGCTGCGCGTCAATAAAAAGGTCGACGAGACCCTCGAGCTTAAGCTCGTTGCCGGCCACATCCTCCATCGTATGGTGCGCGACGGCCATTATGCTGCCCAGCTGTGCCGCATGCTCGACCGCTGGAAGACGTGGTCCGACCTGGGCGGCATGAAAAAGTCTGACCTCCAAGTCTTGCGCGACCAGATGGAGACATTTTCCTATGCCACTCTTCTCATGGCTCTGATCAAGGGCACTTCTACTGCGCACGACGGCACTCTTTCTGTCGACCTTCAGGAGTGCATGCGCATGTGGCGCAAGGTCCGTCTAGGATAGCTACGACCGGTTGCGTTTATAGTTCGTTTCTTTCATATATTACTGTACATATTTTCACTATGCATTAAAATAAAAGGCTCTCTTTTGCTTTGGTACTTTGTTGCTCGTTTGTCCTTTGTCCGTTTGCCATTGTGCATACCTCTGTTGTTTACACCTTGTAGAAACAGAATGCGACGTAGAAGCCCGCCGCCTCCATTTCCTCCTTGCTCACAAGCAGTTCGCCCGTGTTCCGGTCACGTACTCCCATGCGCTCACTCAACGGTCCCAGTGTCCGGTCGTCCTTTTCTGTGTCCCATACCTCATTGAATGTCTTGTGGTACTGCAGCTCCAGGTTGTAGTCCTCGGCCAGCGCACGGAACGCGTGCCATGGCACCACGTACTCCGGCACCTCCTCCACGGCCTCGTTCAAAAAGAAGTTGTACTTCCACCCAAAAGGTGGCCGAAACACGCCATCTGCAGGCGTTTCACCCGGGAAGCGTACGCGGTAGATGCTATTGCCCCACTCCGCTGTCTTCTTAACCGCGACCTCGCCCTCCTCCTCAGCCGCTGCCTCCTTGCCCTCGCCCGGAAGCTCGATCTTTGCGACCTCCTGTGGAGCACTTTCTGCGCCCTGCTCTTTTTGCTTGATGTGGAATCGCTCGACCTGCTCGCCGAGGACGTCGGAGTTCGGGATGCAGCCCAGGAACCGTCCACCCTTCTTTAGTGCCATCGCCACATTCTTCAGCATGATGCGCGCCTTCTCCTCCGACTCAAAGGCATAGTGCATGCAGAACATCATGCTGACCACGTCAAAGCCCTTGCGTGACAGCGGGTTCGCGTCGAATCCAACGTCCTGGATGATGTTGATGTCACCAATGCTCTCGCCGAAGCAATCCTTGGCAAAGAACCGCGCATCAAACAATCTTGGTGGTGGCCGGTTGTTGTAGCCGCCGCGTCCTCCCCGCCCGCCGCGTCCACCTCCTCCACGTTGCGACATCTCGCGGTACCGGCCGCGGGCCTGGTCAATGCTGACATCAGCCGGGTCCAGGCCCACATACAGCTGCACCTTTTGTGGTGCCTGGTTCCATTTGCCAAGGTCGCCTCCCTTGCCGCAGCCAATATCAAGCACCAGAAGCTCGTGGCCAGCGCCCCCGACCCCGTTGGCAGCGCGCTCCTCAAAGTCTTCGTCCGGACTGAATTTTTGGATAATGCAGCTTTTGACCCAGTTGTTCATGGACCGCAAGCCCTTGATCGTACTGTCCGTTTTGCGCCACTCCCGGCCGCGCTCCGGAACAGCATTGTAATGCGACCGCACCACATCGTTAATCATGCCACGCTGCTGGGCTTGCTGCTGTTCCTGCTCCTCCCGCATTTGACGGTCGCGATCTAGCGCGCGCTGGCGAATAGCTTCGCGCTCTGAATCCGTAATGCGCGCGCGTTGACCAGGCCGCTTTGGCTTGCGAGGCTGATCGCCGCTGCCGCTGCCACTTGCCTCTGGTGTCCCCGACCCAGCACCGCCGGGCGACTTGGATCTCGTGCGCTTCTTGGCCGGCTCAAGCTTCCTCGCATCGAAGGGCTGGGGAAGTTCGTCGTTGCTTCGCCGCGTGTACTCGTCAACACGGTTGCGTGGATCGCGGCGGTCCTCGTCACGATGTGAGGCGTGGGATTGTAGTCTGCGCTTGGGCTGGCGGTCATCGTAGTCGTCGCGGCGGCCATTATAATGGTCATCTCTTCTATCGTCTCGTCTGTCGTCTCGTCTGCTGTCTCGTCCATCGTCTCGCCTGTCGTCTCGCCTGTCATAGCGACGATCGTCCCGACGATCATCTCTGTAGTCTTCTCTGCGGTCGTCCCGGCGCACAGGCGAATGGGAGCGCTGACGCTTGCCCCCATTGTCACCGTTCCTCACATTGCTTTCATTATCTCCGGCCATATTTCAATACAGGCACGGCGGCGAGGTTGAGAAGAGGGAAAAAAGAAGCGAGGTGAGTTCGAGGTCAAATCCGGGTGTCTTGATGAGTCAAGAGATTCTGAGAGTAGGGCCAGTAGCGAGTGAAATACCTTCCCAAAGCTGGAAAAGGATAGCCACTTGTCGTCTTTGTGGTAAACGTAGTTTTGAATTTCTGTGTTGTGTTGTTAGAGTAAAAGCAAGGAGAGCCGCGATTCAGAGGGAAAAGCTGCCTCTGTAGGTGTAGCCTCGAACGGGTTTAGTGCCATTCCACCGAGTGATTACATAACTAGCGCCACGCTTGATTGAAGGAAGGAACAAGGGACCGCACCTGCTGAGGTGGCTCCAGCTACAGTACTGTCCTGTCTCACTAGGAAGGTACGCGTGCCTTGTCTGCCGCCTAACAGTTGCCCCAATCACCACTCCATTGTCACCAACCTTCACCTCGCAACTGCTCCCGCAAAAAAGCTTCAACAGAGCTTCAGTTCAGCTTCAAGCTTCTTTGACCGACATACACCACAAGCGCCCTCACAACAACGTCATCTCTGTTCGCTATTTTGACGTCTGCAGCAGGGCTACACTTGAACACTGTCTTTCCTCTTGCTTCCTCGACTTTCGACTCTCGACGTACGGCACGCCCCCCCTCCCCCTCCTTCGTTCTTAGCATCGACCTCCGCTACACCATCCGCATATCGTCATCATGGGCTCCGACCCGCAATACACAAAGTGGCCGCTTCTGCCACTGGCTCAGCAGGTCTTTACTCTGACCAACCCCTACGCCAGCCGCGCCGCTCAACAGGCCGCTGCCAAGACTGTCCAAGATGCCATCTCCGAGCACAAGATGGCACCTCTCTACCGGTACCTCGCACATCCCGTTGACGGTGTCCTGAACGCTTTTGGCGGCGACTCCTCGACATCTGCGAAGCCAGCATCTTCAGCCACAACCGTACCCCATATCCCACCCGGCAAGCCGCTGAGTCGCAAGTCGAGCGCCGTCGGCATGATTGCCAACAAGAACCCGACCGCGACCGCTGCCTTGACTTGGGACGAGGCCCTTTACCAGACCCTGCAGGCCGCCAACGAGGAGGAACTGGCTGCTCTGCAGAAGGAGGAGGATGAGGCTGTCGAGCAGGCCGGCGAAACCGAGATTCAGGCTGTGCGTGGCAAGCGCGCCGAGTTTTACGCTCGCGTAGGCGACAAGGACAAGGCGCTAGCTGCATACGAGGCCGTCCTCGAGAACACGGGTGTGCTAGGCTCCAAGATTGATGTCGTGCTCGCCTTGATCCGCGTCGGTCTGTTCTTTGGCGACAAGTTCTTGGTGCAGAAGCTGGTTGAGCGTGCCACGGCACTCGTCGAGGCAGGCGGTGACTGGGACCGTCGCAACCGTCTCAAGGCCTACGAGGGCCTGTACCTACTGACTGTGCGCTCCTACAGCGCTGCGGCGCCCCTGCTGCTGGACAGCTTGTCCACTTTCACGAGCTACGAGCTGTGCACATACAGCCAGCTTGTTGTGTACGCTGTTCTGGCTGGCTCTGTCAGCCTCAAGCGTGTCGACTTCAAGGCCAAGGTTGTCGATGCCCCTGAAATCAAGGCCATTCTGGGTGATGGCGAAGACAAGCTGCTTGCTCTGTCCGGTGTGATCTCTGCCGGCCCAGGTGCAGACCCTACAGCGGACCCCGCCACAGCAGGCCCGGCACCGGGCAATGCTGTCGTTAACCTTACCACACTGGGAACGGGCGCTGAACAGGCCGAGGCCGAGGCGGCTGTGGACTTCTCACCGCTGGCGCAGCTGGTGGCGAGCTTGTACAATGGACGGTACAAGCAGTTCTTCCAGGCCCTGGCACAGGTCGAGGAGCAGTTCCTCAACCAAGACCGTTACCTGTACGAGCACAAGAGCTGGTTCATCCGCGAGATGCGGCTGCGCGCGTACCAGCAGCTGCTGCAGTCGTACCGTGTGGTCGGCCTGGATAGCATGGCTCAGGACTTTGGCGTCACTGTTGACTTTTTGGACCGCGATCTGGCCAAGTTTATTGCCGCTGGTCGCATCCCATGCACAATTGACCGCGTATCCGGCAAGGGTGTGATTGAGACCAACCGGCCAGACGACAAGAACAAGCAGTACCAGGATGTTGTGCGGCAGGGCGACCAGCTGATCACGAAGCTGCAAAAGTACGGACAGGCCGTGCGGCTGCGGGGAAGCGAGCGGGCATAAAGAGTGCAAATGTCTGTATCATAAAGTCTACCGATTTGGAGGAGGAGCACTGGCCTACTGTTATTTTTTTTGTAGTCTTTTATTGTTTAACCGCATTCATTTCAAAGCAGAGAAAAATATAAACGCATCATGGCAGGTTACTCATCATGCTTCAACTGCTTGGCTAGTTGAAAGTGAACATATATATCATATTGGCATGATCATGCAAACGTATTTAAAAATCAGAAAAACAAGTCATGATATTTAGCGAACACGAGAGTCTGATGATCGTGAGTTGCTATGCAACGAGGCGATGCGCATTCTCGTCATATTATAATCCAACGCTCGGTCTAGTGCCGGGAAGGGAAAACCCTCCCAGAATACATCAACGAGAAGTGTATATCAGAAAAGCATAGCCATCCCCGTCCTGCTGCTTTATCTATACGTATCCATAAACTCCTTGTGAAACTTGACAATATTTGCAACCCAGTCGGTGCCGGGTGCCAGGAATGTTGTGCGGAAGTGCAGCGTGTTGGGCTTTTGACCGAAACCGCTGCCAGCCACCACGCACACACCCGTTGCCTCGAGCATCTTGAGGCAGTAGAACTCATCAGCCGCACGGCCCTCGGCGGCAGCAGCGTCAAATGCCTTCTGGGGGAGCGTGATGGTGGGGAACAGGTACATGCTGCCCTGGGGCTCGCCGCACTCGACACCCTCCATCTGGTCGAAGGCCTTGTGGAGGGCAACGGCACGCTCACGCAGGCCGTTGAAAATAGTGTTGTACTCCTTGTTGTACAGCTCGTAGCTGGGCTGGCCGGGCTTGGGCGGGTTGACCATCAGCTCGACGAGGCACTGGCCGACAACGGGGGCACACAGCATGATGCTGACAAACTTGTAGATCTCGGCCTGGACGGCAGGGTCGATACCGACGAGCTCAAAGTAGCCACCGCGGTGGCCACACTCGCCGACCATACCCTTGGACACGGAATGCAGCGATGCGAGCTCGACGGAGTCATACTTGCCGGGGTTCTTCTCCTGCATGCGCCGCAGGACGCCCTTGAAGGAGTAGAACTTGCCGACAAAGACGTTGGTCTGGTAGACCTCGTCGGCGAGGATGACGAGCTTCTCGGAGTGTGCCAGGTCAATGACGTCCTCGATGTCCTGCTCGGACAGCGAAGAGCCAGTGGGGTTGCCGGGGTTGATGACGACAACAGCACGCACATCGACATCGTTGGCACGGGCCTCGGTGAGGGATTTGCGCATGGCCTCGAGGTCAGTAGCCCAGTTATGTGCCTCTTCAAGGTAGTACGGCACACACTGGGCGTTCAGTAGTGACAGCGACGCAGT
The DNA here is from genome assembly GCA_029298845.1 of Ophiostoma perfectum. Classification (NCBI taxonomy): domain Eukaryota; kingdom Fungi; phylum Ascomycota; class Sordariomycetes; order Ophiostomatales; family Ophiostomataceae; genus Ophiostoma; species Ophiostoma perfectum. The sequence goes on from JANSLV010000004.1 coordinate 729,476, forward strand.
GTACAGGGGATACTGTGGGATGGGAACGAGCACGCCCGAGGAGGGACCGGCACAGATGACGTGGAGCAGGGTGTTGACGCCGGATGATGCACCTGCCGACAGGTAGATGTCTGCCTCGTTTGCAGGGAAGCCATCGCGGCGCTCAAGGAAGTCGGCGATGCTCTGGCGGATGGCAGGGGCGCCGTTGCTGGCACTGTATGCGCCGACGGAGCCGACCTTTGACAGCAGCCACTTGGCACGCTCGATGACATCTGTCTTGTAGCCCAGGTTGTTGATCAGCACATCCTCGTGCTGGAGAAGCAGCGGGTTCTCGACAAGACTCAGCACCTGGCGGAAGAAGGTGATGGGCTGCTGGTCAAGCTGCTGGGGGTTGCCGATATTGGCCGAGATGACATGCTTGAAGGGCAGCTTGTCGTCGTTCTTGTCAAGCTGGGCGCGGTACTCCTCAGAGCGCACAGCAAGCTCGCCTCTCACGGCATACTTGGCGGCCTTGACATGAGGGTTGATGTTGTCGATATTGAGAGCCCGTTGGGGAGTGGACGACATGGTGACGGCGGCGGAGGAGGAGAAGGATCTGCGGAAAGCAATGGCCGGAGAAGAGGAGGAGCGGAGGGACAAGGACGAAGAAGAAACGGGCAATGATGTATTCGCAGCTATAAGAGTCACGGCTGTTAGTGGGGTTGGTTGGGCTGGCGCGGGAAGTACGTTGGAATCGTAGGCGAGGGGAGAAGCCGCTAGAGGCGCAGTGTATGACGGAGAGGATCTGAGAATTCGGGCGATCCGATAGTGCTGAGTGGTAAGGCAGGATTGCCGAATCAGGCAAGCAACTAACACCAAGCTAAAGCCGGGGTTTTGTATGGGGAGGTACAGAGAGAAGGTGCGATGGGTATTTGATGGAAGTATCATATAAGAAAGAAAGAGCTCGGGGATGTGATGTGCATTGAGGACGTCAATGGCAAGGAAAGAGCGACTGGAAGAATGGCGACAGGACGATGCTCTTATATTGTGTGAGGCAGGGGCGAACGGGCAGGCCAACCACAACCGGAAGGCACGACGTGCAGCCCATATGAGGCAATTAGAGCATCCCCAGGAAGGAGCTCTTTAGCGACAGACGACATAGACGGGGAAAGCGACTCCAAGGCTATTGCTGATGCTGGTCGTTTGTGGGGATGGTGACCTCCCGGTCGGCTGACCCGCACGCACATGCCATGTTGGCTCAGTTATACCAGAGCGTTTATAATTCTCGCAATAACAGGTCATATTATGCACCGAGACGCAGTTGGCGTAGAGTACGCATTTTAGAATCTGGGGTAAGTAACAACCGTGTTGCTCTTTCCTCTTTCCTCTATTGTTCATTCATTCCTGCTTCTTGCTGGTGATTCTCATACGCTCTTTCCACTTAGATCCGAGAGATAAGATACCGATATGGCAAGAAGCAACAAAGGCGGGCCCGATACCGGATCAGAACTGCAGAAACGATCCCAGGCTGCGATACGCGGGCACATCTAAGGGAGGAGCAGCGCATCAATGGGCAAAGAGGTACGGCGGATGAGTGGAATTGTGACAAGTGAGGGCATAGTGAAAATGTCGCATGGCATGAGGCGGCAGCTCACCCACAGCCAGCAGGCAAGGTTATATGGGCAGGCGGACAGGCAGGGTTTTCTGTATTACCCGTAGGAGCGTGGGAGGGGAGGGGGGAACCGGCTGTGCGTAGCAGAGCCGTGCCAAAAAGGAAAGAGCAACCAAGGTAATAGAACTCACCCGACGAGAAGCAAGCCAGAAGTGGGTCGACATTCTGGATTCGGGCGGGAAGAAGGTGTGTTCCTGCTGTCTTTACGGCGCGCGATGAGGCGGTTGCGCCTGCCAGTCGCAGGGTTGTCTGGGTGCCCTTGCTCCGGGCATGTCCCAACGTAGTTGCGAGCATCGTTTCGGGGAGAGGGAAGGTACGACGCGCTGCGAAACGGAGGAGAGACGGTATGGCTACGTTTCTCGCGATGTCGAGTGATGATGACGATGGTTTGGCACGCTGTTTCGCTTCCGGCGGAGAGGGCGAGATGATATGGCGGGATGCTATTTATAAGATTACGATAATGCCAGCTACAATTCGCTGACCGCCTGTGACGAGAAGCGTATAAAAAAGAAAAATAGATTTACGGCATAAAAAGGCAAACAATTCTACGAGGTGGCCCCAAAACAGGGGGAAACAGGGGAGAATCGACGGGTATTTAGCGGTGACGCGGTGTAGCATAAATAAGGAAAAGAAAAAGAGAAGGAAAAAGAAAAGGAAAATAAGCAAATAAAATGAGATAAAGTCAGAGGAATAAAAATCTAGCAAGAATGGGTAAAAAGACCAAAGACTAAAGACGACGGAAGAGTCAGAGGGCGGGATAGAAAAGAGGAGAAAACGGGGCTGCCACAGGAAAAACGGTGGAAGACCCGGAACGGAGGGCAGTCTCAATGATGATATAGTGATATAGTGAAGCAAATGCGTTTCTGTGCGAGCCATTTATCCTGCCGCTGCAGGGTCAGAGCGGCGTCTGAATTGACAGATGTGTCAGAAGAGTCGATGGATGTTGCTGTCCTTGGAGGGGTCTAAGAACAACATAAAAGAAACTCAATATTTAATCAAAAATAAACCGATATGTGCGAACTGATAAGATAAGAGCTTGATTTCGTCGACTCTTTATACCTGACCCTGATTGGCCCATTACACCTGTGGGCCCACTATACGGAACGGGATACCGGTTGGCGCAAAAGCTTTTCGCGAATTGCTTCACATCCGTGCTGGAGCGAGAGCTACACCCAACGTCCACGCACCGTCACCACCACTCCGCAGATCTACCGCAACGATGGCCAAGAAAGGTACGGCGCCCAAGAGGCATACGCACGCGAGTCTTCTAAACATCCTACTAAGTCTGCCACAGCAAAGTCCCGTGTCATCTCGGTCCGTGTCTTGTCGATGGCCATGACCGGCTTCTTCTACACCTTCACCCGGCCACGTACCTCAACACCGCTCAGCATGCTCAAGTACGATCCTGTTGGTATGCTTTATCCTCTATGATAACCCCCCGGTCGTGCTTCCAATCGCAGCTGGACACTGTCGCTAATATCTCCCCCCTTCACAGTCCGCAGAAAGGTTCTCTTCCTCGAGCAGAAACGCAAGGGCGCGAAATAAGCATTGCCCAATACTAAACGGCACATGACAGCCAATGCCAACATAAAACACGCCGGAAACGCCAAAAAACACTCACGAAACATCTTCCTCTCTTTTTCTATCTTTACTTTTCAGAGCACTTGTACAAAAACTATGCATGATCTTTTTTCTAGGCGTTTGCAGGATTTGGGATAAATACACCTCGCCAAGCACAGCTCTTTGGTCGACTTAAGAAAATAAAAAAGTTACAACTCCATCATGTTGCGTGTGTGCCTGGAATGGCGTTACATGCCCTCGATCTTAATAAACGATGGAGGCGACGTGGATATATCGTCCCCGGGGCCGTCACCTTCCTCCACGACGTTGTCCATCTTCACATGGCCCAGGCCCTGACCATTGTTCTTGAAGTAGGCTGATGTCTCTGTATGCCTCCGCTTGGTCTTGGGTTCTAGATCGCAGGGTGTGTCTGCCTCTCCCTGCTTTGCTATGTTCAATGATCGCTTCCGGCCAGATCTCTGCGAGGCCTTGGGGCGTGTTGGGCTGGCAAGGCCGTGATCTTCTTCTCGGTTCGCTGCCGTTGTCCTCCGACTTCGCCGGTGCCGTTGTGGTACCGGGCTGGAAACGATATCTGGGCTCGACTGGACTAGGCTGCCATCAGGCTCGAGTGCCACAACAAACGTCCGATCGTTGTGCACCGGTGGCGGCTTCATGCTCGACTGGTGTGTGCGGGTGCCGTTGGCCGGAGTTTTCAGTGAGTCCTTGCTTGTATAGTTGACTGTATTGCAGCCGGTCACCTCGGCCTCTAAGAGCGCAGACAAGTCTGCAACCCGCTGCTCATGGTCCTTGTCAGAGCTACAAACGTATGGCCCAGTATGCCCCTTTCCGGTGCCACAGTCATACTTTTCTTCTCGTCCATTCTGGCGGGCAATGTATTGTCGGAGCAGTGCCAGCACGCTGTCAATCTGCTCCGCCTCGCGAATCCTGGCAGTTGCCGCGCAGGTCTGGTCCATTTGTCCCAGAATCTCTAGGCGCGATCGAATGGCCCCGATGTGGGTGTAGTCTTGAGCCCAGCCCCTCAGGTGCTCGATCAGGACATGCACTTTCTCATTGTATGCCTCCATGCTGCTTCGAAGGTTGGCATAGTCCATTTCCTTGTCTGCCAATGCTGCTTTGAGCTTGGTGATAATGGCGGTGTCACGACCAATCTGGGCTTCGAGGGCCATGGCCCGTTCTTCAAGATGCTTAGTGACAGCTTGGTTTCCCAGCTTGGCCGAGTTCAGTTCCTTCTGAGCAGCCTCATGGGACATTTGCGTCCTTTTGTTGCTCTCTTCCAGCACTGAACAGTCCTCTTTGGCCTGTCGGAGGTCTCTCTCCAGAACCTGGCGCTTGGAACGCTCTTGCTGCAGCTCACTCCGTGCTTCGTCTCTGGCCTTATCAAGGCTCCTCTTTGCCTCTTTGCTAGCAAGATTCGAGGCTTGGTCCAAAGCACGCCGGTACTCTACCTCTCGCTCACGGAAGGAGCTGTTGAGCTGGTTGATCTCCTTCACGAACCCATCTGTTGCGTCCATGATCGAGCTGGTTCTTTCCTTGTAGGCTTCCTCCAGTCTTGTTATTTGTGTATCCCTGTCTTTGATTTCCGACTCGAGGCGACCATTTTGATCCTGCAGTACTTGAATTTTGGCTACCATTCTAGGGTCCTCTTTGGGCGACTCTTCTAGTTTCTTTAGCGAGCAGAGGGTGTCCTGCAAGTGGCGGCTCTGCTCCCGACACATGGTTAGCTGCTCATCAAGCTGCGTCGTGAGAACCCGACTCATTGTCTCTTGCTTGTCACAAACATCGACCAAGACGTCGCTCTCACGGCTCTTTTTGGAGAAGGCGTCAAGGATGCCGACTTGTTGGTTTTCAAGCTGATCTTGTAGGCTGCTGAGTATACTTTCGAGTCGTGCTTGGGAGCTCTTTTCCATGCCCTTTCTGTGGCCGTCTGATGCACTGATGCTGCCGAGTACTCTTAGCAAGGACTTGTTAGCATTTAACCTGACCCTGAGCTTCACGAATCAATGGATTACTTACTGCTCCATATATTCTTTACTTTCTTCTCGGGAATTAACGAGCATCTCAAGATGTTGTTGCGAGGATGCCAGCAATCCATTGAGGCACTGTACCATAGTCCCATGTCTCCTTATGTTAGCTGAAATTGTTATATGAGAATGGCTAAACAGCTTACTGCTCTTGGCTTTGGAGTCTGGCGGATTTCTCGCTCGTTAGTATCTCAGACTTGGAGTTGTCAAGCTTCTCAAGAACCTTCTTAACGCAAGTGCCTAGAGCTTGGAAGTTACGCTCGGGGATGTCCTCGATTCTTTGTGCGAGTTCGATATTCGCGTCTCTTTGGGCCTTGAGCTCGGCCTCACGAAGCTGCAGCTGCGATACTAAGTCGCTGATTTTTTTGTTTGCTTCTTGCTGTTAGTGAAGAACATATTGGAGAGGATGTGTATCATAAACCTACAGGCGTCCATGTGGCGCTGGTTTTGACCGACTGTTGATTGCATGATGTTTTGTTGCTCCTTTTGTGTGGCTTCAAGCTGAGCTGTTATCTCCTTGATAGTTTTCCGAGCGTCTGTGAGAGCCTTCGCTTCTTGCTTGTACTTTTCTTCGCCATTGGCAACTTCAGCCTGGAGCCGGTTCTGCTCTTCGGCTGCTCCTTTTAGGGAATCCTGATTCTTTTGGACTTCTTGCTGGAGCTTCAACATCTTGTCACCACTCTTTCTCAGTTTGCGCTCAAGGTCCTCATTCTTTTGCTTCAGCTGCCTCTTGTCTGTTTCGAGCGCATCAGTTGCCACATTGGCATCGTTCAGTGAGAAGCGGAGTTCTGTGAGCTCGTGCTCTTGAGTCTCGATCTGTTTTTCAAGATCTTGGAACTTGGTTGCAATCGCATCTTGTATCCCTCTGTACCCTGCATCCCTTGTGCCAGGTTGTGATGCACCATTGTTCTGGGCCACGCGAGCCGGTGCCTCATTATCCCACGGCTGGCTGTGTGGTCGGCCAAGTACGGCTCCGTAGTTGACCGGCTTGGTGGCGTCGCCTGAGCACCGAGGGGTGGTCTTCGATGTGATATTTGACGTCGGGCAAATCAGAACATTGCGTCCCTGATCATCACACCGCTGAGTAAGGGCAGAGAAGTAGGTGATTCGTGAGGGTCCCTTCTCACACTTATCAGGCTCCGTATAGAGGGAGGGTTTCTGGAGTGCGTGTGCAGGCACACAACGCCTGCCCGTGTGCGTTCTCTCTCCTGTGGCTTTCTTAGCATGACATCTCCTGGCTAGTCTTGCATGTGATGCAAACACTTACTTTGAGCTGCAGATGCTGTGCTCGCTGTGTCGATTTCGAGCTCTCCTCCCCGGAGCCTTGCTGACTTCACTGGTACAGATAATCCGAGACCTGTGATATCCACACTGGATGTCCCATCATACGGATCGAAGGGGTTACTTTGGGCCATGAGAGGCGTGTCGGGGATCCGAAAGTCATCCATGATACCATCGGTGGTTTGATGGCATGATGCTTAAGGGAAGACGCAGCCTGGCAGCCTGGCCTTCAAGATTCCTGATAGCTATGCTCTATCAATCTGGTATTCAGATGGAAGGTACGATGGGCATTGTTTACTTGTTCCCACAAGACGGTAGTGGTTATTCCCTTTGACTTCATGACCTATTTAAAACGGAAGGTGCACTTCATAGTCTTGAAAGGCTAAGAAGTCAATATCCAGCACGTGGGGAGCAAGGTGTGCTTAGTCAGTTGTGACGATGTCATAGAGTTTGCAGAAGAACAAGGATCACAAGATCTAGCTTTACAGCATGCGCCCCCTACTTTTCATATATAAAAAGATGCTTCTATCACCGGTGCGACTGTATCAATATGTGATGAGTGTCGTACGACGAGAATGATCGATGCTAATCCCAAGTGGCACTGCATTGAAGCTGTCCTATATAACGGAATCTTTTGCAGACAAATCCAAAAGGTATTAATGTACAATTTTCTATCTCGTGCCATTGCTCGTGAGCACAATGCTACTCTGGATTGTGTGAGGTACGGCCATCACTAGATAACACGGCATTTAATTGATGTTCCTGACTTGAAGCCCCCAAATCTCTCGACGGACATTTAAATAGTGGAAAAACGAAGCGAGAAAAGACAAGACCCAAGTGATCTCTTTTATCAAGTATAAAAAAGAAGCATGTTTGTGATGCATTGTAGAGCACTGGAAAGTCGTCACTCTGTAGCCGCCGAGCCAAGCTGAGCACCAGACGATGTACTGTGATTGGCTGAACCGCCCTACGAGTCAAATATGCAGTCTTCCCGCCTGGCCAGAGGGAGCGTGCATGGGGACACCCACACGCTTTCGGCGCTTGATCTTACACAGTCTGAGCCAATGAGGAGCCCAGAATCCCGAATCTACCCCTGCATCGTCCTACTTGCAGTGCCGAGTCGACGTCGTAGGGCCGCGATACGGGCATGCGACATCCACGCATTGATCGTCCACCCAATGGGGACAGGGCGTGCTGGGACGAGCAGGGATGATGTGAAGAGAATGTGAAGTCAATGTGAAGTCGGTGTGAAGAGAAACAAGTCACATATGTCTGTAACCTGGGGCGGGCCTGCAAAGACAGTCAGGCGACAGGAAGAGACGACGAGAGTTGCAGGTGCTGAGAAGGCGGACGGGCGACATGATGAGAGAGCTGCAGAGGTCCCTATATTGGGCTTGCTATTGTTTTATGGCCCATTAATGGCCCCGGCCAGGCCATATCTGACACTGCGAATCACAATGAAACTAGCATGTAGACAGGGTGGTGGGCGCAAAGACTGCTTGCTGCGTGGTGATCAATAGTGACGACAGAACTTCTTTACTGATGACTGGACAGGATGCAAGTGCCAAGAGGGGCAGCTAGTATGCAAAGAAACAAACATACTAGATAATATATGAGATAAAGAGCTTAACGCCATATAAATGCAAAATAGATACCCATCAAGTGAGCCTATATACTAAGTCCCCCCCTCCCTGCTCAGAGTCCACAAGTCTTCTTCTTTGATGTCTTTTCTCATCTCATCTCCTCACACCTCTCAGCAATATCCTTCACATTCTCGCCGCTGGCCGTGCAACTATCTCTCTCAGCCTCGCAACGTTCTGGAAACGAACTGACATCAAACAATAACAACAAAACATCAAGAAACCAGACACTAAACCAGACATGGCTGATACAACACAATCCGCCGCCTTTCCGCTGGCATCTGAAGGGTACTCGGGTGACAGTGGTGGCAGCTCGTCTGTTGATGACGCTGGTGGTGCCTCCGGGGCGTCGTCAAGTGATCTGAGCATCTCGCGCGGTGCTATGGTTGCCATTATCGTCGTCGTCGTCGTCGTTGCCGTGCTTGGAAGTAAGTACTACCCCTTGGACACCCCTGCAAGCTGGGACTCATGCTAACGAGACAGTCACGTCTGCCATTCTGTTCTACCTCGCTAAGAAGCGCGAGTGGAAGATTCGCGAGAGCATTCGGAGGTCGGCCCGCAAGGTGGTCACCGCACTCACACCTCGCCGTTCCGAGTTCCCCAGGTCTGCCAAAGAAGGCCGTCCGGCGTCCCGAGGCCGCGTGCGCCTGGACGACGTCCCGCCTACACCGAGACTGCCCAAGGATCTGGAGAAGGGCCTGAGCCAACCTAGCCAGCCTGGTAATAAGAGCATCAAGATCAAGCTCTCAACCTTCTCGCGGAAGTGACAACAGTAATTAGAGGCGACACAGCGTTGGCGTATTAGTGGGGGGCACGGCATAGTGCACAGTGATACCATAAGAGTGGCGAAGCGAAGCGATAGTCGAGGAGCACGATACCAAGGATCCGTCGGGGGAGGATGTTTATGTTTATGTTTTGGCGCTTAGGTTTGAAAGGTTCGAGGACGTGCAGCCATGACTCTAGATCACCTGGCCATGCTGCACACCATGATTGTACTATTAGTTTGCGTATATATATTGAATTGCGAGCTTGTTTTCCGTTACCAAGCTGGGTGTCTATCGCGTCTTTGTCTCTATCAGTTCTTGAGGTTTCTGAACGTGTTGCCACTGGCACTTCTCCGCGCACGGTTGTCGCGCTTCGGTGCTTGGGGAACGGCCTCCTCCTCGTCCGCCTTCTTCTTTGATGACTCGGGCACAAACGTGACCTGCTTCTCGCCCACAGTGCCACTGCGCGCACCAGCCAGATTGCTGCGCTTGGGATTGGCCGCGTTCTTTTGCACACGCGCACCGATCGTGCCCCGGTTGCCCCATTTTTGGCCAGACGATGACATGTGCATGACAACATCGCCGTTGCCGCTCTCTTCATTGACAGGGTAGCGAATCGGTGCATCATCGTCATCGCTGTCTGCCTCGACCACCTTGCGCGCAGGGAGAGCGTCGGTCTTGCTCTTGGTATAGTCCACTCTAGTGCTCGGGTTGAGGGCCCGGAACTCGGCCGTCGTCTCATCAACAACAAAGGCGTTATCCTCGAAGAAGGCACTGAAACGTGCGTCGCCAAGAGCACCGGCGTTGACGTCCACCTTTTCTCTCCGCTCCTGCTTCTTGAGCAGCAGGTCCGCTGTCTTCTGGTTGACCTTGACCTTCTTGGTCTCGCGAATCCGTGTTGCGCGCTCCTTTTCAATCTTCTCCTTGACACGCTTCATGCGCTCCTCCTCGTACACGTGGGGGTTGGCAATCAGGCGGGCCTGGTCGTACAGCTTGCTAGCCACAAAGTAACCGTGCATGTACGGGCGCAGCAGATTCGTCTTGCCGATCAGATGCGCCAGGCTGAGCGACCGCAGCTCGGGGAGGGTAAGGAACTTGTAGTTGTCATACGTCGTAGTCGAGACCTCTTCTGCCATTTCGTCCACCAGACGCTCCAGGAAGCTGCACCACTTTGGTGCAGGACCCAGCATCGGGATAAACCAGGCATGCTGTTGGCGGCCCTCGTTGGCGCTGAGAATCATGCCCGTGTTGGGGCAGTGTGCAACAAAGTTGATGTCCACCTCGGGCTCGATCGTGGCCCACGGGTCGCCCGTCGACTCGTCAAAGATTTTGATGGCACGCTTATCAGAGGCCAGCAGCATCTTCTCGTCAGATGCTGTGGTCATGTGGATCAGGTTCTGCACTGGTGAGCCGAAGCCGAGATCCTTAGTGAGCAGTGGTGTTGGGCGGCGCATGTCGTAGATCTGGACGATACCCGTGCTGGAACCGGTAGAAAGAGAGAGACCGGATCGCGAAAAGTCGAGTGCTGTGATCTCGCCGTCGTGGGACTGCAGCGTGGCCACCCGTGCTCTTGACCGGGTATCCCAGAATTCGACTGTGCCAAGCGACGTACCAAAGGCAGACAGTCCATGCGACTGTTCTGCAATTGCTGCCGTGTTCACGCAGCCCACACCAATGCTGCCTTGCAGACCGCGCTCAATACCCTCGTCTTGACCCAGCTCGATCTGGAACGACTTTTGGAATCTTCCGAGTTCCTATTCACAATCGTATTAGTGTATGTCTTCTCAATGGAGTTTAGCCTAGATTGCATACCAGATTTAACCGGAAGACCTCGCCAAGGCCATCGGCATCGAGGCCAGCTGCCGGAATTAGAACTTCAGTTGAACGGCGGTCGTAGACGATGTCGCGACCAAACCGGGGGATGCGCACTTGGTAGTGGCAGCCGTTGGGCGTGTGAAACTCGACTCGGCGGTCTTCTTGCAGGTGAACTAGCTAGTTAGCAACTTGTAAGATTGATCGCAGTGGAATCTAAACGGAGATAACGTACTCGACTTGGAATAGTCTGGCGAGCAGAGAACGAACTTGCTGTTCAGGGAGATGGTGTGTCGGGAGTATGAGAGCGACATCTGGTAGAGGTTGTGCACGTGCATTTGGGGCTGCGAAGGTGTTAGTCGTCATCATGCCAAAGCAAAGAGGCTGTCTGCCACTTCGGACGTTATCTGGGTCGTCTTACAGGAAAGGTGCCGGTTGACATCAGCCAGTCGCCATCCTCGGAGACGCGGACACAGCTGCTGGCGCCCGAGAACTCAAAGTCCTGCAGAAGCTCGAGACGGTTGGCAAACTCGGGGTCGTGCTTCAGGTTCTGCTTCTTCTTCCGTGCCAGCCAGTCAGGCAGCGCCCGCGATGACGGTCCGGAGACCGTGTATACGGCGGCGGTGCCGACGTTGGAGAGCTTCATGGTTGCTCGCCGGGGCGTTGTCGGCTTCGTAGGTGCTGATCGTGTTCAGGGTATGAGTGTAGGCTTCCTGGGTTATTTTGGGGTGTATGACGGATATTGTCGACCGTGTAGAGCGGTTTCGCAAAGGGTGCAGAAACTGCAGGCTGGTTTGAGGACGGCAGAAAAGATGTCTGCGAGGCGACATGGTGCTAAGAAAAGTTGGCGATCAGATAGCGCGGTGAAAAAAAAAGTTAAGAGGCTTATCTTATCCGTTATCGATAAGAAGCCGCAGAAATGTGGAGACGAGGCCGTTTAAGGCTGTCAAATAGACACGTGATGCATATGTCTGAATATGGACTAGCTTTGGTTTGAACGTTTGTCCTCCGTAGCAGGCTTCAAGGCTTCTAGCCCAACCCCACACAGGCTATTACCTAGCACAGAGGTCTTACAGCCCCTCTTTCAAAGCTCTTCGTTTACACTTGACATCATCACAACGCAACATAACTTTACAATCTTTACCACATCGAACTTACATTACACCAAATCTCATATATCTTATATCACGCGTCAAAAACTACATATAATTGCCCATCATGTCGCGACACCAAGCATATCGTAACTACGACTACGACAATGATCTCGATGAGTACGATGGCGAGGAGGAGGAGGAGCAGCTGAGCTCCGAGGACCAGGCACTCATGCGGGATGCCACGGCAGCAGTACGGACGGTACTCGGAGACAATCAACGAATGGTCACCGACGCGCAGATCCAAGAATCTCTCTGGCACTACTACTACGATATCGAGAAAACCGTTGGCTACCTCACCAAGAAGTTCCTCACAGCTCCCAAGAAGGAGCCTGCTCAAGGTAAGCCACCACAGTTTTTTGCGTCATGATTTGTCTATTTCTTTCTTGCGTCTGTTATTCTTCAGTGTGTTGCCAAGCTTTTGTCATGGGGAGGGATCCAGCAATTTAGTTGACGGCCGACAAAGGAAGCACAGCACGTCCATGGGACATGGAACATCCACTACCGCCATCGAAGCCCGCCTCTTTCGCCGATATACCTTGGCTCAGTGTTCCTCCAGAAAGACAGACTATTTTTCTTCCACCAGTCTTGCCACGAGGTGGTCTCTTGGGTGGTTCGAGTTCGACGCCCAAGATGTCCAAGCTGCAGCTTCTGGCGGCGCAGCGAAAACGAAAAGCCGAAGAAGCCAAAAAGGAGAAGGAGGCGCAAGAGGCCGGCGGCTCGGCCAGCGAAGCAATCACGCAGCCAGCCGTGGACGTGCCGGAGCTTCGGAAAAAGGCCGCTGAGCTTACGCTGGGTAACGCACCACTAGCGGCGCAAACCCCGTTTGCCAACCCGCCCCCTGGCTCTACCAAGGCGGCAGACTTGAATTCTACCCCAGAGAAGAGAGATGTGCCGAAGACAAAAGAAGATGTGTCAATGGAGGGTGCTGCTGGCTCTAGTGGAGTCTCTGGGACGCAGCAGTCCGTCGAGCAGCAGATCAATGTCGAGGACCTGATTGCCCAGCCGTCGGGCTTTGCCCAAGTTCTACTCGGCCACAGAAAGCGCAAGCGCGTAAAGGCGCCCGAGAGGATGGCCATTCCTTCCCATGCTCTCATGCCCCCCTCCGCACATGCGGCTTTCCTAGAGCCATCTCCAGACGATGTGGTGCTGCAAGCACAGGCAAAAGGCTGGCGCCGGGGCCAAACCATGAAGGCTACTAAAAAATGAGGTGCACATGCAAACTGCATGCTAACTGGCCCCAGAAAAACCAGCAAAATCAACGCCAGCGAGCACACCATCAAAAAAGAAGGCTGCTGCGACTAGCAACGGCAACACAGCGAAGACTGTTAGTTCACTGGCGGACGACATCACAGACCTAAAAATCGACTCTACCCCCCTGGCGAAAAGCAAAAATCTGAATGTACTGGGCGAGTATGCCAAGATCAAGAAGAAGAATGCCAATTTTGTCGTTGTGGGCCATGTCGATGCCGGAAAGAGTACTATGATGGCACGGCTGCTACTCGATATGAAGGTCGTCGACCAGCGGACTATCGACAAATACCAAAAGGAGGCCCAGGCTATCGGCAAGGCTTCGTTTGCACTGGCCTGGGTTCTCGACTCGGGCGAAGACGAACGCGCCCATGGTGTGACAATCGACATTGCGACACGCCACTTTGAGACGGACGCGACGGCGTTCACGATACTTGATGCACCAGGACACCAGGACTTCGTCCCTAACATGATTGCGGGGGCTAGCCAGGCAGACTTTGCCATCCTGGTGGTTGATGCGAAGACTGGTGCTTTTGAGTCTGGCATTAAGGGCCAGACTCGCGAGCACGCTGTTCTTTTGCGCAGTATGGGCGTGATGCGTCTCATTGTCGCTGTCAACAAACTTGACACGGTTAACTGGTCACAAAAGCGGTTCGACGAGATAGTGAGCGAGGTGCGCCAATTCCTGTCCGATGCACAGTTCAAGCTCTCCAACATCAGCTTTGTGCCTGTCTCTGGACTGCATGGAGACAACTTGGTGCGTCGGTCAAAGGAACCGGCCGTATCGTGGTACAAGGGAGGTACTGTCCTCGAGGAGCTGGAACGGTCAGAGCCACTACCACGTGCACTGGAAAAGCCGCTGCGTCTCCCTATCTCAGAGGTCTTCAGATCAGCTGGCAGTACCATCAGTGCCTCCGGCAGAATCGAGGCAGGCTCTTTGCAGGTGGGCGATGCGCTCATGGTGGTTCCTGGCAACGTCAAAGCACATATCAAGTCGCTTCTTCGCGATGGACAACCAGCGGATTGGGCTGTAGCGGGGCAGAATGTGACACTGAATCTGGTCAACATCAACGTCCTACACGTCTATCCTGGCGTCGTGCTGAGCGATCCCACCAAGCCGTCCGGGTCCCTCGATACCTTTACCATGAAGGCCCTCGCGTTTGAGTCCTTGGTGCCCATGCCGATCGAAGTGCACCGTGGCCGCCTAAACGAAGCTGGTGTGATCCAAGATCTGATGCAAGGTCTAGACAAGTTCACGGGCGAGGTTGTGGACAAGAACCCAATTGTTGTGAGACGAGGTAAAATTGCACGGATTCGGGTGAAGCTGGGCAAGAAGCTGCCGTTGGAATCCGGCCAACGGGTCATCCTGCGTGCGGGAGGCAAGACTATTGCAGCTGGTCTTTTGGAGTAGGGCCAGGGCATGTTCATGGCTTATGATTTTCTTTTATCTGGATAAGGTTACTGGTTTGGGCATTGCATGACATTACAAGTGATGGATAATGGACAGCATTTGATCTTATTATCTTTGGTTAGCGTTCATAGTCGATAAGCAGTATCTGCTAGAAGCTAGATACCATTTAGTATTCGGTTTTTTTCATTTTCAGCCTATTCAAAGCGGCACGGTTGCGTTGTAAGTGATGCAGCCGCCAAACACCGCGGCCAACGACGCCGTGCTGTTCACTGCGCTTCTACCTAGCTCGCTTGTGCCGCAAGTGAGGCCGTAAACAAACGCGCCAGCCATGATATCGGCAAGATAGGGTGAGGTGTGTGTGTGGTCATTGGGGTAGTTTTCATTGACGACGTCGGCGCCGAGGCTCTTCATAACCTGAGCCGCATAAGCTCCATGGGGCACAAAGTATGCGCCCGCACTTGTGCCACCCAGCTCCTCCGCCGCAAGCCTGCGTAGTGAGTTAGTACAGACAAGCATGCTGGGAATACTGGAACTGGAACTCACCAAGAGTAGTAGGCGAACCGGTCCGGGCCCCAGGAGTACGATCCTGACTCCCAGACATTGTTGGGCGTCGGTGACGAGATGACAACATCAGCTCCGGCTGCCAGGAACGCAGCACCGGCCCTTTTGAGGTATGTTGGGTAAGTCTGTACCGTCTCATTGACACCGTTGTACGTCGTCTCACAAGTCTCATCGCCGGCCCCGTAGCAGTCCGAGCGGCCGTTGTCTGTGCTCCCAAGGCTACCTCCGTCGTTGTGCCCAAACTCGATGACGACCCAGTCGCCTGGCTGAACGACCTGGAGAACAGCATCAAAGCGGCCTTCGCGGGTATAGCTGCGGGCTGATCGTCCTGCTACAGCAGCACTGTGAACAGCAAAACGAGCCGGGTCAAAACTGTAGTGCAAGTACTCCCCCCAACCTTGTACGGCGCCTGTCATAGCGGCCATGGTGCTGTCGCCGCAGAGATGGACAGTCAGGGCGGCTTCGGCGCATACCACCGCGGAGAGGAAGGTGTTGCGAGCCTTCATATTGGAGTGTGATGCTTCTGTCAACAAACCTTCTACATGCTTGCTTTGCCTGGTAAGTATAAGTACTTAACACAGCCTCGGCTTTGACTTCATGGTCTTCGTCCCCCTCATAATATTACGACGTTGTGCAGCACCCATGACATGGAAAGCGGAATCTATTTCCCGCCAATGGATGTCCTATTACCCCGTATGCCATGTTGGGGTTATATCAAACGGGCCACGGCTTAAGATGTAGGTTCTAGGACGTTATATAGGAATCACTGTTTTGTTTCTAATAAACGAAACTAATCTGTACTTTGTAGATTATTCAAGCGTATGATGCAAAAAACTCCTCCAACCCGCCAACTCCTCGTTTGTCATCATTCTATCTGTAAATGAACAACACCAGCAAATAATCAACCAAACTCGAGTCGTCCCTCGGATCAAGCCTTGGCCTTGGCTTCAGCAGCATCCTTGGCCGCTGCCGCTTCGTCCTCGGCTGAGAACTTGAGGCTGATGCTGTTCACACAGTGGCGTTCGTCGGTCGGCGTTGCGTAGCCCTCGCCCTTGAAGACGTGGCCAAGATGCCCGCCGCAGTTGGAGCAGACAATCTCGGTGCGCTCCATGCCGAGTGTGTTATCTACATTGCGCTTCACAGCACCTGGCACACTGTCGAAGTAGGCAGGCCAGCCGCAGCCAGACTTGAACTTATGCGTGGCCTTGTACAACGGGGCCTCGCAGCCGACACAGCGGTAGACACCAGCCTCGGCAAAGTGCTTGTCATAAGCACCGGTAAAGGGGGCTTCTGTGCCCTTTTGCCGCAATACGCGGAATTGCTCTAGTTTGTTAGTGGGCCAATGTGCCAAAGTTATGGGACGTAGAAGAGTATTGACTCACGAGGGTTGAGGACGGCCTGCCACTCGGACTCGGGGCGTTGATCGGGAAACGACATGTCGTCAGATTTGGCGGGAGCAGAAGACGAGAAAAGACTTCCGAGAAAGGGAATCGATGGCATAGAGCGCAAGACGGCGCGAGATGTGGCAGATGGCGGCGGCGGCGGCGGCGGGAGGGTGAGAGGAAGACGGCGGAAGATGGAGTTGCTTGCAAAGGCAGAAAATGCAGACAGTGAGTGGGTGAGGGCCGAGAAGCGTGAGAAACGCATGAAGGGTGTTTGAACGAATATATGTAGTGCTGCGGTATGGCTTTAGGATTCAACGTCGTTGATGGAGGTTTATATAGGTCGCGGCGTTGAAGAAATGTATGACATGCCTTGGTACGGTGGCAATTATGTAAGATGGGTAATCGAGGCAAGAAGCCGTGGCTTCGGTGGGTGCGCCTGCCTGTTTCAGGGAAATCGGGTGTGGAATCCCAGCGACCCCCCCTCTTAGACCGTTCCCCGGATTATGCGATTACATCATCATCATTACCATCTTGTATCAACACTTCGTTCCTCATGTGGTTTTATGTCCTTTGATCACGCAATGATCGGATTTTTGCGATCTACGAAACTGAAGCTGTTTACTCGATCATATCTAGCTTGATTTGTAGCAGAGAAGTAGTTTAGATCTGGCTAGATGATTAAAGCCAAACCCGGAAGGTGCGCTCCTCCTTTATCGATTTAGACACCAGCTCGATGCCTCTTTCTGGACCCCGCTTAGGTCGGTCATTCCTTCCTTATTATTGCCGTTGCATCTCTTGCAGTTGCCTCACGTTGAAGTATTTATTGCTTACTTAAAGTAGTAGACTCGTTAGTACACATTAGTAGACCTAGGTACAGTGCGTATATCAAGGTGAGCTGTAATCATGGCTGAGCACACATACAATATACACTGTGCAAAGCTGTCGCATACTATACGCACTGTATATATATATATACAGTAGCGCCCCACAATATTTGACCAACTTGCCTATCCCTCAAATTGCCATTACCACTCCGTACCCTCACCAACTCCTTTCCAACCCAACCTCACTATCACCACAATACAACATTACCAGCAAATTTGCTTGCCTCGCCACAAAACACCATCAGCAACTACCAGTCCAATACAAACATACAAGCATCACTGGCCTCTCATCGATAGCCGCCCAGCTCCTCCTCCTCGCCACCATCTCCATCCCGCCTTCACATCTCCCTCAGGGCCACCATGTCAAGACGAGCTCCGAACCCGGCCGCTGAGCGCGCCGCGCAAAACCAACAGACCATCAAGAGCCTTTTGAAGCTCGAGTCAAACAAAGTCTGCTCTGACTGCAAGAGAAACAAGCGTACGTTGGACCTCCCATTCCCTGTCTCCTACTATCCGCCCAGTTGCCGCCCTGCACCCTGAACCCCGCGTGCCTCTTTGATAACAGTCTTCCGGATCCCGTTTCATTCTAACATGTAGCACAGATCCCCGATGGGCTTCTTGGAACCTGGGCGTCTTCATCTGCATTAGATGTTCCGGCATTCACCGTGGCATGGGTGTCCACATCAGCCGTGTCAAATCGGTCGACCTCGACACCTGGACAGACGAGCAGCTACAGAGCGTCCTCAACTGGGGCAATGCCCGCGCCAACAAGTACTGGGAGGCTAAGCTAGCTCCTGGCCACGTTCCCTCCGAGGCAAAGATCGAGAACTTCATTCGCACCAAGTACGAGCTCAAGCGCTGGGCCATGGACGGCCCCATCCCCGACCCTGCCACCCTCGACGCCGACGACGACGACAACATCCCCCTGAGCATCGTCAAGGAGAAGCAGACCATTGATCGCAAGGAGAGCATCCGAAAAGGATCTGTCGGGAAGCCCAGCAGACCTGTTGCGGCTTCCGTTGATCTGATCGGCGGCGACTCGTTCACCTCGTCGACACCGCCACCTCGCGCAAGCACCATCAGCCCGACTGCGTCACGTGTGCCTCCCAAGTCCGAGCCTGCGCCGCCCAAGGCTACGACAGCAGCACCGAGCAACACCAAGGACTCGCTGCTCGGCCTCGACTTTCTCGGTACGCAGCCCGCTGCCCCTGCACGGCCAGCGAGCACGACTGGTTCCGCTTCTAGCGCTGGCCAATCACGGCCTGACCTGAAGCAGTCCATTCTCTCTCTCTATGCGACTGCACCCCGCCAGCAACAGCAGCAGCAGCCTCAGCAGAACATGGGTGGTTTCGGTGGCATGCAGTCGCCTGGCCTGTCCCAGGGCTCTAGTGCAGGGTTTACCGATGCGTTTAGCAACCTGAGCTTCTCATCGCCTCCAGCAGCGGCACAGTCGAAGCCTGTTGATGCTTTTGCAGGTCTCGGCGGCTTCAGCAGCGGCGGCAGCAGCTCCCGTTCGACTCCGGCCCCGGCTCCCTCTTCCTCGGCCTTTGGTGGTCTAGGCGGTGGCAGCTTCTTCGACTCAAAGTCTTCTTTCTCTGCCGCACCCCCACCACCACCACCCAAGCCCGCGGCCTCGTCTGCCTTTGGCGGTCTCGGCGGCTTTGACGCCTTCTCCTCATCCCCGTCCCCCCCTGTGGCATCCAAACCGGCCGCCTCTTCCTCCAACGCTTTCGGCGACCTGTTTGATTTTACCGCTCCTGCCCCCGCAGCCACAACTACTGCTGTCACACCACAGCCGACCACTTCTATTTCCAGCCCGCCTCCTGGCATGAACTCTGTCTTTAACCTTTCCTCCCCTGCCGCGGCACAGCCTACCAAGTCGACAAGCACCGCCGCCCCCGCTCCTACCACCCCCCTCGCTGCTGTCAGCGCCAACTGGGGCAACTCGGATGTCTGGGGCAACGATAGTTGGGGTGCTTCGTTGGCCGCCGCTGCGCCTGCTGCTGCCACTACGACAGCAAGCTCCGGCGGTTGGGGTAGCAGTGCTACCTCTGGCGGCACTAGCTCATTTGCTTCTCAGAGCATTGTACCTGGTGCAGGTGGCGGGTTCACCCCTGCTCCAAAGGTGGCCGCAGACGAAGAGTTTGGCGGCTGGTCTTCGAGCACGCCTGCCGCATCAGTGAACAACGGCGGCGCAGCAAAGCCCGCCGGCGGTTTCGGAGCAAACGAGGACTTGTTCTCAAACGTCTGGAACTAAGAGGAACTAGGAAGAGCGCATTGTTCGGAGCTCTGTTTGTTTATTTGTTTTTATCGCGTGTATGTTTTATTAGAGTAGTGGGGGCTGTTTGCATTTGCCTTTTTAGCCGAACCTAAAATATGATGTTTGGATTACAACGGCTACATTCACCTTCGGGACGTAGGCACATCTACTTCCGTCACCGTCCTGTCATTTACTGTGTGTGTGTCAAGGAAGTGCTGTAGATAATAATAGGTAAAACAAACCAAATCAAATTAAAACTCGAAAACAACCAGCTATACAAACAACCCCCAGAACAAAGAACAATGAGTCGACTGACGGCCGAGCCCCCTTTCCCAAAGCAAGTAACCCAAACGCCGTGCTATGCCAGGTATAATAGTATTTCTTCGCATTTGCGAGTTTGTAGTTTTTTCCCCTTCGTTATGATCGATGGTGATCGATAGTCGAGTAATCCGCTTAGAAAATCAGCTTCAATGCGTAGTAGAGGAAGAGGAAACTGCCAATGATGATGCCAGCCAGCTTCAGAATAGCCACGCGGTTGCCGGACGCTGCCATACGGGTCAGACGGCCAGCAGAGCCCTTGATCTGCGACGACATGGACGAGAACGTGTCGTTGGTCGAGTCGAGCACATCCTGTGCGCGCGCATTGTCGTAGATGTCAATGGTGACGCCGCGCAGGGCCGACACTTTGGCTGACAGCTCCTCCAGGCGCGAGTTGTTTTGGCGCTCGCGATCGTATGCCTCGGACATCTTGGCGTAGGAGAGGAAAGACGGTGAGACGAGATGGGGACTATGGGAACCGGGGAGGTGTCGAGGTCAAGGTCGATGCCGAGGCTGGTGTCGATGCGAATCGAGTGGACTGGCGACCAAGTCTTGGAACGACGAGGCAATCGAGTATGGCAGGTATTAGAATATTTGAAATGATGCGCTGGCAGCAGAGTGCGTTGTGCGAAGCCGAAGAGGAAAGCTGGCAATAGGAGGTGAAAAGGAGGTGAAACAGTTGCTTGCTTCCAAAATGCCGGCGATGACGATGGGGCACTGATCCGGCGGCTGGCCTGGCCTGGCCGCTGCAATTGCCTTGTTCAGTCACCTGTCACGAGGCGACGGAAGCATGTGGCTGGAGCCAGCACCGCCACATCTTTTGTAAGCTCGTCTGTTGCACCAAGCCCAAGCAACTAGCGCCGTCCAATCACATACAGCGCTCTTTCTCTTCTGGTGATACTCAGCCCCTCCGTCACTTCCGTTTGGCAATGGAGCCAAAAGGGCAGCGACCCGCTGATAACTGAGAGTGCCTAAACAAGAAGGCTCGACTGGTAACGATTTCACCGTAACTGCCCTACCTCACGAGTGACATATGCACTGATTGTGAGCATCGCCAGATTGACCCGGCTATTCTTCTTCCCATTTAAGCATACACATCGCGACGCCCTGGAACCTAGAGAGCACTGCCCTCAACGCCCCTCGCATCCACTATAGCTCCCGCCAGCTACCCTGCTGACCAGTCAAGGCGGAGCTCAATATAACACTCTCACCTTGCTGCGTATTGCCTTCATACGCGCGGCTACCACCATAACGCCGGGTTCCCTCCCATCCTTCTCGTCAGTCATCTTTGCTGTCCTCTTGCGTCTGCCTGTTTCTCTCTCTTGGATGCACTAGGATCTCATTATCTATTAGAAGAGCAGCTATCGTGCATATTCTATTTGGCCACTCCTTCGAACAGCAACCCTCCGCCTCCGTTTCCATATGTTGTCTCCAAGCATTTCTGATAATTCTCTATTTTACTCACGCTGTCCATAAACCACAGTTGTCGCTCTTCTGAATTCAATACAACATCAAAGATCTTCCTGTCGTCGACATCATACTCAAGCCGAACAGCAAACACTAAGGACCCCATTAGGCATCCACACCTTTCTAGAACCCACCAATCTGCTTGGCCGCCAACCACCTCCAGTTGCTTTGTCTCGCTACTCCCCGTCCTAGCCTATGGCGTTCGGGCACTATTACTTACATACTCCGTTCCGTATTACGACGAATCGTTCATTCAGTTGTCGTCGCCGTTGAGCAAATCTTACGTTCCCCTCTTCAACCGCTTTCTATCAGCCTCTTCCGCAACGTCGTTTGCGCAACCACTGAACGAGCGCAACCTCCGATATAGTCGCAGCACCTGTTTCTCTGTCGCAATGGGTCTCAACAGCCCCCTCCCGTCGTCTATGGCGTGTAAGTAGCCGTTTGGCATCAATCCCCCCTTTCGCCTGCGTCGCGTCGGAGCTTCGCGAGGACGTCTGCTAACAGTGTACCATCTAGCGGAGTGCAAGAAGTGTGGCAAGATTCTCGCTTCGTTCATCGACCCGCGCCAGGCTTTTGGTCCTGAGAAGGTCATCCCTCCCTCTGTTCTAGCAGAGGCCAAGGTATGTGCGCCCCAAATCCAGTAGTGGTCTATATGCAGTGATTATGGCGTTTCTGACTCTCTCGATTCTGTTTTCTCTAGGGTCTTGCGATTCTCACGGTCATCAAGGCCGGTTTCCTCGGCTCAGCTCGGTTCGGCAGCGGGCTTGTCATCGCGCGGTTGCCCGACGGTGGTTGGAGTGCTCCCAGTGCCATTGCGACCGGCGGTGCCGGCTTCGGTGGTCAAATCGGTCTCGAGATCACAGACTTTGTTTTCATTCTAAACGATGCCCGCGCCGTCAAGACGTTCTCGCAGGCAGGTAACCTCACTCTGGGTGGCAATGTATCCATTGCTGCGGGCCCCATCGGCCGCAACGCCGAAGCCGCCGGTGCCGCCAGTCTGAAGAGCGTCACGGCCATTTTCAGCTACTCCAAGACCAAGGGTCTGTTTGCCGGCGTTTCCCTCGAGGGTTCCGCTATCATTGAGCGGAAGGATGCAAACGCAAAGCTGTACGGCCGCCCCATCAGCGCACGCGAGCTGTTGTCGGGTTCCGAGCGCCCACCCCACGAAGCCGCCCCACTCCTCAACATCCTCAACTCTCGTGTGTTCAACAACGGCCGCGTCGGCGACGATGTATACAACGATGTTCCCGTCTATGATGATAACCACGATAATGTTGTCTGGGGCGACCGTCGGGGCAATGCTTATGGTGAGGGACAGCCTCGTGACAACGGCCGAGATGCATTCGGCGCACCCAAACGGGCATCAACAGCGTCATGGCGGGACGATGTCTACGACGAACCCCCGCGCCAGTTTGGCGGTGCCTCGCGCTCAAACACATTCCACGACAGCGGCACGAGTGCACGAGACGCTGGTCCCGGCAGACCGGCCGCGCCGAAACCCAATTTTGCCAGCAAGCAGGCTCTGCTCAAGAAGAACGAGGCCGTGGCGCTTTTCACATTTGAGGCTGACCAGCCGGGCGATTTGGCATTCAAGAAGGGCGACATCGTCACTGTCTTGAAAAAGACGGACAGCGACAACGACTGGTGGTATGTATCCCCATTAAAAGCATATAACTGAGGCATTATAGTTGCGATGTCGCACATACTAACTATCACAGGACCGGAATGGTTGGCACAAGACACGGTATATTCCCCAGCAATTACGTCAAGATGAAGGAGTAGTAGGTATACTGTGGGGGTAATCTTGATACGTCATCACACGCGCGAAAAAAAGACGACGCGTCAAGCTTTAACTTGGAACCTTTTTCTCTCTCTTCTTTTATGTCTGTTTTCCATCTGCGTCTTCCTCTTATTCTTGTTTACATCTGCGTCTTTTCCTTCTGTATTTTGGGGGGGATATCCCAGGTGGAGAGGTGTAGGAGACCGCTTGTTTTGGATCCTTTTATGACCTTCTTTATGCTACACGCGCTGCCTTTGTTTTCAGACTTGTTATATTGATGGTCTTCACTTTCTGATAGGTATATCCCAATTCTTCTTTATTGTTGTTTCTTTCATGCCCCGTTTGGTCGTTACTGGTGACTCGCTTTGGGATAATCGTGTTCGTATGCTGGAGGTAGGAGATCCGTCACTAGATGCCGTCTGAACAGGAGGCTCTGGCACTGGCTTGTTCCGGGCCTCATACGCATATTTACATTTAAGAAAAGAAGCCTCCCAAGGACGAAAGAGGACACGGCTTGCCATGTTCCGGCGATCTGCATGATACGGCACGCATCGACTGCATGTCAATATCGATGATGGGCGCTCGACACGACCAAGGATGCCAGAACCATTCTCTGCCACGGCCGATGCAACACCTTCCAGCCTCCGGCCTTGCTTGTGTACTGTCCTAGTGGCCTATACCTCCTCATCCAGAGCGGGCCATGTCTTCCCACTCGTGACTTGTTCCTCCAGCAATATATATTACGGCTAATCTATTCCCATCACATGGGCAGACATGGCCCTCTCTTGTTTCCGTCTTTGCCGTTCTCTTGCACGTCTGTTTCTTGGCTTCATGCTGATTTGTTTGAATATAGATTGCAATGCACATTGCATGCCTCCGTCATCGAAGTCGTCAGAGTCTTCAAAGTTGTCAGAGCGCTTACCCACCACTACCAAGCCGCGAGAAAGGCATATAAAGACAGCCAGCGAACGGTCATCTTGGCCAGATAGCGACTCCATCATCCAGATATCTAATCAGCCTCCCCCCTTTCCCCGGGATTCATCTGAGCCTTTGCAATATATTCGTTCTTATTTCTTCGACTACAATCCCCATACTAGCACAGCCATGCGGTTCTTTTATCCTCTCCTTGCAGCTGCTGCAGTGGTTGAAGCTCACTGTATGCTGCTCTACCCCTCGCTACTATTCTCTTCATCTCAAAGTGCTGACATTTGATACCCATCTACAGATACATTCTCCAGTGTTCTTGTCGATGGCAAGGCCACCGGCGACTGGACAGCTGTCCGCAAGACCAAGAACTGGCAGAACAATGGCCCTGTGACAGACGTCACCTCGGATGACATCCGCTGTTTTGAGCTTAGCCCCGGCACTGCAGCATCCTTGACGGCCAATGTCACTGCCGGTTCGTCCGTTGGCTTTCAGGCCAATCCGGACATCTACCACCCTGGTCCTCTGGCCTTTTACATGGCCAAGGCTCCTGCTGGCAAGACAGCGGCGACGTTTGATGGGTCTGGGCCCGTGTGGTTCAAGATTTATGAAGAGCAGCCCACCTTTGGCGGCCAGTCCCTCACATGGTCAAGCAACGGCCTTAAGACGCCATCCGTCACGCTCCCAAAGTGCCTACCCAACGGCGACTACCTGTTCCGCATTGAACACATTGGTCTGCATGTGGCCCAGAGCACCGGCGGTGCGCAGTTTTACATATCATGTGGGCAGGTGACTGTCACTGGTGGTGGCAGCAAGTCGCCCACGGACCTGGTTGCATTCCCTGGAGCTTACAAGGCGACGGACCCTGGTATTCTAATCAACATCAACTACCCCGTGCCGACGTCCTACACAAACCCAGGCCCCAAGGTGTTCACATGCTAGAGAAGGAAGACGGGTCGGCTACTGCTTGCTACATTACTTATGTTCAATACTTCATGTCTATGTCAGTGAATAGTATCTTTTCTAATCAGTGCGAGTCACCCCTTTTACAATATCAAACGCCCGCGCCCCCTGCACCGATACTGGTTGGTTTGAAGAAGAACTCTGCTTTCTGTGAACAGGTTTCAAGGAACCGATTCCTGAACTCGATAGCATAATATGCAATGAGGCGTGCTTCCTCCTCCACGAAGCCACCCTCTCCGAGCCTTCTGGTGGCATCCATGCACTCCTTAAGCATCTGGTCCTTGAGCATAGACAGGTCTTGTAAAAGCTCCATTCCTGCAAAGAATGCAGCCTCAGGTTCAACAAACTGTTCCTCTGTCTGAGCCTCCATATCCGCCACTCTGAATTGTTTTGCTGGTGTGCTATCAGGTAAAGCATCTGGGGCCTGGCTCTCAAGACGAGACTGTATGCGGTTATCATCACCCCCTTACATATCAGTTGGTATCATATATGACAATATGCATGCAAATATACAGGGGACGAGTAACTTACCATCGATGCGGCTTGGTGTTCGGGATATGTGTCTTTGAATAGAAGGTGGTAGCTCTCGTCTCGGCGGGGGGATTCCCGGGCTTCTTGCAACTCTAGAGCCATCTTGCTCAACCCACGGGTCATATAGTATGTCGTTAGAAACACTGCCCAGCATAGAGATACTCGGAGACGTGGTTTGTGACCGACTGTTCGACCTCGCTTCATCGTTTATAAGATTAGACCACAGAGAAGCCGCCGGGTCCATAGACGAAGATTCACGTCGTGCTTGGCCAGGTACGGCTCCATCTTGCATGGCCGCACTTCTTCGGCGCTTGCGTACGTCGCCATGATTTTCGGCTTCCTTTATCAACTCAGTATGCGCCCTCTTTGATGAATTCGATGCCACTGAGATACTGTAGGGTGATTCGACGCGGGCAGATTCTGGCGGTCTCTGGGCTGGCGGGCATGGTGAGTAAGGCTCAGCATGATAAGAAATATCACCTAATGAAGAGAAAGTAGCAGCTGGGCTATGAGGGCTGTGGTGCTGGCTTGGTGTTGTGCTCGGCGCGTCGTACTCGGTATACGGGCTTCGGGATGGTGGTAGTGGCGGCGCGGAGTTAGGGGGCACAGATGGGGTCCTGCTCAGAGAGCGATTTCGGGTCTTGAACTGTGTTTTACAGCGAAGACCCAGGCGCAAGAAGGCCTGTGATGCAGCTTTAAGATCGCCGAGGCTGTGAAAACACAGTCGGAGAAAACAGTTCCTTTTCTGTACGTGGTCAGTACACTGTGCAAAGCAGATGACGAGCTGAATGATGCATGCAAATCTTACGTTCTGAGATCCTGTTTGGGACTCTCCCTGGGAGTCGGCCTGGGTGCTGATACGGCTGAATACACCGCTGCCGTCCAATGGGCTCGGCTGGTCCGGATCCGAGTAGAGGATCGTTGCCCGCGTGGGCGGCACCAGGCGTATCTCATGGTCCCCGGCGAGGAGCGTGGCGATGTCTATTGTTTTCTGGCAAAGTCAACAGCCGAGTCCCCTTCCACGGCCTATGCATGGTCCTTCCTATCGCCACTTACAATGACATCTTCGCCTTGAACGATCCGCAGACTGTGAGATGCGGGCTGCGTGGCTGTAGAAGAAGCGGAGGTCAGATTTTTGCCCAGCCCAGCTTTATGTTGCAGACTACGCTGCGAAGACGACTGGGGAACGGCAGACGCAGCTGGGAGTTTTGCTAGGTGCAGTGTCAATGGCGTCGTAGCCGTGCGGGTTGCCGTCCTCTGCTCGGTGATGGCCTCTTGGAGGTCCCATGGTCCGCCGGGTAGAGCCATCTCGAGATTAACTGTTTGCGGTCGTTTCACGCGTTGTCGGAGGCATAAGATAAAGGGACAAAGAAACAGCCTCACGCATTACTACAGAAAGTGGGAATTGTATGCAAACAGAAGCCCAAATATCTCAGCACCGATGAAGTATGAATCCAGAAGGTGCGATGGCCGGCCATGCCGTCGACAGCCACCAGACGGCAGGAGCTGCCCGGGACACCTCTGTCCTTTCCATATATGTTCGGTAGGTTCCTTCCATTTAAGTTCAGTGGGTTCGGCTCTTCCTTCTTTACAATCCTCACTGTCTCTGTCCGCAGTAAACGGATTCATCGTTGCCACCAGATCGCAGCGTTGCTGGTGGCAGGCACTCTTAGATGAGACACAACGCCGGCCACTACAAAGTATTCGAATACAAGTATTCGGGTATTCAGCCCACATTCTTAGCACATCTCTGGATGCATCAGTCGTCCCAAGTCTCTTTCTTTCATCTCTTTCATCTTCAATCGCCAAACAGGTTGTTTGCCCGCTGTAAGCTCCCGCGTGTGGGGGAAAGCACGGTAGCGGCATAGTGCGCGCCTCACGGGCACCTGCAGCTTTGTCACGGTCCCTGCTAGCCCGCCACCACATGGGGTAGCGCATGGCTTCCAGGGAAGGCGCGGCCTGCGGAATCTGCACTTTCCCGGCGACCTTCCCGGTGACGCAAGATTGAGATATGATATCTCTCGTAAGGTATCTCAACAGGCAGGCGCATTCTGCAACGGCCAGTACCTCGAATCGGATAGATTGCATCCCAAACAGGAAAGAGGACGAGCACACACCGCCCATGTGATTATGATAAAGAGTAAATGGAAAGGACGCACGACGTGTAAAGAGGAAAGTGCGAGGAGCCGCAGAACAAACTGGTTGCTCTTTCCCGGGGCACAGCAGTCTTTTAGGGTCTTGCGCCGCCCGATGTCAGTCCGTGCCTGCTACTAAAACGTATTTTACCACACGTTCCTGCCCAATCCACGTCACTCCCCTCGCCAATCACCGTCGCGCCTTCCTTCATTTATCCCACACACGCCCAAACCGGCCTGTCGCTCTTTCCCATGAGTCGAGCGTCTTTCTCCACCTTGGTCAACCTCCTTCCCCCTCTTCCCTAACATTTGGAGTTTTTTTCGGTATTTATTTATCATTTGTTTTATTTTCTTGCACTTCGGTTCCAGTTTCTCCATAATATCATTTTCCCTTTTTTTCTCCTCTTTTACCATTTTCTCTTCAATCGCCATTCCACCTACGCCAATACAGTTTCACAAAAAGCAATTGTGTATTTCCAGCCCGTCTCTTCCACTCCGACAGCTTTGCAATCTCATCGCGAATCTCTCTGAAATCAGATCGCACCCACCAAACACCCTCCTCGAACCGCACCACCACCTCTGACCGCCCGCCATCCGCCTCACAACAACACAATCACAACAGCATCAACAACGCCAACAACAGCCAACAGCTCTCCTGTCAGCTTCCCCTCCGTCCCATATCTCTGTCTCTACCTCTGCCTCTGCCTGGCTTTCGCAGTCTCTCTCTGTGTCTCATTCTCGATATCTGGCAGCCTCGTTCGCCACCCCAATTCACGCCTCCACCTCCCTCGCATCCTATTGTCATATCTCGAACCGGCGTTCTCCTCCTCGACTTGTGATCGAGTTCGGTGTCGTCACTCTACCTTGGGTCTCTCACTCCTGCTCCAAACTCCTCCTCGAAGCCCTTCCGATTACCATCGACACAGCCAGCCTCTCTCTTCTTCCTTCTCCTCCTCGTCGTCGTCCTTTCTCCTCGCCTTACTCCCCTCCTCGTCGAACCGATCGGCACCTCAAGCCAGGCAATCACTTTCATAACCTGCCATACTCTTCCGTCTAGTCCTCCGTTGTGCCGCCGGGCCGCATCCGCATACGGTACCAAAGCTTCTTGTGATTTCTCTGGCTGCTTGGCTTTCGGCCTCTTCTTGGATCTTCCCTCGCATATAACACTGTACACTTACTTCCACTGAGCTTCTCGTCTGCCTGGTTTTGGTCGCTCCCTCGTTCCTATTCAATATCTTTGTTCGCCTTCTCCGCTCTTCTTAATTGCCGCTCTCAGAACTACTGTTCTCATCCGCCTCCTGCGTCTTCGCCACCACACCCTACCCCTGTCATCTTTTACCGTTAAACACGTTCGTTCAAGACCGGCTGCATACCACAGATCGTGTCGCTCCGTTGGTCTTCTTTCTGTACTTCCATTTCCTTGTATCATTTTTCTTTATATTTTTATAATTTTTCTCGCAAAAGTCAGGCCTCATGGACAACACTTTGTACGGCCGTCGCACCAAGTATGTCACGATCTTTTTATAGTATATTTTACAGTCTCGCGCTTTGAGCTAACATCTGTCTTCACTTTAGCTCTACCAAGCTGTCTCTCACAACAAGCAACAATCCCTCTTCAGGTAGCATCGGCGACGCACCGCAATCGGCCACACGAAATGCCACGTTCCCTCGGCGATTTGGCGGCGACAGCTCGTCCCACGGAAAACCGAACCCGTTAAACACAGCCACCACCCCTGGCGGCAGCCGCATCATGAGCCCTGGAGGCCCTGCCTCGAGTGCTTTCGGCCTTGGCTCCGGCGCATTCTCTAGTTTCGGAGCACCATCTAAGACGCCCAAGTCAACATCAAATCCTTTTGATGTTGGCTTCAAGGCTGCAACATCAACAGGGGCAGCGCCGGGATTCGCCAGTGCTGTCGGCGACAAGTCGGCAGCTGCTGCGGCGCGCTCCTCTGCTGTCGGCGCCCAGTCTTCTAGCACACAAGCTGCAGCACCGGGCAGCGAGAAGGCGCTGCGGTACCTTCTGCGCAACGAATGGGTGTTTTGGTTCCGCCCACCTATCAGTAAGGCTAACGGCTACATCGAGTACGAAAAAACTCTTCATCCCATGGCAGCTGTCAACTCTGCGGAAGACTTCTTTACAGTGTACTCGCACCTGAAACGCCCGTCAACTCTGCCCCTTGTTTCCGACTACCACCTTTTCCGCAAGGGCATCCGCCCCATCTGGGAGGATGCCGAGAACCGCAAGGGCGGAAAATGGATTGTGCGTCTGAAGAAGGGCGTTGCCGACCGGTACTGGGAGGATCTCCTCTTTGCTATCATCGGTGACCAATTCAGCGATGCATCAGACGAGGTGTGTGGTGCTGTCCTTAGTCTCCGTAACGGTGAGGACATTCTGAGCGTCTGGGCTCGGACTGACGGTGGTCGTGTGCTCAAGATTCGGTAAGTTCATCCATATGTGTTATGTTGTTTTTTCCAATTATCGTGCCATATTTCCTAACATCGCATGTAGCGAAACTATGAAGCGAGTGTTGAACCTCCCAGTAGACACCAAGCTCGAGTGGAAGAGCCACGACTCGTCCATCCAGCAGCGTTCTGCCCTTGAGGAGTCGCGCCGCGAGAAGCCCAGCAGTCATCACCACCACAACAACAATAACCACAACCACACCGGCAACAATGGCCATCACAGCCACCACCATAACAACAACAACAACCACCACAGTCACTCTCAACACCACCAGTCTGACCGGCGCACAGTGAAACAGCCGTTCAACACTAGAGGAAATAACGAGGACCAGCCATCATTTGCCAACCACACCACGCCGTAAAAGGCAATGCTGTGGTGGTGAATGCGAGCAGCGGGCAGAGACTCGATAGAGCAAACTCTTACTTGGAAAAGTACCCGACTGAAAGGCAGAAAGACACAGGAAGGGTTTGGAAATAGCTTTTGTGTATTATTATTATTGTTACCATGTC
Organism: Ophiostoma perfectum; assembly: GCA_029298845.1. NCBI lineage: Eukaryota > Fungi > Ascomycota > Sordariomycetes > Ophiostomatales > Ophiostomataceae > Ophiostoma > Ophiostoma perfectum. Next base: position 760,199 of record JANSLV010000004.1, read on the forward strand.
ATTTTCATTCTTGTTTGGCTAGTATCTATATTTGCCCCAGCATCATAGCAGTTTCGCGACATTGGGCTATCATGGCCCCCTGTCTTCTTTCATCCATTTTGTTGTTTTTGTTTTACATTTACATTCTCTAGGTGGCGGCATTGGCCTGGCGTTCCTGCACGGTGTCTCTGCATTGTGTGTACGTGAACAGTTGCATGGTGTTATCACGGCTCTGAACCGGTTGCGTGTGCTGACTTTGTCAGCTGTATTATTATGCGGGCGGTAACGAGGTCAAAGGCGAGTAGCATAAGTTGGTGTCATGCTCCATATTCAAACAATCGTCGATTACTATATGAATTACATCCGCCTTATTTTTTGCTTGCGCCGTTGACAGGTACTGCCTTTCTTCCCTTGGCACCATTGCTGGCGGGCCCGGGTACAGGTCGCTTGCGTCTCTCCCATATCTGAATATATGACTCTGCTAGGTACAGAAGCTCGCCGGCCACGGGCTCAACAAACAAATCTTGGGCCACAACCCACTTGTCTTCGTTGTTGCCGACACCATTATTCCTCTTGTCGTCTGCAGCGCCCGACGACGTTGCTCCGGACCGATCCCGCAGCTGGACCTTCCATGTGCGCCGCTCCTCGGCCGAATCGACTGCAACGTCGTCACTCCGTGCGCGCACTGCTTCGTGCACCACGTTGGCCACAAGATCATAAATCATGTCATCGTCATCTTCGTCGCCAATAAACTTATTCAGGCTATTACCCTGCTCATCCTCGACATACGGGCGCATGTCCAGGCCACGCGGGTCGAATGTTACAATCGTGGGGTTCCGCTCCGTGACAAACTTGTTAGCCGAGAAGCGCTTCATGTGCAGCACAAGATACGGCGGCAATGGTCCGCGCAGACGGAAGCGGCGGCGCACGTCGCCCTGGTCGCGCGATGATTGGCCGTCGTACTTCTCCAACAGCGTTGCCAGTGGTACTTGAGGAATGATATTGCGTTCCTGTTCGTCCTGGAAGAGCGGCGCAGGCGGAAGGTCAAGAGTCAGCAGAAGAAATCGCGAGACATCGGAATCCGGTTTCGGTGGGAGTGAGGCCGCTTTAGCAGCCTGTGCTGATGTTGGTGTTGCTGATGAAGACGAAGAGGGCGGTGGTGGGAGAGAGCTTGGGGGAGGGGGTGTCATTGCCGAGGAGCCCATAGACGGCATGCCCGGTGGACCGGCGAACGAGGGGGCATGCATCGACATGCCAGGTGGCGGAGGCTGACTGAAGCCGCCAAAGCCTGTGCCACCAAATCCAGGTGGAGGGGGTATCTGGTGCTGCTGTTGCGGGGGGACGCCCGACCGAACTGGAAGCTGAGTATCAATCTGCATTTCATTTGAGAACGAGTTGCTCTCGGCTTCTGTTGCGGCGGCCGCCGCTGCTGCTGCGGCTGCGGCTGCACCGACTGCTTCGAGCTTCTCGGACTTGACACGGACCCGGCCCTGGAAAACACGCTGGACAATCGAAGATCCTGGCCGGGTGCGGCTGCCACCAAGGCCGAGATGCAGGTTGTTCAGGAACCAGGTAAGGAAATCGACGGGGTCGGACTGGGCCGTGAGCGTAAAGCGCCGATTGGAGCGTAAGGCGACCTCCTGCAGCAGCTCATGTGGCGACACGTGGGCCTTGAATGCGCGCGGGTTCCAGATCTTGCGCACGAGCAGGCCGAAGCGCTTAACGAGCTCCGCATTGGTGTTGGTAAGCGCGCCGTCTTTCGTCTTGCCGTCCTTCGGCTTTTGCAGAGCAGTGCCGCTGCCAAACTCGTCGAGCAGAAGAAAATTGCGCAATGGCGGCACGTGGGCCAGAGCCTGGACGACCACATTCAGGTAGTCGTTCTCTTTGATGTTATTCATGCCAACAAAGCCGGGCGTGTAGGCTTTGCCAGTCAGCGTGTAGCATAGGCCCGTTTCGCTGCTACGGCCGCGGTCCAGCCGTGCCACGTCTGCGCGTGTATACCGCGGGTCGGCCACAAACTTGATGTCGTCGAGTGACCGGCTCAGCACTTCGTAGCCCTCGGGCAGGACATAGACGCGCTGGGTCTGCATGTTGATGAAGACGTGGTGGTCCTCGTCGAGGGCATGGAAGTAGGCATGCGACTTGAGGCCGCGGCCCTGGTAGTAGCGGCCGCAGACAAGGCAGGCATAGACATTGATATTGGACAGCGATACGGAGCACAGCTTCTCGAAGTCGAAGTCGAGCACGTGCCGGTCGATGGAGTCGAGGTAAAGGTCGTCGTAGCCGGCTGTCGGGGCAGCTTGGCGGATCGGCGCAACAACACCCGGCGCATCGTCATCGTCGCCTTCATCAGCATCATCCGTAGCTGTCACCGGCTGTTGTTGTCTGCTTTGTGGCACTTGCGGCGTCAATGCCCTCATGCTCCTTTCCATCTCGGCCATCCGCCCGTCCAGCGACTCCTCGCCGTCGCTTCTGAATTTCTTTGGTGCCGGCGACGCCACATCCTCCATGGCATCGAGGTCCTCTGTCGCGGGGCGCTTCGACATCTTTGCGCGTATGGTGTATCGAGTCTCTCGGCTATAGAGCTTGTGATGCTGGTAGACTGATGCACAGGTCGATGCGAGCGCGTCCGGGGCGCGGCAGAAAGGGTGCTGTAGGCCCTGGAAGTCGCGAGCAGAGCTGCAAAAGTACTCTTGGTCCAGCTGATTGCAGGTCGTGAAGCGGAATGGCCAAGGTCGCCTGTTCGGGTCCAGAGCGTAGGGCTGTTTTGTGGTGGTGCTGTCCAATGGATGGATGTTTTTTTCTGCTAGCGACAGCGCGTTGGTTGTACTCCCGTAGTCTCATCTGATCTGTGCTCCAAGCTCCAGGTCGAGCCTAGCATACTGCCGCCCTTGTCCGCCTTCTATTGTACGTCTATGATATCATCGAAATACAGAGGCGCTCCTATCAGCAGCAATTGGTTCAAGTCACCTAGTCCAAGATATTATAAATATTCTGGATTTATGCACAGGTAAGAACTGTTTACTTTATTTTTCAAATTACGCTGCTGTCATTCTAGAGTACGCAGAATCGACCATGATGACTAATTTTGTTGCTGCTCCCTTATATACTCCACTACCAGCGTATTCTTCCCCGTACGGCCATAGGTACTGGAAAGCCTGTGCCGCTGTCCTGGAGGCCGGTTCCCGATCCGCTAATTGTGGGTCATCACGTGAGGGTCCTGGGCCGCCGCTGGGGCTCCTGCGGCTGACAACAATAGACGGCGTGTTTTCTCAAGCAGGTGGCCGCAACGCGAGGTGGGATTTGATTGATGATATCATGCCCTCATCCTAGTCCGTCCCCTTCTTTCTTCCCATCATTCCCTTTTCCTGTCGCATTTCTTATTCTTAGCTCTTTGTCGCTGCTTCGTAATTTTCTCCAAGCAGACGCACACCAGCAACTCAAACGAGATTGAATGATGAAGTTGACGCGACGTGCTGGCAAGCTCCCTCTTCCGTCGTTTTCTTTTCTGCTCCTGGTTCTGCTGCGATGGGGCCCGGCACCGGCGTTGGGCCACGCAGCCGTCGGACTGGATGACCAGTACCCGATCATACGGCCCCCCGAGTATGGATCCTCCTGTGCATTTGTTGTCTTTTGATATACGTGATATCATTGACCTGGCCCTGTCTGCCACAGAACGCGATACCCACCGCCCGCAACACGCATGAGATGCCAGCTTCGTAAACCTATACACTATCCGGTTGGCCTCTACCTAGGCCCTTCACGACTGTTCGTTCATCTACTCTTCACGTTATCGCAAATCATCTCGAGATTACCGCAGAAACTGTATACTGACAATCAAAGGACCGCGTCGTGTTACAATGAGGACGACCAAGCCGTCACGACCTTGGCCTCCGTCCCGGCCAGCCCGGCATGGCGCAACTTCACAGAGGACCTGGCCCGGGACCGCGGACGATGGGGCCGGGACTGCGAAACCAACATGACCTGTTCCAATGCCACCGCAGCACTGTTCGCCGACGCCATGGCCGCCATCCTGGACGCATCCGAGTCCGCCCTCGGCTATGCCCCCACCATTGGCTACGTAGTTCTGCCGCGCAACACATCTGTGTTTACGGGCCTGTTTGACACGGTGCTACACCACGACTTTCCCTGCTACCAGTGGGCGCGCCGCGGCGACTACATCGAGTACGATATTGTCCGGCTCACCAAGGCGGTGCAGCATGCCTACCAGATCCCCTGGGGGCAAAATGACGACGCCGGCGAGGAGGATGCCTTTGTCCTACTGGCCAACTTGGAGCCCGGCTTTCTCGAGCTAGCCGGCGTCTGTCCCATGGACGTCTGCAGCACGAGTAATCTGGCAGCGCGTGCCTGGCCCGAGCTCGGCGAGGATACACTTTGGCCGGCCATGCGGAGCAACACGACATCCGACGACCGGGCGTCGCCCAGCTCGCGCTTTGGCCAGGTGGTACGGCTTCTCGCCGATGCCGTCGCGGTCTACATGGCGCCTACCGACCCTGAACGTAGTGGCAACTTCCGCGGCGTCGTTGTCGCCGGCGCGGCGTCTGAGCAGGCCATGGCGGCCTTGCGGGTGGCGCTGCATGACGCCCTGCCGTACGCCAACGACAAACAGTATTACGACACGGTTGATCTGGCGTCCGTCTTTAGCCTCGGCGCCGCCGTCCTCGGGCGCAACACACAGCTTGCGGATGAACACTTGGACTGTTACTGTATGGTGGACGAGGAACTGCGCCGGCCGCAGGGCTATCCATCGGACGACCCGTTTCCATGCAATAGAACGATAGCGCATCTGGACAGCATGTACTAACGATTGGAGTAAACGCACGAAGTAGATGACATACATTATGATTCCAATTGTTACTCGACTACGTATCGTATCAGCAGGTAATTTGGGCTAGCTGCCTATCGTCTCCCGCAGGAAGTTAATCTGATTGCAACTTTATTCCGATTTTGTTCTTATTTCTCTTCTTGTTTTCGGAATGTGCATCTCACTGTGAGATCAGGGGCAATAAAAGGATGTGCGTCACGAAACTGTACCTTCTAATTCCATAGATTGCAAGCTGGCAGGGCTGACTCGTCACCCAAAGCATTCAGATGACGCAGAACGTGACCGCCACATGGCGATGGAAGGAGCAAGTAACGGCCGGCAAATGTGGGCCTCGCGCATTGACAAATGCTCTAAAGTCCGGCTTCCGGCCGGCATTAGTCTATCTTGAGAGCACCTTGGCCCTAAGTCATCAACCACATCCAGGCTATTTCACATCTCATTGTCGACGTACAGACATCAAGTCTCCCACGTTTCATCTTTACTTGCAGCTGAAGCAGATTTGAACACACTGCACCCCGCTGCATCCTGCGATCCGCCTCAAAGCGGGGCTATACCTGACTTCAACCCCATCGACCGGCCTCCGGAACAACTGCGGACTACATCATCTCATCACAATAAACGCCTCACATCCACTCAAAAAACCGCAATGGCGCCTCTATACAAGAAAGCACTTATTGTCGGTGCCACCTCGGGCATCGGCGAGGCGCTGGCCATCAAGCTCGCCGAGACGGGCACCGAGGTCATTGCTGTCGGCCGCCGCCAGGACCGCCTAGATGCCCTTACCCGCAAAGCTCCCAAGGGCACAATCTCGACACAGACACTGGATATCACGGATCTCCCTGCCATTCCCAGCTTTGCAGCATCGCTCACGGCGGCACACCCGGACCTCGATGCGATCATTCTCAACAGTGGTGTTCAGCGTGCGTTTGACTTCGGCAAGCCCGAGTCTGTCGACTTCGACATCTTTGAGCTCGAGCTCAAGACAAACTATACGTCCTACGCATACCTTGTCAAGGCGTTCCTGCCGCACTTGCAGGCTGCTAGCAAAGCTGGCAAACCCGGCTACCTCGTACTTATCAGCGCCACGCTGGGCCTTGTGCCGTTCCTCGTGCGCACGCCCAACTACAATGCCAGCAAGGCGGCGCTGCACGCTTTCATTACTGCCGTCCGGCAGCAGCAGACCGACTCCGGCTACGAGAAGCTGCGTATTGTCGAGGTGTTTCCCCCGGCAGTCCAGACGGAACTGCATGACACGGTACACCAGCCCGACCTTGTCGGCGGTGACAAGATGGGCATGCCGCTGGATGCATTTACCAACGAGCTTGTTACGAAGCTGAGCGCCGACCCTACACTCTTTGTTGGCATTGGCCCGGCCGAGGCGCTCATTGCCGAGGGTGGCCTCGAGGACCAGCGCCAGAAGATGTTCCAGAAGCAACAGGCGGTCATCAAGGGCTCACTCAGCCAGTACCTCAAGAAGTAGAAGGCTGGGTACAAATTTGGATAAGAGCCTCATTTATATAAATTATATAATATTTACTAAGAACATATCAAACACAAGCCTGGGTATAAAGTGAATAGTTGGGCGGAAAACACACTTTGATGCGAAGTGAATAGTTGGGCAAAAACGCACTTTGATGCAGGGCGTAGTACAGGGCGTAATAACGGCGATACAGCGCTGTAAAAAGGTGCAGTGTCTACTGGGCACGGTCCCTCAAACTGTTTAAGTGGTTGCAGAGTATCACGTGCCTACGTGGTGTCTCGACCCACTTACTTTGATGGAATTGTCTGGCGGCGCGTCTCCCGGAGCACTAGACGGCGTCGCTGCCTATTTTTCCCCTTTTCCTACTTTTTGTTAAGTTTGCCTCTTTGTGTTCATAGTAAAGATCACGACTTGAAAATATCGCCAACAAATCGAGTTTTCTCTATTGGTTCAACGTACGGATGCACTTAGATCTACACTTCCAACACCTCTATTTTCGCTACTGGATTTACGGCTGAATTACAATGTACGTTTGGAGACAGATAATACTACCTTGGCTGATTACGAAGATAGCCGGCTGACACTGTGATGTAGGGTTCGGACACGGCAGACGACCGACGAGCAGGGCCGGCCGACGCGCCGGATCATGGGCCCGTAAGTTGCTCCAGTTGCTCTATGACTTTTAAAGTCTGTTCTGGGGGACGGGCATTCTAACATCTGTTCATCTAGGCAATCTGCGTTGACAGACTTCTTAGCAGTAAGTCGCTTCAGAGGAGCAGATTTGTCCGAGTAAAAAGACTAACAATACAGTCACGAAACATCTCGGCAGCACAGATTGAACTCAACTTCCGCCAGAGACAAGAAGCCGCAGCACGACAGCTATTGGAAGAGCAACAAGCAAATGGCGAGGCACCGGCCACACCTGGCGACCCATCGACACCTGCCGCCGCAGATTCTGCGAGCGGCACGCCCGGTGCTGATGCGCCCGCCTCCGCGAGTCCGCAGTTGTCAAAATCACAGAAGCGGACTCTAGAGAAGATCAAGGCCGACAAGAAGAAGAAGAAGGGCAACAAGAAGCGCAAAGTCTTTGGCAGCGACGAGGATGAGGACGAGGACAATCTGGCGCTTGCAATCTTTAGGTCGGCTGCAGCTACTGCTCCTCTTCCGGGCCAGATGGACAATTGTGCCAAGTGCGGAAAGCGGTTCACGGTGACGCCATACTCGCGCGCCGACAGCACGGGTAAGCTGCTGTGCTCGCCGTGCGGAAGACTGCTGGACAAGGAGGATGAAAACAGGAAGAAAAGGGACAAGGAGAAGCAAAAGGAAAAGCCAAAGCCCAAGGGTGGGCGGCGCAAGACCGCAAGCCACTTGTTGGACGGCGGCTCGGCTGTCGGGCCGAAGCCCCTGGTACAGCTCTGCGTTGAGCACTTGTCGCGAAACATTGCACTCGCTGACGATCTGGGCGACCTGCCGGCGGAAGTCGTGGACCGCATCGCGCGCATGCTGTCGAAGCGGCGTCTGGTGGACCGCAAGACGATTGACTTGTTCATCCAGGCGACCTCCAACGAAATATGCACATACGACTGCTCCAAAATGACCGAGGGCGACTTATTGCGTATGCTGCAGGAGATGCCGCTCCTTACGATGTTGCGCATGTACAACAGTGTGCAGTTCAAGGACGACGTGATGTCGTACTTGATACTCCGGAACACCGAGCTGGAGTCGCTCATGCTCTACGGCGCCAATCTGCTGTCTGCAGCCAAGTGGAAGGAGTATCTGGTGAGCAAGGGCCGGCACCTGCGCCAGCTGCACATTGTCGATACGGACAAGCACATTACAGACGAGGTGGTGTGCTATATCAAGGAGTGCGCGCCGAACTTGGAGCGGCTGAAGCTCCGCGGCAACCAGGAGGTGACGGGCGAGGGCGTCGAGCACATCAGCCAGATGAAGAACATCAAGCACATCGGGCTGGGCTTGCAGAAGCCTGTGCACTCGGACTCGTATGTCAAGCTGATGCTGCGGGTTGGTGCGGAGCTGCAGACGTTTTCCGTGCGCAAGGCCACTGGCGTGGACAATGCCGTGCTGGCGGCGATGCACCAGAGCTGCCGGTCGCTGCGCAAGCTGCGGATGACCGAGAACATGCTGTGCACCGATGAAGGGTTTGAGCGGCTCTTCCAGGACTGGGAAAACGTGCCGCTTCATTTCGTGGACCTCGAAAAATGCCGGTTTGACAATGCAGACAAGACAACAGTGGCAGCGAACGAGGACGGCATCGGCCTGTGCTCCAAGGGTTTCAAGGCGCTGATGGCGCATTCTGGACAGGAGCTCAAGGAGCTCACAATCATTGCATGTCGCCACATTGAGAGGGAGGCGTTCATGGAGGTGTTTTCGGAGGGCAAGGTGTACCCCAGCCTGCGGCGCATGGATGTTAGCTTCTGCGGCGAGGTGACGGACGACGTGTTGTACAGCATGTTCCGCTGCTGCCCTAACCTCACGGAGATAGCTACGTTTGGGTGCATGCTGGTCACGGGCACCCAGGTGCCTTACGGACGAGTTGTCGTTGGCGTGCCCAACGCGATAGGCATGCAGACCGTCGGCCGTGCAGAAGTTACTTTGTGAGCTTTGACCACTTTGCAATGGATTGCGAGGTAAGAATGTATAAGGCGTTTACGGATAGGACGAGTTTGGGTTGGTCTTGATGTTTACATGTTCACGATTGTTTATTATGATTTTATCTATTGGTTCAATGATGTATTGACATCTTCTATTTATTCTCGCTCTCTCTTTATGGTACACCGCAAGTATCACACAATGGCACATAAGTCAATGCACATGAGCATATCGTCCTGTTTCTGCGACTGCGCGGTCTAGAGTCTCATGGACTACCACGATGTCGGACATGGCTACTGACGGAGGAAATGGAACAATTTGGAAGGCTAGAAGTAACGAGGAGGAGAATGGGATCATACAACAAACAGAAAACAACATTTTTTTTATCTCACTGTTACCCCATAATAATCTCAAGGACGACGCGAGGGATCTCGACGGTGAGCAGCCGTCCCGCAAAAATGTCACGATGCTCCAGCCATGTGAGCAAACGTCCCGGTGCGAGCCTGTCTCCCACACTATTTGTCCGTCTTGTGACATTTCCACTACCGTTCCTGTTATCTTTGCCAATGTCGCCGTGAACCTTTTCCTCGTTCCCCCATCACTTTTTCCTTCTTGAAAGCAGCATTGAAATTTCGTCTTCGACTTGGCGTCCACCCACTTGCTCTTCATCATCGTATGCCCAAGCAATCCCCCATACTTGCTGTTTTATTTTTTCGCTCCTGTGTATTATTTTAGCTCTATTGAATATCTAATTCTATTTCTTTCCGCCGTTTAACCTGCCCCATTTGACCAAACGGCCAACAACGCTGACCGACCACTTATAGGGCTAGGCTTGAGCATCCATTGACGCAAGCAGAGCTTAGGTTCTAAAGACAATGCTACTAACCTCTGTCTCCTGTCTTCTTTGGTTTTATGGGTTATTATTCTTCCCTGTTGTCCGTTCTCTTCTCCTGTTCTCTTCTCTTTCCAGCGACTGCGTAGTGCGCCCTTGCGGCGACATGCCGGACCACATGCACCGTCATGCATGCGATCCACAGAACGCCAGAGAACTACAGAGCAGACGCTTTCATGAATGACAAGGAACAGAAGACTATTCCATAGGCTATTTCATTAAGAAGAACAATTCAAATGTTCAAGTAGGAGGACGATATGTTGGCTGCAACTCGGTTGCGGTGCCTGTGACGTCCCTTTGAAGCATCGCCGTTTAGCGTCGGGTTAAAAACTAGCACGCACGACGCAAATAGCACGTCTTGCTTGCGTCGTATTAGGTGTCTCGGGTGTGTATGGAAATCAGTCGGCATGCTAGACGTTGCGAACATTTGTCTGTGTATCTATCATTCTATCTACGATGAATCCTGCCCATGTTCGCGTCTGATGACTTAGTCATAGGCTGCTTCCCCTCCCTGTCTTATCAAACGACAATTCTATAGGGTAATATGGGGTAATGGAAAGATAATGGAAATCCAATCGAGGCAGGTACGACTGTACAAGGCTTCACGCGGCCACAGGTGTGTGTGTGCTCGACTGATGAAAGAGGAAAGACTGCTGAAAACGGAATGGTCGCTTCCTTCTTCCATCTACTTCCATCTTGCCGTCATACCACACGGCATCTATTAATGTGTATACAAGATACATTGGCTGTAGACACGTGTATTTCCCGTTGTCCATTTCCTAAGCATCTGGCATTGATTCGGTCATGGGGATGATTGTAAGGGATGTCATTGCCAGTCAGCAGATCTTCCGAGCTGTCTTTCAGGACAAGTCTCTTGCGTCTGCACACGAGGGCGAGGGGAAGGTGCGAGATAGCAGAAGAAAGGGCGATGGCCGAAAAAGAAAGTGAGAGTTGAAATGGCAGGAACGGAAAGAAGACGGAACGAAGACGGAAAGACGAAGGAGGAACGCGCATCCAAGGGCAACAAGAAAACGCCGGCGAAGGAAAACACCGATGAAAGATAACGATAAAGAACGATAAAGAAAAGAAAGAAGCATTGCAATTCCAGAGATACGCAGATAGATAGGTAGTGCAAGGGATACGGCTGCATAAGGAGAAACAGCCAGCGGAAGGGCAGGAGAGACAAGTTTTGATATCGCCGTCTCGTCACACAAAAGCAGGCATAAACAAAAACCAGGACGACGACGGAGAAACAAGGTGGCCACCATGAAGCTAGAAACCATTCCGACAACACCCAGCAGGGCGGCGTCGATCTGGGATAAGATACATCTCGGCCTAACAGGAACTAGACTCAGCTAGAAGGCTGGAGACACCCGGGCGTACCAAAATAGCAGCCAGCAACATCCGCAGCGGGCTAAAAGATGGTCCAACGAAGGGCGCAGAGATAAGACGTCAGTCAGCAAAAGTACTTCGTACAGCAGCGGCGAAGAAAAATACGTATTGATGCATTGTTGTGGCCGTTGCTGGTCTTGCGGCGTGGTGTAAGTCGGCAGTGCACCGGCGTCTGATTCCTTCAAAGCCTTATATATATCTTCTTTTCTTTTTCTTGTTCCCGTTTCTTTATCTTCTATTTCTACTGATCTTCGTTTCCTTTCTTTTGAGCTTTCTTTGAGCTTTCTTTTTCTTTTCTAATCGTTCAGGCCCATCTATCTGCATCTGTTGGGACGCCGTGCAACCACTCCCGTGTGCGACGCCGTTATCTCTGCTCGACTGCTTTGACTCATCGTTTCAGCCCTTCACCGCGTCGACGTGCATCCTCACCGACAATCCCGAGATAACAAGATAAAGCCTGTCGCCATATAAGAGGCAGGTTAGGGGCGGTACAGCAGCAAACCTCTCTTACAATCGCTGCGTTCACCATCTACACCACATCTCTGCAATGGGCTCCGTTCAGACTGACACCCTCGAGCTGCCTCAGCCCTGGATCGAGACGCCGTGTGTCCATTCCTCGGCTTTGTCTAAGATAGCAGGATGGTACGTTGATGGGAGGAAAAGATGGCGAAGATGGGCAAAATGCATTTGCTAATGCTAACAAAACAGCAACATCTACCTCAAGCTTGATATCCTCCAGCCCTCGGGGTCTTTCAAGTCTCGCGGCATCGGCAACCTCATGGTCCGCGCTGTTGCCAAAGCCCGCGCAGAGTATGGCCCTGACGCCAACGTGCGCTTCTTCTGCTCCTCTGGTGGCAACGCTGGCCTTGCCTGTGCCACGGCCGCCCGCCAGCTCGGCTATCCGTCCTCGATTGTCGTCCCCACTGCTACCTCCGACTACATGGTCGCCAAGGTGCGCGCGCTCTGTGACGACGTGTACCAGCAGGGTGACAACTGGGCTGCGGCCGACAAGTACCTCCGCGAAACTGTGATGCCATCCCCAAGCGACATGCAGAGCGGAAGCAGCGGCAACAGTGGCAGCATTTACCCAGTCTATGTTCCACCGTTCGACCATCCGGATATCTGGGATGGTGCATCCTCCATTGTCGAAGAAGTTGCCACACAGCTCAATGGTGCACACCCAGACGCATTTGTCTGTAGTGTTGGTGGCGGTGGTCTCATGTGCGGTCTCATGGACGGCATTGACCGCGTCTATGGTGTTCCCAAATCGGCAGACAGTCCGCCCATCTCCAAGATTCTGGCTGTCGAAACAAAGGGTGCGGACAGCCTGATGGCGAGTGCAAGTGCTGGCCAGCTTGTCACACTGCCAGGCATATCGTCGATAGCCACATCGCTGGGCTGTGTGCGTGTGGCCGAGCAGACCTACTCGTGGCTCAAGCAGCGGCCAACGGCCATCCACCCCGTTGTGGTCTCCGATGCCGAGTCTGTCAATGCCATTGTGCGTTTCCTCGATGACACCCGTTTGCTAGCCGAGCCGGCATGTGGTGCTGCACTGGCACCTGTCTACACTCCCGTGGCACTGTCCAGCACGGCACCGCTCAAGACGACGACTCTTCTCCGCCAGAAGCTGGGCGCCGACATGTCTGACGTGGCATGGGCCGAGCAGAACATTGTCGTTGTGGTGTGTGGCGGGTCCAACATCAGCCTGGAAATCCTGGCCGAGTTCCGGGAGCGGTTTGGCGTTTGAGGCTATAAAAGCAACGGGTATTTGTGTCTTTAAATCAGAGACTATATGAGTATTTGAGTATCTTGAGTATTTGTTGTTTATCTTGTTATGATCTGGGTTTTGGATGCTATGCGTTTGGGTTTTATCATTGTTTCTTCCTCGTTCCTGATAGTGCGCGGCTGGCCGTCAACGGCCACAATCAATACCATTACGCGTACCAGTTCTCGGTTTACGCGTCTGTCCGCTTGTAGACCTTCTCTGCGTATGCTGTGGGTGCCGGTGCATCGAGGGTGCTCCGGGTAAGCTCGACTTCGCCAAAGTAGTTGACACGGCCCTTTTGTGCAAACCCGAGACTCTTGAACAGGCCGATGCTGGCCTCGTTGGTCGCTTGGATCTTGACCATGAGCTGCTTGAGCTGAGGCGGCTGCGTTGGCGTTGGCGTTGGCGTTGTGGGTGATGAAGTCGCATCTGCTGCTACCGCTTCGTAGAGAATAGCCGCTCGGTTCTGCTCCAGGATGTAGTGCAGGAACGCCGTCACTGCGGCACGCCCAAAGCCCTGTCCGCGGTGCTCGGGCCGCGCGATCATGACGTCGACCTCGCCGCTGTAGATCAGCGGCTGGCTGGTATTGGTCTCTGGCTGATTGCCCTCTCCATCTCCATCTTCTTCTTCTTCGTAAGGATACAGGAAGAAGTTGATGTCGCCTATCATGCGGCCGGGCGCATCGTCGATGCCGGCAGCAACACTGTCGCCCTCCGTGCCCTTCTCGGCCAACGGCTGGCATAGGATGAATGTCAGCTTGTCGGCGTCGGCACGCCATGATACTTGATTCTCGTACTCTTCCTCGAGCGTCAGCCAGTCAGAGGCGGTCGCCGTGCGGATAGCCTCGTCCTCCATCCAGGCATGGTATGTCGGGACATGGCGGCTGTCGTAGGGCACCAGTAACACGCCCGCCGTGGATATGGCTGCTCGTTAGGCAATGCGTTTAAAGATGAAAGTTGCAGATACTGTCGCCCACCTGTATTCTCGTTGACTTTCATGATTGCGCTGGTCTGAGGCTGCTGTCGCAAGAGTGCTGCTGAGTGGGATGAGGTCAAGTGGTGCCGATTTCGCACTCAAAAAGATATGGAAAAATGGGTGGCAAGCGAGCCACTGTATTAGTGGACAGCCCCTCCAGCCATAGCACCGATGACCTCGCTCTCCCTATAATTCAGGCCATTAAACACTAAACTATTGTGGCTATTTTAAGAGTTTTGATTATTTTAGTAGATCCTATTCATAAAGTCATATATCTATTTACACTGCTGATATATTTCACATATCGTACACCTCGCATCTTCCAATGCCTAGTTCTCCACAGGAAGAGGCGGGAACAGGACATCCTCCTTGGCCTTGCCCTTGCCTGGGGGGCGTATCGGCACGCCATAGGCCTCATCTGCACCGAGCTGAGCATGTGCAAACGTCCGGTGCGCATGGCCTACACCTAGTATATCTAGCATCTGCTCTGCCTTGGCGGGAATCACCGGCTGTAGCAGGATGCCAACAACGCGCAGCGCCTCGGCTGCCAGGTAGATGGACTGGTCAAGCCGCGTGCGCAGAGACTCGTCCTCGGCCGTCGGCGATGCCGTGCGCGAAGTCGGGCTCTCGGACAGCTGCTTGGCCAGGTCCCACGGCGCCATGCCTTGCAGGAATCGGTTCGTCTCGTACACCACGTTCATGATCGAGTGTAGTGCCAAGCGCGGGTCCAGCCTCTCCATGTTCTCAGCAGCCAGGCCACCCACGTTCCGGATCGTCGCAATCTGTGCTGCAAGCTCGCTAGGGCTGTCCTCGTTAAAGTTGCCGAGGAGGCCACCAGATGCGCGCACGACAGACTCGCGCACATTCCAGCGCGCCGTCCGTGTGACGCGGCCCAGCAGGTTGCCTAGGCCACCCTGCAGACCCTTTTTGTACCGCTCGACGATGTGCTCGTTGCCGTAGTCGCCGTCGTCTTCGATGCCGCCGTCGTGCACAAGGTAATAACGCATCGCATCAACGCCAAAGCGGTCCATGGCGTAAAACGGGTTCACCACGTTGCCCACAGACTTGGACATCTTTTTGCGGCCCAGCGTCCAGTGCGCGTGACTCAATATACGCTTTGGCAGCGGCAGATCCACGGCCAGCAGAAGAGCCGGCCAGTAGACGGCATGGAAGCGCACAATGTCCTTGCCCAGCACGTGTACGTCGGCCGGCCACCCACCGCCTTCATGGCGCTCACGCTGTTCCGGTGTGAGAGATAATGGGTAACTACTCTCTCGTGCCTGCTTCTGTGCTTCTAGTGGCGCGCTTGTTTCTGACACCTGTGCTTCGTCGAGCTTGGCCTGGACGTCGGCGTCAATCAATATGGCCTCGGGTGACTCAGTCCCCTCAGCCTCGGCCGCCAGCTCAATCTCCCGCTGCTCCTCGGGTGCCCAGCGGCCGGGGTAGCCCGCCTTGGTCATGTAGTTGACCAGCGCGTCCACCCACACGTAGACGGTCTGGCTCGGGTCTTCTGGCACCGGCACCGCCCACGCAAGTCGTGTCGACGGCCGCGAGATGGACAGGTCCTCTAGGTGGTTCGTCACCCAGTCGACAACTTCAGACATGCGCGTCGCAGGCACCACAAAACCGGGGTTCTCGCGGTAGAACTGCAGCAGACGGTCGCGCACAGCCGTCATGCGGAAGTGGTAGTTGCGCTCCTCCGTCCACTCCACCGTCTTGCCCGTCTCCGTCGACACCATTTCAACTTTGCCCGTGGCCGGCGCAATGCGCTTCTCGACCATGTTGTCGGGGTAAAACGTCTCATCGCTCACGCAGTACCAGCCGCTGTGCTGTGACTGGTAGATGTAGCCCTTGCGCCGCAGCCTCCGCCAGAAGGCGCGCGCTGCTGCGATGTGGTCGGCGTCGGTTGTGCGAATAAAAAAGCTGTTGCTGATGTTGGACTTTTCAGCCAAGTCCTGGAACGTGGCCGCATATTCATCGCAGAACTGCTTGGGAGGCACGCCGGCATGGGCTGCCGCCTGCTGGACCTTGAGGCCGTGCTCATCGGTGCCGGTGCAGAGCAGAGCCTTGTTGCCGAGCAGCGTCTGCCAGCGCTTCAGCACGTCAGCCAGCACCATGCTGTACATGTGGCCAACATGAGGGTCTGAGTTGACATAGAATATGGGGGTTGTGACGTAGTAAGGCTTCTTGGTCGGCGGTGTTGCCGTCGTCGTCGAGGATGGGCTGTCGCTGCTCTGGCACCGTCGAAGCCGCCGGCTAAGAGCCCATTGTGATGAAGGTAGCCGCAACCTGCATGGCCGCTGAAGATAGCCGAGCCCACGGGCCGCCACAAGACGGTCCATTGCAATGTGGGAGAAGCCGGGGAGGATGAGGGTTGGTTGCGTGCCGCGGGGTGGCGTGTCTGGGGAAGCTCACGGAAAAAGCTTCACTAGCTGATGCACGCTGAATTGGCAGGTGTTAGTGGTGGCGGCCCAGTAGTGCGATAAGGCATACCGTGCGAAAGGTGGGCCGATAACTGTAGCTGCCTAACAAGGCTGAACAGCTGCCCAGCACGGCGAGGATCGGCATGTGGTGTATTTTAAGGCAGTCGCCCGCACTGTGGCAGCTTTTTGCATCTCTCCAGTTTCAACTTCACATTCCACAACTTGGTTTTGGCCTTTTGACAGCAGCTGCCGACGACATTGTGCAAGACGCATCACCGTCTGCGAGAACATACATTTACGTCTTGTAATACCTTTTTCATTAGCACTAAACACGGCCTGCACGCTTTCGCAACCCCCCCTCTTTCGCCCTCAGAGCAGACGCGCCTCGATCGCGACATCTCCCACCTCGTCATTCTCGCAGAAGCCATCACATCTCTAGGGTCCTTCACGAGACGCTCAGAGGGCTTGGAGACATCGAAAACGCCCATAAGAGGCTAGCAACCACACATCAAGCTCCCGCTCTACTCCGCGTCCCTACCACGGCACCATGGCCACCGCGACTCAAGAAGAGCTTGAGGTCAAGAACTCGACCGAGAGTATGTGCTTCCTCGCTGTCGTCCACAGCGAGTCTAGGCTTCCGTGGGGGAAGCTGGGCTTTTACTGTTCAGTCTTTTTCGTCTGCTAACACTTATTATTCTAGGCTCCCAGACATTCATCGACTGGTTCTATACCTCTGTCAGCGACCGCAAGCCGATGGCAAGCTTCTACGTCAACAACAACACAAAGTACTCGACTGCTGGTGCCGCCGCCGAAATCACTGTCAACGGCATGGTCTGCGCACAACCTACGGACTTCGAAGCGCTCCTAGCAAAGCAAGCCGGTGCTGTACCACCAGCTAGCGGCGCAGCCACCAACGGCGCCTCCACCACATCTTCCTCTTCGTCACCATCCTTCCGCGTACGATACGATGTCGATGGCTTTGACGTGCACGTCCTCAACCCTCAGTTCCGCCTAGGCTGTCCCGATGCGGTCCTACAGCGCATGACACCCGGCACCCCTGCCTACGACACGACGACGCCTGCACAACTCAAGCAGCTGCAGCAGAAGATGGTGTCACTTCTCGTCCAGGTCACAGGCCACGTGCAGTACGGCGCCGGAAAGGAGGCACCGCGAGGCGCATTCCAGGAAGTGTTTGTGCTGGTGCCCAACTGGGACGCAGTAGCCGGCGGGCCACGAACGCCGCGCGGTCTTCGCAGCTACCTGATCTTAAGTCAGAACTTTCGGTCATTATGATCGAGGGACAACGGTCAAGACACTGAAAGACGGTTTCCACGGCAAACATTGACAACCAACGGCCAAGATTGGGTACCCTTGGCCCAAGAAGATCAATGATGAACATTAATATGGCCTGGCTTTAGGATTGGATTGGCGAACATCATAAGGATGGGTTTTGTAATACTACTGCTGTTTTGAGATAACCATAGCGAAATGCGTTGCCTTGTGATTATATTGGATATGAATGTACTATCTCGATGCTATCTTGGTCCATGAGTGCAGATGTTTAGATAACTACACCAGCTGCTGCTTCCGGTACCGCCAGTAGCCGGCGCGGATCGGGTCCCATTTGTCGGACAGCCGGTCCAGGAACACCTCGGCCTTGGCCTTGTCTCCCGTTTCCGCATAGACACTCACGAGCACGTCCATGGCATGCGTGCTCGTGACTACCTCTGCTGCTGCACTGTCCGTGCTTCCAATATTGGCCACAAACTGCAGTGCAAACTCCTCCATAGTTGCTAGCGACCGGCCGCCCTTGGTCAGCACGCCGCGCAGGTAGTTCCATGGGCTCTCATTTTGCGGTGCCTTCGTGATCTGCTCTTGTGCGTAACCAATCTCACGGTCCAGAACGACGGCTGGCACCTTGGGATCATGGCTGATATTGAGCTCGCCAACGCTCGCCTCAAGAGTCTTTGTGTCTGCCTCGTTGCTGGCAACATTGGTGCTCTGATTGGGGTCCGAGAACACCAGGAAAAATCGGTGCGACCACGCCGAGTTGTTGCGCACGTCCTGTCGGATAAAGGCTTCCATGGCGATCCGCTCGGCGTCGGTCCAGTAGCCCAGCTTGCGCACCAGGTACTGCCGGTACGACCAGACATGATAGTTCTTGGTATCCTCGGCCAAAATGGTCGTCAAAAAGTCCATCTCGCTACGCGCAAACTCGGTCACACGCTCGGGCGAGCCGGCTATCTGTGGGTAGTAGCACTCGGCCAGCAGGAAGCGGTGGTGCCAGATCTGGTAGTTTTTGAGGTTCTGCAGTGCCACCTCGTTGAGCCACGCCGTCTCATCCTCGACCGAGATCTTGAGCGCCTTGACAATCGAGAAGCGATACAGCCACACTGTGTAGTGCGCCGGGTTCAGCGAAATGATATGCTCCGTCAGTCGCAGACTCCGAGCCGAGTATTCGGGCTTGGTCATAACAGCACGGAGGTATGAGATAGCTATTTGGTTAGTTACTATAAAAATAGAAGCAGAAAGTAGAAGCCCTCAAACAAACACACCTTCAGAGTAGGCCTCAGGATAAGCAATGGCTGCCAAAGCTCCCTCGGGCTCAACGAGCGCAATCGGCTCGACATCGTCCCATTCCGGGTCTTGCGAGTATGACCCGCCGGCCCGCTGCCCGTAGAGCTCCATTTTGAGAACGGCAATATCTGCACGCCGCTGCTTTTCTTCGGTGATATCTTGCGGTGTAGTGTTGCCGGCCTCGCGCTTTGCAACAAATACTTGGTGTGCAACTTCGAGCGACGACAGGCGCACGCGCTTTTCAGCCCGTAGTTGGAACTCGTCAAAGGTGTATTCGCCAACGTAGCGGCCGGATCTATCGCGGCCCCAGATTCCTCCCGGTGCTGGCTTTGCGCCTGGCAATGGAAGCGGCGGCTGTGCTCCTCCGGCCGGTGCGGGGGCAGGTTGTTTCAGGCAGCGGAGCGGTAGGCTGGCCTCGTTGATGTAGCGCCACAAGTCCTTGTGGGCTTTGTTCGAAAGAAGGTGGCGGCCGTTACGTGCAGAGGAGGATGCAGAGGCGGCGTTGAGCAACTGTGAGCTGGCCCAGGCTGTGCGGTCGGCTGGCGATAGTCCACTAACACCGTCCTTGTCGACGGCTCGGGCGTATGGGCGGGACTGGTAGTAGCGCTCCTGGCTGCGCTCTTCGACTGTCCGTGGGGGCTGTACCGCAGGCTGTGTTTCTGTCGAAGGGGCTATCCAGTCAGTTCAACTCGAGGCAGTAGACAAGAGGAGGAAGATGAGAAAAGAGACGTAGGCAATGGAGGGGAGGGGGGGAGGAGGTAGTAGACCTTTTGTTTCCTTGGCCTTGGGTGCGGCCTTGCTCTTCGGTGGCATTGTTTGCCTATTCGTCACCTTTATTGAGTTCTCCTCCCTTTGGTTGCGCTGTTCCGAGACAGAGAGGCTGTTGGAGAATAACGTGGTTGACACGGCGGGGCTGCAGGCTATGCGAACGATGATCACAAGAATCATGTCAAAGAACGCCGACAGCCAGAGCTATGAGGCCGGCCCCACTAAATCCCTGCACATCCGCCTTCGTCGTTGGCTCTAATACGGGTCGCATGCGGCACGCACTACGTCGATACTGCCTTGTGATGGAAGGAACAATAGTAAATAGGTCTGCACTGCTCTGCATTGTTCTTTCCTCTTCAAGAAATATTCAGGGATAATTACATCATCTGACGACGTACATTAGCAAAGCAGACGGGGCAGGAGTTACTGGTGTTTTGTCCACAATAGGCAGGACCCCAGGCGTATGTCGCCGAGCTGCTTATTTGATTTATTATTTAACATAGGCAATATTTCTTGTTTATACATTTAAGTTGATGATATTAGACTGTAAGACTAAAAGTGTGGGATGCCGTTCTGGGATGCAAGATCCTCGATATCGCGATCCCAGGGCACCGCAAGGTGAAATGCTGCTAGCTATTATGAGACTCCCCATCGAATATTCCCTTGTCTTAATCCCCAAGATTTCCCGTTTCCTTGTCCTTTGCTGACCCCGTTAAATTAGAAAATATATAGAAAATGTCAAAAAGGACACAAGTGAAGTAAAGGTAAAAGAGAGAGCGAGAAACCGAAACAACTAAACGCGAACGCCTTCTGAAAATGACAATAATTTTGGACCAAATAAAAATAAAAGACACAAGATAAGAATTTTTGGTGGGATATGGGTGCAAGAGGTGATGATTGGGGCTGGTGTTATCAGGGGCGCCAGAACTTCCAGCCTTCACGCTCACCATTGTTGCCGAGCACGCCCACTAGGCTCTCCACACCCTCGTTACCCTTGGCATTGAGGAACTTCTCGACATCAATCTCCATGCCGCCCTCTTCGTCCTCGTCGAGGCCGTTCCGTAGCACAGCAGGCCAGAGAACACCAACACCATCGCCGCCCAGGGTGGTCACAAACTTCCCGTAACCCTCTGCCTCCAGCTGTTGCTCAAGCTTTGCCACCTTTTCAGGGGGGGCATCCGGCTTCATCAGGGTAATAGAGCAGCCGCCACCGCCGGCACCGGTCAGCTTTGTGTAGCCGATGCCCTCGTGGTCAACAAGCTCACGAACTCTCTCTAGGCGGGGGTGTGATACACCGAGGGCGTACAGGAGACCGTGGTTGACAGTCATTAGCTGACCGATCTTGCTCATCTGGTCCAGCTTGTCGTCCTCGTCGTCCTCTTCGCCCGCCTGGGTATTGCCGTTCACAGGCGCGTTGGATTCTGAGCTGGCGTCGGTATCACTTTCACCAGAATCCGACTCCCCTGTGTTTTCAATGGCAGCAATGGCACTCCGTGCGACAGAGTCCATAGCATTGAGAATGTTGCCAACCAGCAGCGGCTCCCGTCTCTTAAGGCGGGCTACCTTTGCAACTTCAAACTTGGTAGACTTCGGCTGCTTTGTATCGACGAGGAGGAGCGGCAGTTCGGGGAAGTTCCATAGCGGCTTAACTGACGGAGGCTTGCTGTAGTCGGTGCGCTGGAAGACGACGGCCTTGCCCTGTGTTGAAACCGTGTTGTCGACACCGGACGGGTGGCCATGTATACACATCTCAGCCACAAAAGCCCAGCGGTTGATACGCTCAATCTGCAGTTTTGCTTCGTCAGAAGGCTGGTCCGGGTGCGGGCCGGAGAGAGTTCGTATTTGCAGCAGGAGAGCAGTTGCCATGCAGACGGCAATAGAGCCACTGCTGCCGAGACCGGCGCCGATGGGTAATGTTGAGCGCAAAGTGTAGACGCATCCGGGAAACTTTTGCGAGCCGAGAGAGAGGAAGAGGTAGAGAAAAGACAAGGCCGACGACTGGTGCACCTTACGCTCGTGCTCGGACTTGGCGGGAGAAACCTCGGCGAGGTGAGGCTCAACAGCGTCGAGTAGCTCTGGGTCGAGGGAGGTTACAAGATCGTAGTAAGACTTCTTTTTGCCGGGCTTCGAGAAAGATGCCCATGGCAGCTCATCAATGTTCCAGGTGTGGGACATGTCGATGTCGGGGAAGCGCAGGGTGACGGTGCGCCGGGACTTGGAGAGCGAGGTGACGAGGAGATAGGATCGGAGGGAGATGGCAGCAGCCACGGCAGCCTGTATGATGTCAGAGGTCAGTCAAACAACGCACTGTATATACGGAGCCAGCTTGGCACAAACCTTGCCGTGGACGACAGAGTGCTCGCCAAACACAATGACCTTGCCCGGAGCCGAGACCATAAAGGCCGGCATCATGGGGCTGGACTGTTTGCGATTCATCCTATAGCGCAGCGCCAACGTGCTGTCTGGCGTAGTTTCGGTAGACATGGTGGATTCTTCGGCGGTCTTGGCGATGTGAAGATGTTTGACGTCTCAGCTGGTCTTATGGACAACTCTAGTCTTCTCCTTTGGCAGACAAGAAGAAGAAGAAGAAGAGAAACTGGAGGCCGACGGCTCCTTTGTGTTTAGATGTCGTGAAGTGGAGCGAGGGTGTCTAGCAGTCACGAGGCCTTTGAGTTGAATTTGATCAGGGGGGGGGCTAGTATTTTCGAGCTTTCTAGTAATAAGAGAATGCGTCGAGGGGGCTTTAGTATGGCGGATAAGGGGCGTAGATAGGGGGGCGGCGAACGCGTCCAGCCAGTGTCTAGTCCAGTCCCGAAGCGAGCTAGGAGGGAGCTCACGGAAGAGCACTGGAGACGAGAACAAGAGAACAATGGCAATTTGATTAAGAGGTCAGACGAGCGACAACGAGGGGACGACAAGCGATAGAGAACCAGTGCCTTGATAGTTGGTAGTTCAGCGAGTGCAATGAAGAAAGCAAGCAGAAAGAAAACGACCAGAGGATGGAAGAATCGACGGATGTGAGTTAGGCTGGAACTGTTGGGATCGATGGAGCTGCAGCCCTTTCTAGGATCCTTCTAGTGTAAAGGGGGCGTTCCAGACCACGCAAACAAGGTGGTATGGGGACGGGAGGAGATGTGACGACGTGGATGTGGCAGCTTTGAGGTTAAATCAAAACAAAGTGACGAGATGATATTTATGGAAGGTGAGGGAACGGGAGTTCAGATACATATATTCTATAGGAAGGTACGATGTACGATAGACAAAGGAGAGAAGGAGCAATGACAAGGGCAAGCAGCGCGATTGGGAAAGGGCCATCGCGAGAAGACCCGCCAAGACGGAAGGTGCGATGCAACGACGTAATACTCTTGAACTCAAGATCGGATGAGGTCACGCAGACAGGTATAGAGTAATGTGTGTAGAGTAATAAGGGCATTGATAATGCTGTTGTAAGATAAGCATCTACTCTCATCAACACTACGGAGTACTCTTGAAAGGCGGAACAAGCTCGCACCTTGTCACTAGTACCTTACTCGGATGGAAACACGGCTGCATGCACATGCGCAAGCTATGGGGGGCAGTGCAGGCAAAGACACGCAGCACCCGGAGGAAGTAAGATGGTATATCGATCGGCCGCTCTTTCCGTCTTCGTTTTCAGTAATTCGACTGCCTAGAGCAGGTACGAGATGAAGTATCTTGCTGTGCACCCAAGACATAAGAGACAGATGTGCTGGTCAACTCGGGACGCACGAAGCTAGGCCGCAAGGTCGCAGCTCTGTTCCCAGTGTAATACGGACGAAGGTGATAATCAAGCCAACAATAACTAATACGGAGCAATCTTATTCGTGCGACCGGGGTGCCTGTCCGTCTCCCATGATTGATACATGAGAAGGCAGAAAGGGAACTAGATCTAATAAGATGGGAGTCTCCACTGTTTTGCAAGCACCAGCAATTGACCTATCAGCCTACTTAGTAGATGTAAAAGCTTAGTCATAAGTCGACAAGTCGATGCCTTTCGGATCTTGACATGCTAAAACGTACATCCGTGTATGCGTGTGTCGTTCTACGGTGAGGGTAAGACAAAACCCAGTGTACGCATGCCTCCACTCTGGTTGTTCTACACGGGAAGTCCAGGCTGCCGGCTATTCTGGTTGCCAGAAGAAGACTGAACGCTGACAAGCTGACCGATAGCATGTACGAGGTGAACACGCAATGGACCGGCACACAGCCGGATCTAGGCTGGAGATTGATGCTAAAAAGTGGTGTGCCGACTATGATATCGAGTGCCGTTGTGGGTAGCAATGTATCCAGGCATGGGGTTTGAAGACGAAGTCACGGATCGTGAGATGAAGTATCGACACAGGCCGTGTCGTTGACTTGTCGGATCGCCCAACAATTCTGTTCGTGCCGCTGCGGCCAGTGGCAAACGTGAAAGCGGGTTGGCTTGAAGACGGGCATGATGGACATGAGCGGGACACGGTAAATAAAAATGGAATTGAAAGCAGCTCGAGCCAGAGAAGATATTTCAAAGACTCTTTTGTTCTCCCGGCAGAGTAGAGCCAGGGAGAGTCCAAACGCCTGATCCGATGATGGTTGAGAAAATAATCCTTTTTGATTTTTTTATTCCATAATTTTGTTGTTCTCTGTGACGAGAGTTCCCTTTTTTGTTTGTGTTTCCTCCAGTCCAGTCCAGTCCGAATCAAGTCTCCATTTATGCGGAGGTCTTCTTGATCTTCTTGTTGACCTCGGTGCAGGTCAGGTCTAGGTTGTTAGCCGTCTGTTGCCGACAAATAGAGACGCTCGTCGAGACTCGTGTACATCGGGAGATCAGGAGGACTTGAACATACTAGGGGGCAGGCTCTGCTTGAGCTTGTCGGCCTTGTCAGAGTCCTTCAGGACCAGGGTGTACAGGTTGCGCTTGCACCGGACCTTGAACTTGGTCTGGCTGGTCTTCTTGCTCTTCTTGATCCGGGCGTCTGTGAATGTTAGTTTTCTGTCGTCTGGGCATCGGTCTTCCGTCTTTGAGTTTCGTCTTTGTCTTTCTTCGTTGTTTTCGTCATCTTCGACGTCTCCGTCGTCGTCGGCATCGTCCTCATCTATAGGCCTCCTCTTCCTCTTCTATACTTCTTCGGCTGTCTCTTTTCTGATCCGTTCTTCGTTCTTCTCAACCAGCTTTGCTGATTACTTACCGGACGCATCCTCACGCCGGCAGATCTCGATGAACTGTGTAAAAAAAGTCAGCATTTCGACAGCACTTGTGCAAAGATGTTCACTCGTCA
Source organism: Ophiostoma perfectum (assembly GCA_029298845.1). NCBI lineage: Eukaryota > Fungi > Ascomycota > Sordariomycetes > Ophiostomatales > Ophiostomataceae > Ophiostoma > Ophiostoma perfectum. The sequence goes on from JANSLV010000004.1 coordinate 785,183, forward strand.
ATTGAACCCGGCCGGACCCAATTGAAACCGAGATAACCGCGGAGACCGTATGTCTACACACCTGCTTGATATCTCCGACCTCACGGGGCATTTTGGCTGATTTGGGGGGGCTGAAAGGGGTTGGTGGTAAAGAATTGACGTCGTCGGAGGTTGATGATGATGGTTAATCGTGGGGTTATTTCCTCTCTATATTTTTTTCGCGAGAATGGATGGGGTCGCAGTCGATTTTCCGCCCAATTTTTTTCACTGCCATTCGAATTTTTTTTTTTTGTGTGGACTATACACGTGATATCGATCCGTTTTCTTATCTAATCGAATTGTGCTTATGTAATGCAGGGCGTTCCCCAGACAGATCCACTGGCTTCATCCAAGTGGCTGCCTTGCATGACGGACATATCGACAGCAAGGTGGCGAGACACGTTGTGTAAGTGTTGTTATCCTTTAGTTTGTTACAAATATATATAGGCTTCCAGCTCTATTCTTCTTAGAACATCCAACTTCAAAGGTAGCCCATGTCGGTTGCGTTTGACTCGTCTCTTCAACCTACTATACCCTTCACCGACTCACGATAAGATATCAGCTCGATAACAGAGCTTCAACACCAGAACATACAACTTGATATACGTTAAAGTCAAGACCATCTCGAATCTTCAATATGCCGACTCCTCTGGACCATGCCATGAAGTCCAAGAATGCCGTGCTGGCCTTTGCTGGGCTGGTGACGGGCGCTGCCCTCTGGACGATCTGGGGCGGTGATATATTCCCTGCCAGCCCCGACCCGACTGGAGACCCAGAGACATGGACACGCGAAGAGTTGCGCAGGTGGTTAGCTGCAGTGAGTAGATCTACATTTGATAGGGGAGACACCTGGCATAGGAGACACTTGACACGATAACTAACAGCATAGCGACAACTCTCCCCCAAGTCGAGTGAGACGACGGAACAACTGCTCGCAAGAGTAAAGGCCAACATCCGTCCTTGAGATTATTTGTTGATCTGTACTATACTTTATACCATTCTCTTGTACATTAATCCACCACACCATTTTACTTGGCTACTGGAGAGGCTCAGAGGATCGTGAACATACAAGTTAGTTACCAGCTGTATTGTAACACAGTGTCTTAATAGTTATTGGCACTGCTATTTTGTGTGCATTATGGTGGCCAAGCTGTACAGTGTTGTTTGTGATCTGGTCATATGCACTGTACAGTAGTATGCATCATAGCTGATTCTAAGTTCTTGCTGTGCATTGGTTTCTGTTTTATTCAAGCATTTTTCTCTGTCTTATTGAGCTCTGTTTTAGTTTGTTTTTCCTTTGTTATTGTAAGTATGTTATTAACAATTTGTGAGTTTTTGTTGTATTTTAATTTTTATTGGATTCCTAGTCATTATTTTATGACAAACCCTTACGATCGTTGTAGACATTGATTCAAAACAATCAATATCACTTTGATGAGTTCCATACTATTTTGTAAAACCCACAACCGCGCGCCATGAATACGAGCACTCAGCTGGCCATGCAAGAAGGCCATGGCCGCCAAGTTGGTCCGTGGAGGAAAAGAAAGAGCAGAGTATGTCACATGTAGATGCATCGAGTATGACTTGTTAGAAATAAACAAAGTTCGACATTCTAAGAAACATGAAACGACGAGAAGCAACATATGCCTTTAGCGCTCGCTTACCTGGAGCCATGGCGCAGAATCATAGGTAGCGTGTCGACGTTCGCAGAGACATGAAGTGTCGTTCTTTTAAGATACTCGCTTCCGAAAGGTGAAGCAACAAGACTTCAATATATTACACTTCTAGTTCCCTTAACCACCATGGCCTCATATGGCCAAATTACAGTTAGACAGGCCAACTTATTCTGTTATTTATACCATGGCAGTGCATTGGAATAAGAATAGGCCTGTGGAGTGTTAGCCGCCGGCTCCATATCGGCGCGTAGTCACCAGCGGCGCCCGCCTATGAGCACGGCGTCTACATGTACGAAGCAGTACTTGGAAACATAAGTCAAGAGAGGAAACGAGTACGACAAAATAAATCACAAAGTGAACGACAGGACGACAGATGACCCGTGGAAAGCCAAGCGTGTAAACATCGGACCCAGCTGGACGATCGCATGGCGGCAATACCCTGCATGGCATGAAACAAGAGGAGGCAAAACAAACACGAAGACGACGAGAGCTGAGCTATCGCTTCATTGAATAAGAAATAAGGTTATTTTTGGCTGCCGCGGAGGCCGCATGCAAGCCAGGATATGCTTTGAAGTGGTTCGTTCTGTGGTTGTCAAAATATATAAAAGCATATGTTATTCCTCGATTCTCATCAACCATCACCAGCATCTCTCACTTCCATCTTACCCTGTCTCTTTCTTACATCAGTCTGCTTTTATTTTTATTTTTATCTCAAACACTTATTCTTACAAGACACTCGTGATACCTCTTCAAGAGCCATTCGTTATTAATCTTTTTGAGATACTCATCATTCTTTACGAACAAGACACTCGCTCATACCGGCAAGACAATCGCTACTACCTCACTCACTTACTTCACTCTTCACTCGTTTTATACCTGCTCAAGCCCACTCGCTATCAAATTCGCTACTACTTTCATTAAATACCATTCAGAATGAAGGCGTCGTCCATTCTTGCTCTTCTTTTAGCTGGCCCGGCCCTCGCTTCGCCCTGCAAGCCTAAGCCGCCGGCATCGTCTGCTACGTCATCTGTTTCTCCTGCCTTTTCTACTTCGTCTGCTATTGCAGCTCATTCTTCGTCGTACCCACCTACTCCCGCCTCGTCGTCGGCTGCTGTAGCTGTGCCGTCGTCCGCTACCGCCTCGGCACCCGCACTACCATCGTCCAGCTCCGGGTCTTCCACCACCAATCCCGGCCAGGTCTGCGATTCAACTATCAACCTCTTTGTCGACGGTGACATCTCGTCGGCTGACCTGCCCTCGTGGCCACATGACACCAACAAGGGCAGCCCTACGTACACGCGCAGTACTGACTGCTCGATATACCCGGCCTGCATTGATATTGGCCTCGTGGCGGGCGGCGGTGCACAAGACGTCGACTTTCACCAGTCGGTCACTGTCATCTCGGGCGCCTCGTACTCAGGCCGCTTTTTCTACCGGATGTCCGAGTTCACGGCCAGCGGCAAATCCATGGCGACGCTCACGTGCACGGCTAATGGCGTCACCAAGTTTACCAAGACACTGTGCGAGGGTGAGGAGTCGGTCGACTGGAAGCAGGTCAGCTTTACTGTGACGCCCGGCACAACCGACCTTGTTTTCAAGTGCAAGGTGTCGACGTCGGCTGTTGGTGCCGAGTTCCAGTTCTCCGACTTTTCCATCACTGAGAACTGTTGATTTTCTTGACAGATGCTCGTCTAGCTCCTTGCAAACACCCACACTGTAACCTATCATATCCTGATATCTACTTTCTTTTTTTGTCGAATTGTGTTCACTATCATTCTGCATACACGGCGTTTTTTCTTTTATTCATATAAGTACTATTCATAATAAACCGTTCCAGTTTGCTATCAAATTGTCATACCGGAATGTATGCCATGATCTGTTATATTAAGAACATATATGAGCCATGACATATAGCCTGACTCGACGCAAGATGAAAGAAACCTCTTTGCAACTGCCTTTGTGATACTTTGTCCATCCTGTTTAGCCACATGTACATGAGTGTATCTGCATCAAAACCAGGTTGTTGATGACGGTCTCAAATATCGTCAGTGTGTCTCGGCAATGATTCTTCTTGCCGTCAAGCTGATACATGAGTACGCTAGCAAATGGTAGGATATTGACACGCGGGACTAAGCATGCCTGGTCTATTGCATTTTGTATCGTTTGGGCTGCAATATCCGAGGAAGGCTGCATTGGCAGATCTATCTTCCCTCCATGTAACTGTGCGAGCTATGGTGTACGTTCTAGTCTGATACAGTTGCGATGTGCCGGATGACAGCCAGTCTGGATATGCGCTTCCGGGGTGTCGATGCTAAATCTCCAGCTCGTGTCAAGCTGTGCAAGTGGAGATACAATATCGCCACGACACCATCCTGGAGCGCCTGGAAAGGATAACAAAATCCATGCAACGATACTCGTACACTCTGTGCTCAACTGTCAGTAAATCAACATTGAGACGGCGCGAGCACGATCGTGGGCAAGCGCCGTACTAGAAACCTGGGGTTCGCGGGGTAGTCGCCAGCCAAGCTCGGAACATTTAAATAGTATCGTACTGGACATTTGATATTGTTGTCTAGACTCTTTGATGCTTGCTGGGAAGGGTTCTCTCGGATGTCTTCCTGCGTCTCCTTTCTAATTCCTTCCTTCTTCCTTACAACGCTAAGCTGCACGGTGGTGGAGGAAGGGATCTGTTTCCTGGTTGCCAAGAACCAAAGGGACGTGCAGGAGATTGTCCACCCTGGCCGATCTAATGACCCCCTAATGATTCGACTTACACCAATATTAATATCCCGTCCAGGAACAATACATGTGTACGGAATACACATTGATCTGCAGAGGATGAAGCAAAGAAAGGTAGGCATACCGAATAGGCAGGAGATGCGTGGTGTCAACGACACATCATGTCTGTACATGTATCTACGGAGGATTGATTACCACCCAAAAGATTCACCTGGCTGCGACATCGATCAGCGTGTCTATGCTATTGTTTCTTTTGATTTTTGGTCGTCTTCTATTGGCTTCTTTGATTCTTCTGGCCGACAATCCGAAGGATGAACGGAAAAAGAATAAAAGAAAGAATAAAAGAAAGAATAAAAGAAAGAATAAAAGAAAGAATAAAAGAAAGAATAAAAGAAGTAGTCAAAAAAGAGAAGGTAGGTTTCTTTTGAATAAGATCATCGGATCATTGGAGTATTTCTCAAGGCATTCCTCAGAAGCATTTATCTTGCCGCTCCCGCCCTCCCTTTCGCAATTGGTTCTCTGCCATTACTCTCTCTACTCTTACTCTTCTCATGTCCTCCCAAACAGAGCCAGTGCCACCCAAAATGGCAGAAAAGACCCCTCGTGAGATAACGGTCTCCGACTCTGAGCCAACAGAGGCAACCGAAAAGGCCGCCCGTGACAGCGACAGCGTGTCCATCAGTTCGGCTGCCCTCGGCAACGACCTGCCCCCCGGCTACTACTACTCGCTCAACTTTATCGGCGCTGTTGCCGGCTTTTGTCTCTCGGCCATTAGTGCCTATCTCTTCCTGTTGCTGCCCACCAACATCCTGACCTACATTGACGCCGACATTGGCCCCAGCCCCTACATCTCCTGGTTCAACATTGCCCGCACACTGTCTCTCTCCTTTACCTACACCATCCTCGGCCGGCTCTCCGACCTCTTTGGCCGCCGCTGGTTCTTTATCGGCCTCAATATTGTCGCCCTGCTTGGCATCATCGTATGCGCCACCGCCCAGAATATCAATGCCCTCATTGTTGGCGCTGCCATTTACGGCCTCGGCGAGACGGCCCAGCTCAGCTTCAATGTCGCCATTGGCGAGCTCGTGCCCAACAAGTACCGCCCTATGATCCTGTCGCTTATCTTTCTGACTAATGCCCCGATCGCTGCATTTGGGCCCTTGATTGCCCGCAAGTTCATCCAGATCCCGTCGCTCGGCTGGCGCTGGTGCTTTTATGTCAATATCATCTGCACCGGCCTGGCCGTCGTGCTCCTCTTTTTCTTCTACCACCCACCCACCTTTGACCTGCTGCACGAGCGCAAGACCAAGCGCAGCATTCTCAAGGACCTCGACTATGTTGGCATATTCCTGTGGACGGCTGGCCTCACCGTGTTTCTGATGGGCGTGTCGTTTGGTGGCAGCATCTACCCCTGGAAGTCAGCCGCCACCATCGGCTCCATCGTTATTGGCATCGTGCTGCTGGTGCTGCTCTTTGTCTGGGAGTCGTATGCGACGCTCAAGTACCCAGCCGTTCCTGTTGCTTTTTTCAAGAACCGCGGCTTCATGTCCCTCGTCTCCTGTGCCACCGTCGCTTCTATGTTCTACTACTCGGCCGTCCTCCTCTGGCCCAAGCAGATCAAGTTTCTCTACACCACCGACATTACCTATGGCGGCTGGCTGTCGGCCACTGTTGGATCGGCGACTGCCCTCGGCCAGATCTGTGCCGGCGGCATCATCCGCTGGGGCGGCAATGTGCGCTACTGGCTCATTTTCTCGACGCTCGCCATGGTCGGTTTCGTCGCCGCGCTGGCGTCCCTTACGCCTGAGACGCTCAACACGGGCATTGCCCTGACCATTCTCGGCCCCTTTTTTGTCGGCTTCATCGAGCTCGCCTCGCTCGCGCTGGCTCCGCTGTTCTGCAAGCCCGAAGACATTGGTGTCGCGTCGGGCCTGCTGGCGTCGATCCGGTCTGCTGGTGGCTCGCTCGCCGTCACGGTCTACTCGACTATCCTGAGCAACCGCTTGCTCACGACGATTCCCAATAACATCGTGCCGGCGGCCGAGAGTGCTGGCCTTGCAGCTGGCGATGCCGCCGCTCTTGTTGCCGCCTACACCCACGGCAACATCACCGCCTACTCGCCTGCCATCCAGGCCGCCGTTGCGGGTGCTATCCCCGAGGCGTACACTCAGGCGTTCAAGACTGTCTACCTCGCCAGTCTTGGGTTTGGCGGCATTGCCATTGTCGGCTGTCTCTTTGCCAAAGATGCCCAGGAGCACCTTACGCACAAGGTAGAGAGAAAGATGCACAGCGTAAAGTCGACGACGTAGCTCCAACGGCCCCTAATATTACCATTTCTACCCGCAGCAAACTACTAGCTGACCCTAAGATTGGGTAGCATCGCCGGAGAATAAAAACACTTGATGAATAAAACTAATGAAATTGTAACCGTTTGATGATCTGTGCGTGAGCATCAGTTGAAGAAATTACATATACGTTCATTGTACCTCTTACTCAACCAGTCTTGTTTGCGTGTGGCTTACATATGCATCAGGTACGCCAGAACCTTCGTCTGATCTCATCAGATTCTCAATATACATATAATAAACTATAAAGGCTATGTTCAGAGTTCCTTCCGAATTATCTCTCAAAAAAAGCAGGAACGATGAACGACGGACGACCCACTTAAGCGGCCTCCTATTCAGCGCTAGACCAGAAATAATCGCCTGTAATAATACCGAGTCCAGCGCAGCCTCTCACTGTGTGCTGTTATTCGGATCACCCTGAATGCTCCTTGGGCTGGCTGGCGTCTCTTGACAAGTACGCAGTACCTTTTGCTCCCAACAAAGACCAGACGACACCACGTTCTTTGTCACCAGCGAGGCTGCAGCCGCTTCTACTGCTTCTTTGCCCACACTACGACCCATGAGCCTGTCCATGGCTTAGCAGAACCACGTCGACCTCGGCGGCAGACCAGCGACACCCGAGCAACGCATCGCCACCACTCGCATTCATAGCGACAGCCCAAGCCGTATAGATGACCGACAGCGACGTAACAGTGGCCGGCCAGGGCACATTGCCCGCGACAACGCTCAGGGACGAGCCCGCAGACCGAGTCTACGACAGCTACAGCGACCGGGACGACAACAGCAGCATTGCGCCGTTTCCGCCATACCGCGAGCGCGAAGACGATGGCGACGGTTGCGATATTTCGGAAGAGGTGGTTGAGCAAGTCGTCGACGCATACGGGCCTGTTGATGCCGAAGTAGACAGCGAGGCGCAATCCGATTCCTTGCCGACCCCGACACCTCCCTCGGCTGGCGACAGCACATCTGCCGGCAGAGTGCGCCTCTTTTCTGATGCCGCGCATCCACGCTCTCCTGGTACTACCTCTGCCGACAGCGTCGAGTCCGAAATACAGGTCGAAGCGCCCACGAAATCTCCTTCACCTCAGCCTGCGCCGCCACCGCCCTACTGGAAGCACAGTCGTGATACTTCCAGCTCGAGTCATGCGACCAACACTCCGCTGCAAGAAGGCCGACCACATCCTCAGAACGGAGCAGGACACCCAGAGCATCAGGAACATCAAGAGCAACCAGAAAACCCAGCAGCATCCAGTGCCATGGCCGTCGTACCGTCAAAACAGAAACAAAAAACAAAACCGAAAGGCCTCTCTATATTTTCAAGGCCGACAGCAAGCCGACCTACACCATCAAGCAATGCCAAACCAAACAGCAACTCTCTGAGCCCGGGCCCGCACGGCCACCGCCGCGATACATCCTCATCAACACTCGACTTCCAAGCGAACCAAATCACACTGCAAGACAACGAAGCCGCCGAGGATACGGCCGCATACAGTGAATCCATGATGAGTCCGGCAAGCCAGCTGTCCAACTCGTCAAATGTAACAAATGCGTCAAATGCGTCAAATGCTTCCAACGCCTCGAGTAGAAAACCTAGCAGCAATGCATGGCTGTTTGGGCTGGATGCGCCAGTTATACCGCCTTCACAAGCACCCACGACGACACATCCAGGGCCAGTGTCGGGCACAAGCACACAATCCAAAGCTAACCGCTGTTGGGCACGCCGCGTCGACGTTGTCGACTATGTTGTTATCAATGGCGGCGGCGGCATCAGCATTGGCAACCTTGGCGGCGGCAGCAGCCATCCCCGGATCGGCGCATTTGTCGTGTGGACAGTCCGCGTCGAGACGCTCGGCCCGGCCGTGCCATCTTCTTCGTCCCTGCAGCCGTCTCTTTCAGCTACGGCTGCCCCTTTTCCTAGCGCTCCTAATGGCACGTCTACTGCCCCGTCTACGTCTCCTACGGGCACAACCTTTTCAATATACAAGCGCTACTCCGAGTTTGACACGCTACGGCGACGTCTTGTGGCGAGTTTCCCACAGGCACGAGGTGGCGGTGCCCTACCGCCGCTGCCGCCGAAATCAGTGCTAGGCAAGTTCAAGCCGTCCTTTCTTGAGCAGCGCCGGCTCGGTCTGCAATACTTCCTAAATTGCATCCTGCTGAACCCCGAGTTTGCCGGATCGCCTGTGCTTCAAGAATTCTTGTTTGAATAGTCTTTGGCTTATTTTCATTGTTCATATTCTTTTTCTATTGCAACTTACATAATACTTACGATACGGAGTCTGGTTGGATATAGAGCACAAGACATTGCATACAGCTCAGGCGTTTATCTATTAATATATAATCTAGTTAATATCTCTAATTTAATATTCAATATCATTCAGCTGCCTGGAATTTTATAGTGTTGGTAAGCGTTGGTATATAAACAAGAGTAATAGGAAACAGTTGCAAGGCCTGAACGTTGAGTATAGGCATTGCTTGCTAGGTAAAACAAGAAACTTTTGCACAACAAATGAGTTGTGTAGAATGGTGGTTAGCGTAAAGATATACAGATATACAGCCCGGAAGAACCCAACCAAATTAGTTTGGTACATTAAAAGGTAAAGTAGTTGTTGAAAAAAATGAGGACAGAAATGAAGATGCAGCGATGCAAACGAAAACCATTTTAAAAACGCCAGAATAGATAAACAAGACCCAGAGAGAGCTATCCAAGATCCAAAGACCACAAGACAACGGAATCAATCCATCGAAGAGGTGTCTTTTTCGTTCATATGACATATGATGGGGATTGTTGACATAAGAACGATTACTGGATCTTCTTGCCGTTGGCGGAACCATTGGTGGAACCATTGGCGGTGCCGTTGGCAGAGCCGTTCTTGGCTGCCTTCTCTGCCAGCAGTTTCTGCTTGTTCTCCAGCTGCTTGGCACGGGGGATGGTCAGGGCGTTGATGCCCAAAAAGCTGCAGATGCTGCCAATCACCAGCTGCGCCCACCGGAAGTAGACGGCCGCGGCGAAGACAAAGTAGGCCCACAGGTAGGTCAGCTCGGCCTCGGCGCTGATGGGCGCAAAGCCAAAGCGCGCAATGTTAGCCATGATGGCGCCGCCAACAAGGGGCGTCAGCATCACGGTCCAGTAGGGGAACGGCTGGTGCGTCAAATGCGCCAGGATCATCTTGGTTGTCATGCGGCCGAAGACGAAGGACATGGTGCCGCTGAAAAGCACGATGTGGTTGTCGGAGCGAAGGTGGGTATAGGGCGAGTAGACCCAGGCGCAGATGGCGGCCGTGTAGACGACCATGGGCGTCCACTCGAGGAAAACGGGTGCCACGGGCAGGTTGCGCTCACGGCGCGCCTGGACGACGTGCAGGATGCAAAAGGGAATATGCCCGACGATCAGAGACACCAAGATGGTGGCGACCCAGCCGTCACGGAACGAGTAGTCGCCAAGGAACGTCACAATGCTCTCGCCCAGCAGACTGGTGGCGCGCTGCTCGCCGCCGAGGTGGTTCACAAGGCTCTCGGTCCAGATGTCGGGACCATAGACGCCGGTTGTGACCATGATGCCGGCGGCAATGAGGAGGACCTCGGTGGGACCGTTGACGTAGCCCAGATACAAAGTGTGCGAGTGGTAGGTCTCCCAGGTTGAGAAGAACATGGGCAGGCAGGGGCAGAGGATGGTAAAGACGCCCGATTTTGAGGTGCCAAGACCCATAGCGGCGGCCTCGAGCAGGCTCGCAAGGGTGCAGTTCAGGGAGTCGATGCCGTGGTCAAAGAGTTCGCCGAGGCCGCTGGAGGTTCCGGTGCGGCGGGCCTGTTTGCCGTCGAGGTTGTCCATGGTCTGGTACATGAAGAGTCCGAAGCCGAAGCTGTAGTACACCCAAGAGGGGCCGGGGCCAACGAGGTCGGGGATGTAGATGACGAGCAGGGCGACGTTTGCGAGGATAAAGAAGAAGCCGATCAGGGTGACCATGTTGGGCGCGAGCCACATGGGCAGCAGCTTGACGGCGGCATTCCACTGGATGGTTAGCAGTGGTCAAGGCAAACAGAGGTCCAGTCGTCCCCGAGTCTGGGCATGACGTACATAGGGGTTGAGGACATAGTAGGATAATGGAGACTTGTCGACGCTGGAGTATTTGTAGGTCTTGAGGTGAACGAGGGCTTCGTCGGAGATGCTGTCGATGACCTGCAGTTTCTCTAGGGACTAGGTTAGCTGGTGCTGGTGCGACGAGTAAGGCTTGGGCCATGGTCTCGAGTCGTCAAGGTCGAGCTTGGGGGCGCAACCAAAGTTGAAGCTCTAAGCATGTGAAACCAGACAGGAGGCCCAAAAAGGCACAAACGACCACGAAAGGGGCGCGCAGAAGGAAGCATCTGACATACTGCTATTGGGAGCCATGATGGGTAGTTGTCGATGGGCGTGGGTGAAGAGGAAGCAGACAAGAAGAAAAGTCGACAGGAGAAGAGGAAGAAGGAGGAAGAAGAAACCGGCGATGGAGAGGTAGTCGGGGACGGCGGACGGTGTAGTCTTGTCTGGCGGTGGTGCTGTAAATGGGTAATTGTGGAAAAAGCAAAACGGGAGCGAGCTAATAGGCAAGTGCAACTGGCTGGCTGGCTGGCACCTGCCTGCTCTTCTGTCCCTGGAGGAGAGCGAATCAAGCTGCACTAGCCGTTGGGGTAAGAGTGGGGCACAGTCACGGCTATGTGTATTTAGAAAGGTGTTATTATGTTGATGAGGAAGGCACGACTTGAGATGTGTGTGCGTATGTATCCAACAAAACGGCAGGCACGACAGCAGCTGGGGGCTGGTATATCAGAGGCATCATCGCCGTGGAATCTGTATTGAGATGCCGGGAAAAGGCTGAACACATTAACTCCTCGACTGTGGTAGATTTCATAGACTCGACTAGGCCCTGAGCAAAATAGTCAGGGGAAAGTAGGTAGGTAGGTACACACTAGCATATACGCGAGTCGCGACTTTAGCCTCTAGTCAAATGGGATGGACTGAGTAAAGGGGAACAGTGGAGGAAAAGATAATGAAAGAAAAGAAAGGGAAGTATAACACGGCATGGATTGGATAATGGAGCGGCTTAAGAATGACAGGATAGACGTCGTGCTCACTTGTATCCCTATGCTCGGAAAAGCCTGACACGTGAAGGAAGACTCGACGTCAGTTGGGCAGAATCGGGTTTTATCTTGAATATACTGATCGATTGGATGTACTGAGAAGCCCGGTATGGCAACCTTATTAGTCGATTGCTTGGTGGGCAGCTTGCTTCAGTCTTGCAAGTATCCATGTCGTTTTACGTTGACTTTTGATTTGTGCCCTTCAGCTCTGGAGATGGTGACGTTGTGAAACCCGAGTCGCCTGCGCTCAGGTTAGAGGAGACGGGCTGGCTTGGTGAGCCGTTATCTTCATGGGACAAAAAGGCTTCGAGAATGGCAAGACGTGAAGATAAATTCAAAGTAGATGCTATACGCTGCGAACGAAGAATGAATGTGCGAGCAAAACCCAGATCCCGTACAGAAGAAGACAGTAGACAGAAGACAGAAGAAGACAGAAGCTGCGAGACACCAATTATAACAAAATTATATTAGTCCACTGGACAAGGCGCAGAAAGACACAAAGACAGAACAGACACTTTTTGATTATCTGGACCCTACAGAGCCAGGAAAAATCCAGCCGCAAGACCGCCGAGAGTCAGACCCAGGCCGAGACCAGAGTAGCGGCCGACACCAGCAGATTTGCTCGAGGAGCCGCTGCTGCCGCTGTTGCCGCCGAGGCCGGTGTAGATGGTGTCCGAGGCAGTGGCCGTGCTGGAGCCCGTGGCTGATGCACCAGAGGCCGAGGCGGTGGTAGTGTTGGCGCGGCTTGGGTTCTGGGCACCGCAGGGGTGCTTCTGACGGCAGTCGCTGGAGCAGGAGTTGTCGGAGCCGCATGCAGTCACGCACTGGTTGCCCCATTCGGCGCAAACAAAGTAGGGCAGGGTCAGAGAGTATTCGGAGATGTTCGGCTGGAGGCCGTTGCCGCAGATGCAGCCATAGGTCAGGGTGGTCTGTGGCAGTGGCGGTTAGTAGACGGCCAGATAGCAGACACGGTGACGGAGAAACTTACCGGATCACATGTGTTGACCTCCGTGCTGAAGGGCTTGACCTGCTCGCAGATGAGGGGGCATGTGCTGAGCTCAGAAGCGCACCAGCCCTTGCGGATGGTGAGGGAGACCGAGTTGGGGTCGATGACATAGTCGGCATGGACAGAGGAGACCAGGGCGGCAGCAACGGCCAGGAGGGAGAGCTTGATGGAAGGCATTGTCTGTTGTGTTAGTGTTTGTTATGTGCTGTAGGAGTGCAAGACATGTGCGGTAAGGAAAACCGAGAAAGAAAAGAAAAGAAGCCTGGCGAGCAAGGAAAAAGGCGAGGGAGAAGAGTTAAGAGGCAAGAGAGGACCGAGAGCGCAGATGCAAGTCCGATGGGAGAGATCCGGGAGTGAACCACCGTTGATGCTGTGTAATGTGGCAGGGTTCTTTCTTTTGATTTCTTCTCTCTTCGTTGTCTTTCTTTGACTACCCGGCCCATGATCTCGACACCATGCATTCCCTGCATGTTCGTGTCGGCCTTCTCTTGATAAACCTCCAGCTGATGTGAGAGTAAACACACTGAGACCTCGCGTGCCAACAGAGGTTTTCACTGCCCTCTAGATACTGCCAGTAACTGCAAGAAGCCGAGACGAAAGAAAAACAGACGTAAACAACGGAAGGGACAAAAAGAAACCAATGATGCTTTTGGGGAGGTTTTGGATTATAGAGGCTATGAAAGACGGCTGCAGACTTACGAAAAGTGAGGAGCTGTGAGAGACGATGAGAAAGATGGTGAGCGAGACAGTGAATATTAGAAAAGCCGAGGAGATGATTATATTAGAAATTAAGGTAAGCAAGAGTCGAGTAGCGAATGTATGCAAGTGAAACAGAAGAAACAAAATAACAGCGCAAGAGCGACGAGTGACGATAAGTTATGAATATGAAAAGAGAAGAGAAGAGGACGGGACGAAAGGACGAGAAGGCGAGAAGATGAATAGAGAAGAAGGGAAAGGGGATAGGGGTACGGGAGGAGAAGTCAATAAAAAGGAAAGAAATAGCAGGAGCCGATATAAATACAGTAAGATAATACGGAATAAGTAAAACAATAAATGGAAAGCTCGAGCTCGAGTGCCATGGTGCCATGCCAGCCGCAGCCACCAGGATGGGGACAATAGCGTGCCCGCAAGCTCCAGCTCCATGCTGCTCCGTGCTGCTCCAGACATGCTCCAGAATGCTCCAGTCATGATCAGAAATGCCCCAGAATGCTTTCTTTTGGCTGCTGCTACTCCATTTGTGCGGGTAATGTTTATTTTGAATTTGTCGATTTATGATTTGGATGTCCGGAATACCACCAGCAGCGGGGAATAATCACTGCTACCATTGCATCGTATTGCAATATAGAAGGGACGGTGCCGACGGATACTGTGCCATTGCATTCCTTGTTTTGCCTCTCATCTCCTCGCCTTCCGCTCTCCTACTTTCTCTTTTCTCTCTTATCTCTCGGTTTTCTAATTATCTCCTCTTCTCATCTCTCATCTTTCACGATTCTACCCAGACTCGTGACAGGCTGCTCCGTATTCGTTGGGCTCTCTACTTGGGCTCGTGTTTGGCAAGTCTCTCTACCGGGCCGCTATCTTTTCTTCCTTCTTCTCTCTCGGATCCTGGGCCGAATCTTGCACGTCGGTATTGGCTTGCTTGGCTGATGTCGTGTAAACTGCCGTCCTATACTGTCTATGTATGACAAAGCAGTGGCAACGGCAGCGACAATCACGAGAGGAAAGAACAGGAGCATGGACCCCGTATCCGCTCGCTCGTATCTTTCAACCGAGCCACCAGAGCATGTGCAGAGATGGGCGAGGTCCACAGTCTCTTCCTACCGTACGACAATGGATCTATGTTACTATTATTACTATTTTACTAATATCACCCGGATATAAAGTCAACGGTCGATATACGATATTGAGTCCAGACTAGTAGATGCAGCAGGATAAAACGCGGGGGCCAGATAGTCGATACGATGTCGATACGATACTGAGATACGAAGCCAGACAAAGAGGCAAAAACGTCAAAGCCAAAGACCAAAAGCTAAAGGCTAAAAGTTTAAAGCTAAAAGCCGAAGAACGGCAACCTGACTGGTGTGCTCGTATTGATGCAGCCTCGCGTCGGACGTGCCTTGGTTGTGTTTCGTGTGCGCTTTAGTGCCGCGCGGTGTCTATCACGAGGATACGAGCATACATTAATTACGACGACAACCAAGACAGGTTTGGATTTCACAACGGAGCGACCATTGCATATGCACACTACGTATTCAATCAGCGGCCGAGGATGGTATCGGATTCTCTGGAAGAGGCTGTTGAAGTAAGGGAAGAAGATCACGGCAAGGGGCTTTGATCTGCTCGTGAGATGAGGAGATCGCCCAGTGAGACATTGGTGAGTTGGCCCAGAATAGTTCAGTGAGAACGGTTGACGAAGAGAGAAAAGGAGAGATGAGAAGAGGATATGAAAAATAATGAGAAGAAGGGGCAGAAGGGAAAGGAAGAAAATAGAAAGAACGGGATAACATAGAAACTGGAAAGAAACGAATGATGGGTAGAAATACAACCAAACAGAAAAAACACAACCCATAGCGACAAGTCAGTGCAGAAAACAGAAGAATACTAGGAATGAACTATTCGTTCTCTTCTTATTTTATCAAACTTTATTCTGACTCCGTTTACTTTGAATACCCCTGTCGGCCCACCGTCTCCGCATCTCTACTGCGAGAGTAAGACAGCCTGTGGCATGCTCAATCTTATTATTGGTCAATCTTATTTTTGTTTGTTTTCTTCTATTTTCTAATTATTCTCTCCTCTCCTCTCAGTATGGCAATGCCCTCCAGCCCTCTATTGAGATGGCATGCCGTTGTGCGCAGGATGAGTCCCGCTTCCATCTCTTGGCTGGGTTTACTGTCCTGGAAACACTCTCATTTAGTATTGGCTTGGCACGTTCATATGCAAGATACCCCATTCTACTGGCTACTGGAACACTGTAACACTGTGAACACCACCACTTGCCATCTGGACTGTAACATCGCCCGCCCGGAGCCGACTTGCCAGCGCGGCCGGCCGGTGTGTCACGACGAGCACCGTGTGTCCCGATTTTATGAACACGTCCTCCACAACATCGTACACCATAGCCTCCGTTTCTGCATCAAGCGACGCCGTGATCTCATCCAGCAAAATGATTGGTCTCCGCATCTGCAGCCCCGGGGGGTCGGCGATCGACTGCACTGTCCCTATGGGCTCTGACCGCGTTTGCAGCTGCAGCAGAGCCCGCGTGAGAGACAAAAGCTGAGCTTGGCCTGCAGACAGCACGGGGAACGAAGAGAGCGGTCTGTCCCACAAGGAAGACGTCGTGGAATCATAACTGCTGCTGGCAAATATATCCAACACACCAGTCTTTTTCAGAGCGGCTTCTAGCACATCGCTCGACAGCGACTCTGTCGGGTCCAGGTGGAATCGCAGACTGGCTGCCGGCAGCAGAAACGCATCCTGCGATATCGTCACAAAGGCGCGTTGCCGGACATCTTTCAGCGGTAGGCCGGCTAGGTCGACGCTATCCACACAGACATTGCCGTCCGAAACAGTCAAGAGTCTCAACAGAGACATGAGCAGAGAGCTCTTTCCGCTTCGTTAAGTTAGCATTGCTATGTCACGGTAGACAATATCGAGCGTGCATTCCTCCGTACCTTGCTGTTCTGCCACAGATGACGGCGACCTGGCCGGGCCATATGTCCAGACTTACGCCCTTCAACACGGGTGTGTTCGAAGTGTATGATGCAGCCACATTGGTAAGCTGAAGATGGCCGGCACTAGGCCAGTTCGATGGCAGGAGTACCTCCGCACCTCCGCCAGTCTCCTCTTGGGGAGTCTCGTGCGAAGCCTCTCTTAGGCGTGCAACCGCTCCAAGCGATACTTCGAGATTCGTCCACGACTGGACAAGACGCAAAAGCGTCGTGTTTGTCACGAGAATCACATTCAGGGCAACACCAACCTGCCCGCCATTGCTGTTCGTCTGGGAGGCGCTGATGGCTAGCCAGACTGTCCCCACGGCCACGCAGGCCACAATGGCGTCCAGCACCACATTAAGCCACCGCTGCAGGCACAGCAAAAGGTAGATCGGTCGCTGCGAGTTGTCCAGGCAGACTGCATTCTCGCGCGCTATGGCCTCCTGCCAGCCAAATGCCCGAATCGTAGACAGGCCGCCCACTGTCTCCAGAATGTTAAAGTACACAGCCGACTGCGACTCAAGCTCCATGCGCCGGAGCTGTCTTGAGGTGCGGAGGTACCATTTCTGTATGACATAGACAACTGCAGTACAGACGGGTAGAAAGAGAGACAGGCGCGGCTGCGTGGTGATAAGCACAATTGTCTGCATAAGAAGTTTAAAGACCTCTGCGAGCGTCAGCCTCAGATATCATCGGAATTGGCGGCATGTAAGATACTCACGGGCCATCAGGTAGCTCATCGCTTGCGAGATCTGCTTGTCCACAAGCTGTATATCTTGGGTAAACCTGTTCAGGACAGTCCCGAGATCCGTAGTCGAAAAGAATGTTATTGGTGCACTTTACGTTAGATCCCGTCAAGGCTAAATGAAGCACAATGTCTTAACTCACTTGCAGATGGCGTGCAACAGACGCTGATGCAGCACCTCACCTGACTTCCCAGCAATTATGACAAGATCGGTCCATTTCGTAATGCTCGTAGCAATCCATGCCACCAACAGCAAGGATACATATCCCACTGCATACAGTATCGTGTGTGTAGTCGCTGACTCTGTCCACCACTTGAGATAGTATGGTGGTATCGTGAAAAAGAATGCATAGAGCATCGCCAGAAAGATCAAAAGTAGGACATTCCCTAACCCTGCAGAGGCAATGTAATACTCTGTACTGTCAGCACGGTGCATTACCAGACGATGGGGGGTCTTACTGTAGAGTGACAGGTCGCCGTCTTTTCGGTGGTAGTTGGGGATAGCAACTGTGGCTGGCTTGGGGTCGGTATTGATACTCGCTCCAAGCTGTGGCGTGTGGCCGTCAGTGTTGTCGTGCTCGCCCGAGTTTATAGCTATCGCCTCAACTTCGATCAGCTGGTTCAGGGCGTCTTTGCTACCATGATATTGCACTCTCCCCTCTTCGAGAATGACGACTGCATCGCTAAGATGAATATACAAGCTACTACTAACCGCCCAGAGGACAGTCGTTCGCGCTTTTCTCAACAGCCCATCCGGCCCGAACAGGTTGTTGACCACCATCTTTTGCGTCTTTGCGTCGAGGGCACTGAAGCTGTCGTCAAAGATGGCAATCTCGTTTCTCGCATACACTGCGCGGGCAATGGCCACACGTTGGCGCTGGCCACCAGAGAGGTTTTGTCCGTTTGTGCCCACCACGGTATCGTGTCCATCGGCCAGTTCTCTCATATCATCGTGCAGACAGCATGCACTGAGGACTGTTTCATACCAGTAATTATCCACGGCCACGGTGCTGTCAATTCCCACGATACACTCCCGTACGGTCCTATTTGGTAGCCATGCCGTCTGAGAGCAAAACGATATGTTCTTGGACGAAACACAGATAGACCCGGTAGAAAGGGGCACTTCGCCTAGTGCTGCATGCAGCATCAGTGACTTTCCGCTCCCAACCGGGCCTGCAATGATATTGAATGACTCTTTCTGCAGAGCGAGGTCCTCGATTTGGAGGGCATTTCTGGTAGACTTTCGGCCTGTGATCGTGGTATTCTTGAACTTTATAGCTTCGGGACCGGCTAAATGTCTTGCATCATCAACATCATGTTTTAGTAGAAACGCCTGGATCCGTTCAAAGCTCGACAGAGAGGCCGTTGCTCGTGGTAGCAAGGTCATGATCATGTTGATGGGGTGGGTGATCATGGACAAAATGGCAATTGTGGTAAAAGCCGTTCGAGTGTCAAACTCCCTGCCGTGGGCTGATGTCCACACCGAAAATATTGCCACTGTCAACACAGGAGAGAACAGGCCCAACGCGTTGGCTATTTTTGTTAGTACTGCATGAGACAGCCTTTGGTTGTGGTCTTCACTTATCATGCCGGCACTCACCACTTGAGTTGTATGCCACATTGACCCAACGAACGCCATTGGCAGCCTTGAGTTCCCGGGTTCTCAGTAGAAGAATAAGCCTTTCGGCAGCAGACTGTATGCCGAGCATCTTGACGCTCTTGATAGCACCGATTATAGAGCTTGTCATAGACAATCTCTGTTGTGTAGCGTCGTTCCATGCCGTCTGTCTGCTTTTCATCGGCTTTACCGTATGCCGGCTCGTTTGCGAGAAGACTATATCGTTAGTAGTTGGCAGTAATCAAAGGTTTCTAGTATACGTACGCAGCACGATTCCCACGGGCAGTGGCCAGAGCCAGCCAATTTCAGAGGCAAGCAAGGAAAAGCCGACTACACCCTCAAGGAAGAACCCCCAAAGTTCATGGAGCATCTCTGAAGCGCCTTCAACACTGGACACGTCTGTGCTGATCAGCGTCAGTGCCTTGCCATCATCATATCCATGGCTGCGTCCTGTCAATACTTTCTGGTGCACCAGGCCGACCAAGGCCCCCTTGAACATGACATTGAGTCGGTTGAGCTGGTGTCGGTAGATGGCCGTGGACGTCTGAAAATTAGTATTGATCATATCACTCATATTGGCATCAACAAGCAACATACCGTGAGACCAAAGTATATGACAACAGCCGAAACGACTATCCAGAATCCACCAGCAGATGCATCATCCGCATCAGTTTCCAGTGGCCGCTGGACAAATGTGATGGCTCTGCTGATTAACAGAGGCTGCGAAAACTGGAAGAAGACGACGCCCAGTCGCGGCGGTATAGCAAGTGAGAGCGGTGCTACAAAGCATCTGAACAACACCTTTGGGAGTGTCATCGGCTGCTCAGCGGCTTGGTCGTCTCTCTGGCCCCATGCAACAAGAATTTTCTGACGCAGTCGTTCGGCATCGAGCTGGGTATCAATCCGAGGGAGATCGTCCGGCGACAATATCTTGCTGAAACCAAGCTCCAAAAGGTCGTGCAGCCACCAAAAGTAGGTCAGGCTAAGAATATTGGCAAGGTCTTCGGGTGGGAGGCTTCGATACTCGTCTTGCAATATCTCAGACTTATTTTTGCACTCAAGCAATAATAAGACAAGCTTGGCCAGCGCTTGAAAGCACATGGCCATGTACAAGTACAATGGTTGCCAGTGAGGCTGTAAAGGGCTAGCCAGGGACACGATGTCGAGCGCAAGTGAGACTGTGAGATACAGCACAAGAATAGAAGACGGCCGCACGCTCAGGCGATGGTCATGGAAGGATACGGCGCTAGCCGCCACTGCTGCTGCGAGGCCAAGATAATCACTCCATCTTGTGGTAGTCGATGTCGACGAAGCTGCCACCGCAAAGCCGAGCAGTGCCATCCGTCCTAGCACGTACACGGCAGAGGCGCACTGGATGTTAGACTATAGTTTTCATGGTATCTCCTCCCGCATGTTGACTCACAATCTTATAGACAGCCAGCCGACTCGGCTTGACCTTGACTGATGCTCGCCGGCGCTGCCATGGCTGCCAGGGCGCTGCGGCAACCAAAAGAGCCGATGCTGTACCTGATGCCAAAGCAAGTGTGTCTTGGGATGATGTTGCAAACATGTTTTTCGGTTCCGCTGTCTTCGGTTTCCTCCTTGTTCATTCCGCTCCTGGTCTTTACGTGTCCAAACTATCCGCTGACAGTTGAGATTGAGTCGCAGGAGATCATCTCGTATCTGAGAATGCTGACAGCCGGGTGGAACATCAACCCGTCCTGCCTGAAACAGATTGGCGCTGTCCATCTTGAGATCTCGCTACGACTACACTGGAATTATTAGTAAGTCGTATTTTCTTGAGAATGTGCGATTGACAATTTCGGTTTACGTAATCACGGTAGTTCGAGACTGAAACCGAGAATGGAAAGTGCGATGCAGTTGCTTGTCGAGTTCAACGTACTCGAGATATAAAGAGAAGGAGCGGCAGCGATGCCCAGTCCCAGCAGTTTCATCGGCGCACGCTAATACTGTTGCGGTGGGGGGACCTCGTGGTTTAGTGCTATGAAGGGCACCTAAGGGGGAAGAACGCTCGGTCTTGCCGTCCCGCATTTGGTGCTATTGGCTGTCGGATCTGTTGTTCTCAACTCGTCACCATACTCAATCCATTGAAGATACCTGTTCTTTTATTTTCATTTTTCAACAGTATGATCGCTCACGACAAGACGATGTTATAGTCTGGACGACACTGCATTCTTGGGTTTGTTCATTATTCAGTACATTGTTTGCGTACGCCCCTTGATTTCTTGCTTGGCCGTCTGCCGTTGAGCACATCGAAACATCGCGGGATTTCGAGAACAAGACAACGTCGAAAAGAGCAAAGGATCGAAAGAGAAAAGGAAACCAAGAAGAGGAACAGGAGAACACATAACTGCTTTTGAGATTCTGGCCACCTTACACAGCGCGGTTACATTGAGCTGGCCTGGCTTTACACCGACAACGATAGTCTGCATCTAGCGCATCGATAAGATCTCGCCAGCTATTCCCCTAGCTCTGCCCGCTTCTTCAACTTCTTCCATCCTCTCGCATCCCCTCAGACTCCCCTCGTGCTACCGCCGGCGGCCCATCATGTTCCGGAAGCCGCCTAACGGAGTGACGGGTCTGTTGTGTGTGTCTACGACCCCCTTTACCCGCCTCATCACGCGACTCCTTTTCATCGCCGTGTCCATGGGCGCCGCCTCCGCCTACACCGCGCTCTCAGACGAGAGTCTGCAGCGGATCCCGACTGCCGGCACCGACTTTGATATCCACGACGGCGCGCTGCTGGCACCCATCCTGATCCCACGTGTGCCAGGCACCGAAGGCTCGCGCAAGGTGCAGCAGCACTTCGTGCGCTTCTTCAAGGAGAGCCTACCGGACTGGGAGATCGAATGGCACAACTCATCCGCAACGACGCCGGCTACGGGCGACGAGCAGATCCCGTTTGCCAACCTCATCTTCCGGCGCGACCCGCCTTGGGCATCCCCCGGCGATGTCGCCCGGCTCACGCTGGCTGCACACTACGACACTCTGTACCAGCCCGAAGGCTTCATCGGAGCTATTGACAGTGCCGCGCCGTGTGCTATGCTGATGCACGTGGCCCGTAGTATCGACAAGGCACTAACCCAGAAATGGGCTGCCATGGAGGCGTCGGGCGACGGCGGCAATGGCCTCGAGGAAGACCGAGGTGTGCAAATCATGTTGCTGGACGGCGAGGAGGCGTGGGTGCACTGGAGCGACACCGACTCGCTCTACGGGTCAAGGTAGGTTTTCTATTACGAGAATATCCTGACGATGATTACATGCTAACATGAGCAGAGCACTTGCGGAGAGCTGGGAGACGACAGCATACGAACCACGCTCTACCTTTGCAAACCCCTTGGGTGCCATCAGTCTCTTTGTGCTGCTGGACCTCCTCGGTGCCAAAGGGCCAACCGTGCCGTCCTATTTCCAGACAACACACTGGGCCTACCAGAAGATGGCACTCCTTGAGAGTCGCATGCGCAAGCTGGCGCTTTTGGCGACTAAGCCCTCCGTTGACTTTCTCCCCGAGACCAGCAAGGAGGCGGGCCAGTTCAGATACGGTTTTGTTGAGGATGACCATGTGCCGTTTATGAACCGCGGCGTCGATATCCTGCACATTATCCCGAGCCCCTTCCCGCCCGTGTGGCACACAATGGCCGATACCGGCATCAACCTCGATATTGCGACCGTTGATGACTGGGCCAAGATTGTCACTGCGTTTACAGCCGAGTGGATGGAGCTGGACGGCATGATGCCCAAGGTCAAGCCCCGGATGGACTCACGAAACACCAAAACGGAGTTATGACAATGAATATGCAGGCGATCGGCTGAGGTGTCATTTTATTTCTCCCTGCTTCTCCCTGCTTCTCATGATTTGGATATCACCTTCACATCATTTAGCTTTCGGCGTTTTCATAAATTTTGGGTACATCGCTGATCTTTCGGTTGGGAAGGAGTTTAGTGACATCCAAAGGGACGGTCAATACGCCAGTTTGCATTAGAGAACTCGTATATAGTCAACTTCACAGCGAAATGTACATATAAACAACTAAAATATTGTAAAATAAAATTGAGACCGGGCATCGCGAACCTCGATGTGCGTCATCAAATGATCATGTGATCACACACGTGCAGCGTTTCAGGAGCACGGACCATCCACGCTCCACAAGAGAGACACGTAACTGCTAAAGCTGTCGCAAGCCCGTCCACTGGGTCTTGGCCAAGAGCAAGCTCCAATCGATATGTGTACGCAGCGCGGCTCGACAAGACACAGTAACAACTGACTGGCCTCGTTCTCGACCCAACAAGCACAAGCAGCACAGCACCAGCACTCTTTGACGACGAGTGGTTTCTTCGCCCCCCTGCATCGAACAGCGTTCTAAGAAGATTTTATTTTCATTATATCGTCTTTATTCCCTTCTTCTCGCTTTCCTTTCCCTTGCCTGTTCTTTACTGCTCGACACCAGCTCCTCCTCTTCGACAACCATCGACATCCTCCCATCGTCCCCGGATCGAAGCGAGTCACAAGCTGAACAACAAACTACTCAATCCACCCCACAACCTCAATCACAATGCGGTTGTCCATCTCCCCCCTCCTGCTTGTCGCTGCCGGTGTGGCCCAGGCCGCCTCTTCCTGGAGCTTCGACGATGCCAGCATCTCCGTGTCTACCAAGGGCAGCAGCTCCAAGGTGACCGAGAAGTAAGTTCTCCTCCTTCTGTGTGCCTATCTGCCTGCTCGGCTAGGACGTCCACTGATCGACAGACTCAATGCAAAGTCGCCGCTCGGCAAGGCCCTCGTGCTCGGCCACAACGACGTCGCCAAGATCAGCCTTACCACCAAGGACAACGGCAAGGACAAGCGCCCGCACCAGGCGTTCCTGCTGCTCCAGGACACCGTCACCGGCCTCGAGGCTCCCTTTGCGCTGAGCGTCAAGGAGAGCGGCAAGGGCTCCGTGTCCGTCGCCTACAAGGACATCCCCCAGCAGCTGCTCACCTCGGCCAGCCCGCTGCGCGCCAACATTGTCATTGGCTCTTTTGGCTCGGCCACCCCCTTTGTGTCGTCCGAGTCGGGCGTCTTTGAGCTCGCCATCCAGCACGACGCCAACCAGCCCGCCCCCACCGCTTCGGCCCCCGTCCGCTACGGCAAGAAGCCCGAGATCCACCACATCTTCCGCGAGGACCCCCGCTCGCCACCCAAGATTATCAGCCTTGTGTTTGTGCTGGCCATCGCCGCGACCTTGCCCGTGCTGTTTCTCGGCTGGGCGCTGCTGGGTGCCAACGTCAGCCACCTGGGCACGGCCCTGTCAGCCGCCCCCGTGTCGCACGCTGCATTTTTCGGCTCCATCCTGGCTATGGAGGGCGTCTTTGCGTTGTACTACACAAGCTGGAACCTGTTCCAGACGCTGCCCGTGGCCATTGTTGTTGGTTTTGTGACAGTACTGAGCGGCACCAAGGCGCTGGGCGAGGTGCAGGCGCGCCGTCTAGCCGGTGAGCGGTAGGATGCCTACTGGGATGCCTACTGACAGAGTGACTAGTTGGCTGAGAATGTCGATGTTCTGGGTGAAGATGCAATTGCCCAGAGCTACAGCTGGGCCTGGGCCGAAGCGCAGATGGGGAGGACACGCAAATGATTAGCCATGGCAAGCAAAGCAGCATGGTATACGTCTGTGCCAATGCCATATTTTGAGGGTCGCCCTACGGAACAACGGCGAATGTACTATAGGATTTCTAGACGCAAAAGCGAGATATCTCGCAATCGGTTTATTTGATTTGATTTTCTTGCTGATCGTAATTGGCAGTTTAGATATGGGTTCCCAGTATCGAAAGCAGTTATGTCAGTAATTATAACATGCCCCAGTCTTGGTGAAAAGAATGTTCTTGTGTAAAGTTCTCTTCCGACCAAACTCGAAATGATTAAAATTGCCGATATCAGTTTTTGGTTTAATATTACCAGTCAACGAGTGTCCAAAAATTTATGTCTGTATAAATAAAATATATATTAATTGCCTATGGGGTAAAATAGAGAATCAACATAAAATAAAATAAAGGCTGGCAACCCAAATTTATTTTTCTCAATAAAAGGAACACCGAAGTAGAACAAATGGCTTAATAATTCACAACAATTCACAAACTAGCTACCACAACATCTACATATGCTGCTTACCGCCATGTCTTCCACCAGATTCATCCAGCGCGTACGGGGGTGGAGGGCCCTCGGGTGCTGGGACGTCATATACGCTGTTGCGTCTGGGTGGCGGCGTCGGTGCCTTTTGGGACATCTCACAGAAAGCGTTGCGGCCCTGTTGCTGCTGGGCCGAGCCATACTGCTGGGGGACATATGCTGGCTCTTGCTGGTGAGAATACTGCATGGGACTGCATTGGCTCTGTTGCTGCTGTATAGGCTGCGGGCTCTGTTGCTGCCGGCCTGTGACCGGACCCAGCAGCGTGTCCCAGCGGGCAGCACGACGCATCTCGCGTATGTCACGGCGTACACAGCGAGCATCACGGCGAGTCATGCGGCGGCAGTGGCGGCAGCCACGCGCAGAGTTAGCACACATACCGCAGCTGCCGGATGTGTAGTAGATGGGTGTGTCGTTTGCGCCGGCAATGCTGGGGTTGTTGTAGCCGTTCTTGGGCTGGATGGGGTCGTGCAGCACGGCGTTAAGGAGGCGGCCGATGATAGTCATGGTGTGAGCAGAGGTGATCGAAGTTTGTATGTAGAAGTAGATATGCGGATAACAGAAAGGGTTGATGTCAAGCCGTGAAGGTGAAGACGTTGGGATGCTGGGGTGCAAATTGCAGGATGCTAAGATATAACAAGTTGGAAGGCAGATGGAATATGAAAAAGATCGGCTACAAAATGTCCAGCTCGGAAGAAGCTCAAGCCCGCCTATATATACAAGAGCCGCAAACGCCCTGAGGACCATCGAGTGGAGGAAACCCATTCCTCGTCTGGTCATCTACTAGACAGGGCTATGCTGGCTCAGAACGACCAGGCAGACGAGAAATGTCGACCTGGCTTGTAGTCGGACATCAACCCGTAGATCTGAGAGCCGTGATTAGTAGTGTCTCGTTGTTTGACGGCGTTCTATCCCATAGTGCTGCTCGATCGATGAATTGGCAGCGTTGAGGCTATGCAGGGAATTACCCTTTTGGGAAGCATCGCGCGAGGTTGTGGCATAAGAACAGTCATATAGTGATAAATTATAGTGGGCCAAATAAGACAACGGCCGGTTCCTATTGGACAAGAATGGCGTTTAGACGAAACGGGATACAGCTTGCGAGGAAAGTCAAGGCCACAGCCTACAAGTATTACAGTGACAGCATAGCTTTGTCTACGCAGCCACACATTATTCTTGCAGCGGTGACTTTAATTTCGATTGATTTAATTAATTACAAAATAGAACGGTACGAAGCACGAGTAGAAAATACCAGCACTATAAAAACTGTGACGTTGAGATATTCAGAGCACGGCGGATGACATAATGTGCTCTATTACATAATGCGCTTGCCTGTATTATTCCTGGCCTCTGATTGGCTGATGCATCAAAACAAACCAACTACACCCAACTGCAGCACCTTTGCTCTTCGACTGTTAGATACAACCAGCTTAACGACTTCAGCTGTGATTAGTTATATGAAGACAACAATCTGTGATTGATCGTTTACTCCATGCATTCATCTTTTCGACCAAGGCCACTCGCTCTCCTTTATGAGAGATAAATGCGTACGGCCATCGCTCCTTGCAGTGTTTTGTTCTTTCCGCTTTAAGCCCTCGATGCCCCACTCCCCACCCTACACTACTTCCTGACGCCTGCTGTTTTGTTTTCTTTCGACGTGCCAATATCCTCAGACACGTCTTTCCCTCCAGAAAGTGCTTCACTTCACAACGACATCTACACCACCCGACCGCACGCTGTCCCGACCGTTCTCTGTCTTTAGCCAGCTTGTGTAGACCCAGCGCCGGCATTATTGTTTCCCATCTTACCACATCATTTACTCGCCAGCTTTGTTTACTTTCATCACACATCACGTTCCCCACGACCAGTCGCGTCAACCGCGTGTTTTTGCCTCGAGCAACACCGAGAAGCTACAGCTGCAAACTACAATCCTAACTGCCTCTGCGATGGACTATCGGAGCGTCCCAAGGACGAGCCACGCCGGACGCACGCCTGCCGCGCGGAAAACCTCGCACCAGCGCGCACCATCCAATGACACCGAAAACGCGCCTGGCTTCTTGAACTTTGACTCGGACCGGTCTACTACACTCGACAGCCTCAAAGACCTCATGGCTTTCAGCCAGCGCTCTACCCGTGCGCGTCAGGACGACATTCTGTTTGCGGCCAAGAACGCGCGCGCCCAGATGCCACCTCAGTTCCGCGAGCCCCCCTCCTCCACCGGCTCACACGGCACCATCACTACAGACTCGATCCACCTTGGCCGTGGCGACGACATTACAGCAGACTCTGCAGCTTCCTCGGCATTTTCTGCACCCCCTGACGCGGAGTCGACGCGTGCTTCTATGCACTATCAGCGTGGCAGCCACCACGTCCAGCGTACCACCGGCCGCTTCGGCAAGAATGCACGCGAAGACAAGAAGGCGACGACCGACATGCTCAGCGGAATCGTAAACACATCAGCGCTGTTCCGCACCTTCAAAGAGTGGAAGCCCGAGGACGTCACCGACCCTAGCATCTTCGAAGACGACGCGCCTTCTACAACAAATTTCGGCGTTGTCAACAAACTGACCCGGTACGACCAGGAGAACTGCGGCCCCGTTCCATCCTCTCCTGTAACAGCAGCCCCCAAGCCGAAAAACGCCCATGACGACTTGCCCGCGCGGCGAAACCGCAATGTACTCCAACCGACCGTGCAAAATGAGTCAGATCTATCAGTTGTCATGACAGCACCAACTCAGAAAGCTCCTGCTAAGCCCACAACACAGCCGTCGCCTCTACGGAAGGCCTCTACTGCTGTGCCTGCCCCGATCCTCAAAAAGTCTGCCACCGTGGGCTCAATGAGAAGCACAGAAGGCGCGAAAAGACAGCAGCGTGTGTCGGTGGTGGAGGACTCGCCTCTGATGGACGATCTCACATCACCGGAGACATCCGCCGGCTCGCGTGAGGATGTTGACCTCGGTGTGCGGACAGTCGCGGCACCTGTTTCGAAATCGGTATCGCCACCAAGAGCAACCGCGATGGCTCGCTCGGACAATATTGACGGAGTTACCAACCAGTCATTCATTGTTCCCTCAAAGTCATTCCCCCTTCTGCACAACCTTGTTACTGGCACTCTCAAATTCACACCCGGTACCTATTTTTACGGCAACACTGCTGATGCGCAGCGCAAGTACCAGCTGCCTGCAGGAAATATTCCGGAAGATGAGAAGGAGATCTTTGTCGACATTGACAACATTCGTGAGGAGGTCGTCCGTCTGCAGGAACACGATGAGATGCTCCAAAACGAGATTGTCCAGGGCGAGATCAAGTACAAGTCCCTGCTCGACCGTTTCTATGGCCTAGCCCACAAGTCCGACAGCGCAATTGCATCTCGTTTTGATGAGCCCCTGAAGGAGAGCCAGGAGGAGAACGAATGTAAGTCTACTATGAGAATGCTCGCTTGAGACAGATAAACTGACACACCTAGTATTGCACAACAAGATCCAGGAGCTCGAGCTTGACCTTGATGTCATTCACACCCAGTATGAGGAACAGCTGCAGACTTCAAATGACGTCGCTGCTGAGCGGGATGCGGCTTTGACTCGCGCAAGCTCTGCCACCGAAAAGGCAAACAAGCTGGCGGCCGATCTTGAAGCCACCCGTGAACGGCTGGCTACCTCAACACAGCGCCCTAGCCAGGAGGCACAACGCCGTATCCAGCAGCTGGAGAAAATGGTCTCGGAGCGCGAGCGTGTCATCAAGGCCCTCAAAGACGAGCGCGAGGCTGCCACAAGCAGCCACCGTGAAGAGTGCAGACTGTACCGGGAGCGCATCGCCCGCTTGGAAGCCGAGAAGATGATGCTGAGCAGCGACCACGCCAAATGTGGCGACGAGAGATATGCTCTCAACACCGCCAAGGAGGCACTTGCTCTCAAGAATACTGCCCTGAAGCAAAAGGTGCTTGCGGTGCGCGAACAAGGCAAAGAGCGCGAGGCAACCACATACACGATTGTCGAGCGCCAGCGCACGCAAATCACCAAGCTTCAGACCCTCTTGCGCGAGAAGGAGAAGAGTGTCCACCAGCTCGACGACAACTTCCGCAAGCTGCGTGAGTCCTGGTCCTCCAAGGACGAGACGCTCATGCGCATGAACGAGGTCCTGGGCCAGTGGCCGGGTGGTCTCCCACAAGAGCACCGTGGTGCTCTGGATGCTGAGCCGACCGAGGACTTTGATGTGGACACTCGCGACTTCCAATTTGACGAGGACAAGGAGAACGCTGCCTACGAGGCCGAAGACGTCCTGACCGCTCACCACGACCTGCAGCAGAATGGGGAAGACCTGGATGGCAGTGACGCAGGCTCCGACTCGGGCGAGTCTGCAGCAGACCACTCGGTGGATGAAAACATGACATCGGCCTTTATTATCCCCGACATCGATATCCATGCAGATGACGAAGATGAGCAGAACGACCACAATGATGACAACGACGAGGCTGCCGCTGCCACTAATGAGCGGGAGCTCGCTCAGGAGCTGGCTCAGGCCCACCGCATCGCTGCCAGAAATGCCGCAGCGGCAACAAAGTCGACAAAGACTACCCAGCAAAAGTCTGTCTCGTTCCAGACGACAAAGTCATCGAGTGCAACGTCTGTCTGCAAGCACAACCGGGTCAACTGTGTCGTCTGCTATCAAAAGGTTGGCCATGTTGGCGAGAATGAAAAGGTCACCGTGGCCGTGCCGCGCCCGATATCTGCACAGGATGGTGCAGAGCTGAAGAGCCAGGCAAAGGACATGGACCCCGGCAGTGCTCTGGCGTACGTGATGAAGCTTCTGGACGACGAGCGCCGGCATCTGTGGATGCAGATCCAGGCCATGCGCAAGACTGGCGAGACCGAGGAGGCCTTGAACGAGAAGCGGCGGCCACGGCGGGCACTGCGCGAAGCCGAGGAGCTGTGGAACTCGTACGTGCTCAAGGTTGAGCAGCTGAACCGCTTGGATGACGTGCTAGAGGGCCAGCGTGCGGCAGGCCAGGATATGACGCGGGAAGAGATTGATGTTACGATTACACGGATTTTGGAGGCATAAACAGGGTTCTTATGCTCGCAAGCGAGGTTGAAGTTTTTTTTTTTCTTGTCATTTTTTCCAGCTTTGGGCACTTGGTTTTCTTTCCTTCTCTGTACACTTTTGCTTTTCAGGTGTTCGCATAGCACAGCGCATTAAGGCGCGCAAGGAGTTTTCTGTATTGCATTTCCATTGTCTCTTATGTTTACTGACGCTGTCTCAGCGCTGATTTTCCATGGCTTGTCTATTAACACCGTCATTGTTACATGATCACAATAATTCAACAAGAGGTTGCTTCTAATTACCGTTCAAATGGTTGTCGAGTGATCTTGCTTGCCCATATCAGTATCCCCGATACAGCGACACCATCCGCCGTGCCAGTCGCCGACACGGCTTACCCAATGACCACAACGAACCCCAGGCACCCAGAATGGCTGTCATGCCCGTGCACAGGATCAGCGGCGCATACTCGCCGACGACAGCGCTTGTTGACTTTGAGTCATGGTCGCTGGCAGCCGCGGCAAGCAGTGCACCGCTGACGGGACCGCTAAGAACGAAGCCTAGCCCACGACCGCCCATGAGCATACCGAACACGAGGCCCGTGTTCACTGCCTCGTCGCGTTTCTTCATGTCGTGCAGCACGGCCGACCAAGTCGATGAGAAGCCGCCAGCAAAGAACCCATACGCCAATGCAAACGCAATCAGAATAGCCAGTGGGCTGCCGTGGAAGCTGGTGAGGTCGCTGACATACCACAGAGTAAACACCGAAATAGCCGAGCCCGTCGACGAGATGAGAACGACCCTGGTGGCAGGCATCCGGTCGCCGAGCATGCCCATGACTATGGTGCCCGGAACCGAGGCGACGGAAAAGAGGGCAATGAGCAGTGGGCCGGCATAGGTGGACAGTGTGGTGGACTGCTCGAGGCCCAAGGACACGGCATACGACGACAGGTACGTGTTGGGAATCTGGTAACCGAGCGACTGGATGATATTGCCGACCATGAGCATCCAGAAGAGTGGGCGGCGGAAGAAGACGAGCGAGGAAGTGGAGGCGTTTGGTGTACTGTTACTGTTGACGCCAACAGCGGAGGGAGGCACGCGGGGCCGCAGAAAGAAGAGGACCGGCAGCGACAACAGGGCCGAAGCAATGGCCCATGCCCTCAATGTTGTCTCGACGCCGTAGCGCGCTAGCAGGACAGCTACTAAGAGCGGCATGCCACCGCCGACAGTGCTCTTGGCCGCCCACATGACGCCGTATGCGAAACCCTTGCGGTCGACGAACCAGTCGTCGAGACACAGCGATGCAGATCCAAACAAGAGCGCACACCCGAGCGCATACAAGACGCCCTGGGTCGCAATCAGCGGCGCGGCCGAAGTACTCTCGCTGGCGCCCGGTGCTGACGACCCGGCGAGGCTGGCCACCGACACGAGTAGGCCTAGTGGCCCGCACCAAGGCCGCAGACGGGGAAAGCGTGTGAGCAGCGACATGACAAAGGGCACGGCGAGGTACATGATGCCCGTCTGCGTCGTGCCAATGGACGTGATGCTGCCGGGCGATGCATCAAGCAGGCTGTGCGTGGCATAGTACTCGCGAAACACACCAAACGCAAGGGAGTAGCCCCAGACGGGGGCCTGGACGAGGGAGCAGGCCGCGAGCACAAGGTACGCGGCACGGCCATGGTCGGGGGGTGGTATTGGACGGCCGTCGGCGGTGTACTGCTGTGGCGGCTGCTCTTCTTGTTGCTGTTGCTGTTGCTGTTGCTGATGCTGATGCTGAAGGCTGCTGCTGCTGTGAGTGGTTCCTTGGCTTGACCGGCGGGCGAGGCCGTTGCTGACGCTGTTCCTGCATTGCCCGGCGCTCTGACCGGCAGCCTGCGCCGGCAAGCGGATTCTATCTAACTCAATGCTCATTGTTGGTTTGGATGCTTGATGCTTGCTAGGTGAATACGTTTGTTCTTCGATCTTCTTGGTTTTATTTTGGCATATTGGATTCTCGCTGCGGTTGGCACTATTCCGGTCCGATACGGTCTATATTTGCCCCTCCTTACTGTTGTACTATATACTGATTAGCCAGTTCCTTGTGCTGTTGGTGCGGAGAAGATCGCCGACATCGCCAATAAGACGGGCTACCAATACACCGATGCGACCAAGCCGATCTACACATTGGAATAGAATTTGCATGTGAGTCACGGCTTGCCAGCACGAGGGAGTTGGATATTGCTGTAATGCTTTATATCAAAGGAGGGAGCGAATTGGCAAAGCCTGGTATCTATGCTAATATGCAAAGTGACAAAGGAAATAATCAGCCATGCTGTATAACAAAAGATAAAACAATACAGAGGTAAAGCTAAATGAAAAGAGCAAAACAAAAGGCATGGAGCAGTTTTGACACATGCTGGGAATCTATACTAATACTGTAACGCTTTTGCATGGCCAGCATGACTTGAGATAGGTAATTATCTAGACAATAAAGAAAAAAGAGCTGATAAATCGCTTAAACGGCACATAATGGCAAATGGCAAATGGCAATTGACAAATGACAAGGAAAGAGAGGAGAGACTAATCGCCCAGGGCGTAGACGTTTTCCGTCTCCCAGCGCAAAAAGTCGCCCAGATCGTGCCCGAGGTTGTAGCCCATGGGAGCGACATACTCTTTGCCATCGGCACCGCGCGTCATGACAAGATCGGCCATGGGACTCTGCGGCATGCTCTCGTAGCTGTCGAAGCTGGCACAGCTAGCCGTGTTTTGGCGATGCTTGGACCGGTGCGACGACTCCGGCCCACTGCCTTGGAGCTCGCCGGGGATCTCAGTGCCGTGGATCTCGACGGGCCGGGCATTGCGACGGCTGTAGAGAGACGGCGATGGTGTGCGCGATGCCGGCATCTCAAGACGTGCAGAAGCAGCTGATGGAGCCAGAGTCGTGGTACTGTTGTTGGCGCTGCCGACACTGCCGGCGTCAATGGAAAAGTGGCCGCTGAACCGGACGGGCAGGCTGGTGTTGGTCGTGGTGTGGGAGCCGTGCATGCCGTAAAAGGCACCGACATTGTCTACGAAGTGGTTGTCGTTCTGGCTGCTCTGGATGCTCTGCGTACTCTGCGTGGTCTTGTTGCTACTGCTGCTCTTGTCGCTCTGGCCGCTGTGCCGCGCATTGTGGTCGTTGTGGCTGCTGTCGCTGGGGCTGCCAAACGATGCCCATTGTGCACGCTCGTAGTTGGTCAGGGAAGGGGCTGGTGCCCGTGCAGCAGCTGAATTCTGTGTTCCTTTTGATGCGTGTGCTAATTTGGCTGTCGGCGCCACTGGATTCGCTGCTGCAGAAGCCAGATCATCGTCCTCGCTTGTGAGGAGACGCTCCTGGTAGAAGCCCATTGAGAGGTACCACTCGGACAAACTATCGGCCTCGTCTGCCTCGGTCGCTGATGTGCGGCCAAAGTCTACGCTTTCCTGGAAGAAGTCACCAGCACCGCCGAGGATAGCCATCTGGAAAGCAGTCCAGTCGAGGGTGTCGTCGACAGCGGCCATGTGCTTGCGACGGGTTGAGATAGGCGAGGCCGACATGGCAATGCTGTTGCCGCTGGAGAAGAAAAGAGAATCTTGCTCGGGCCGCAGAAGACGGACAGGGCCGTGGCGGAAAGAGGGCATCACAAGCGAGAAGGGTGTGGCCGGTAGATAGACGTATGTCTCTTCATCGCGCTGGGATGTAGTTGTTATGGACGACGAGGGAATGCTGTGGGATAAGCGCGTTCGCACATCCTTGCCCGACTTTGTTCTCCTGGGAGAGCGAGGCGATCGGGGCGACCGAGGTGATTTGGGCGGCCGGGGGTCCGGAAGGCTAAAAATGACCGAGTGTTGGCCATGGCTGTCGACATCGGTGACAGTAACACGAGGGATAATGGGCTGAGAAGGCTGGCTGATTGGGAGCTGAGGAGGCGGAGGTGCTCTAGTCTTGTGTTCCTGCACACTGAAACGAAGAGGGTTCTTGGACGGAGGCGATGGGGCGTGCTCGCTTTTGTTCTCAGCTAGTGACACTGTCTCAGGCTCGATCGCTATCTCGGTCTTTTCCTCTGCGGCATCCTTTTCCTGTGCCTCGCGTTCTTGTTCTACGCGCTCGCGGCGGCGGCGCTCCTTGTGTTCGGCCACGGACGATGCAAAGTAGGCCTCCTCCTCCTCGACAGGAAGGAGAATAGATACACGGACACTGGCAGCATCGATACGGCTGGGCAGGTCTTGCATATGGAAAGGCTCGAGAGGAGTCACGCTGCCATCGGGCTCGGTGGCCTGGGACAAGATGAGTTTAGTGTTGACAACCTCTCTGCGGCTAGAAGGAGGAGGACTGCTATCATCGGACGCATCGTCGTCATGCCACACCATCTGGGAGGCAATATGAGGCGGCGGGGGCAAAGCAGATAACGGCGGGAGACGGCTCGTTGAGCTGTCATGGGACGAGCGCTGTGACTGTGGCGGTGAAGTAGGCGAAGTAGGCGAAGTCGGCGAGACTGTAATGTCGACGAGCTGCTCTTGGGAGACGTGGGCTGGGAACGGGTCGCCGTCAGACGATGGGAGATCGGGCTCGAGCGGACTGACTTCAAGCTCTTCCACATCTGCGGTGTCGTCCTTTTTCGTCTTCTTGACACTGCTCTGGGTATCGATCACATTCTTTCTCTTTTTGGTATGGTCGTCTTCTTCCTCGGATTCTTCAGGGAGAGGAGAGAGCGCGGCATCTGTGGTGGCAGGAGGCTCGAGAGCTTCTAGTAGAGCCTGCTCTGCGTCGGCGAGCTGGGACCCCTGCCACTTGTCTATCTCCTCTGCCTCCTGCTTCTCCTTTGATTTTTCCTTCTGCTCTGCCTTTTGCCGCTCATCATCCGCCACGGCCTCGCGCTCCAGCTGTACCTTTTTTTCGCGTTCCCGTTTCTGGCTCTCGGCCAACGCACGACTTTCACGGATAGCCTGCAGCTTTTCAAAAGGAAGAGTCTCGGTAACCTCCATGCGGCTGAAGAGACGGCCATTGAACAGTTCGGTGACATTTTCCGGCAGGGCCCAGCGTGAGCTGCTGTTGCTTTTGCCGCTTAGATCGACATGGCTGCCACTCGGCACAGGCGCTCGTTTACTGGCAGCCTGTGCAACGGCCGCCCGCTTTCTTGGGGACACCTTCTTGGACCGCTTCCGAGTGACAGAAGCAGCGGAAGCTGGGCTGCCCTTGCCGAGGCGAAGGGCGGGTAAGAAGCGAGTCTGCTTCTTTGTGGAGACTGCGGTGGTTGGGAGAGGAGACGGGAGATCAACCGCCTTCAAGGTTGCGGGCGGTGAGTATGATGGTGTCATGGGCTGGGAAGGGGACTTAAGAAGTGGTGGGTGTGAAGAGGGGAGCAGACGGGAGTGTGTTTGCGGCACGGGCGGTACAGCTGGAGACGGAGCCCGCCGTGGCCGCGTAAACGTGGGTGTAGTAGCCCCGTCAAACAGTGGTGCAGGCACGGCCGAGTCGACCTTTGTGTAGACCTTTTCAATGCGGATATCATTGCGTATGCTGTCAAGCGACGGCATATTTGCGGTTGTTGTTGTATTTGCGTGTGCACGTGCTTGAGCAAGCTCGCTCTGGTGAAGCTTGGCTGCCTCTTCGGGTTGGATAGAGAGCGCCTGCAGCAGATCAAGGCACGAGCTGGAGTCGGAGTATGAGACTTCTGAGGCGCTGTCGTCGTTCTCGCCGTCGCCAGAGTTGTTAAGCAGAGTCTCCTTCTCGATACTAGACAGGGCAAGACTGGGCTGACTCTTGTCGAGGGAGATGCCGCTGTCCTTCTTGCCGTCGGTCTGAGCGTACTGGCCGCGGTATACGGGGTGGATAAGCGACTCCGGGTCAATCACTTCCAAGGAAGTTTCCTGGGCGAGCGTTGGAGCCTGGGTAGAAAGCTGCGAAGCGGCTTTGGGCTTGGTTTTTTTTGAACCGGATTTCAAGCTCGACTTCGACTTCCTTGATCTGAGTCTTGTACGAGACTTGGATCTCGAGACGTGCTTGGTAGGCTCAGGGAACCGGGCAGAGAAGATGGAGGAGAGCCGGGGAGCAGCCGATGAGGCAGAGTACAAGGGCTTTGGAGATGCAAGTGGTGACGACACGACGGGCGTCGAAGCCGAGGCCAACGTGGGAGACTTGTAGGTATGGGCTGGCTTCTTGTGGTGAAGGGTAGGGGGAGGGTCAAAGACGGGAATGGACCGGTGGGTAGGATGGTGGTGGTGATGTTGATAAACGGAAGAGACAGAACAAACAGAATGAACTGAAGACTGGAGAGAGGCAGACAGAGGCGGCGAGGGGGGAGAGGAAGAGAGAGGTGGAAGCGAGATGACAGAGCTGATAGGTTCCGAGGCAAACGAGTTGAGGAGAGTCGAGTCGAGGTAGGCGGCTTTTGTGAGGGAGGCTCTGGCCGGCGAATGCGGAGGCGTGATGCAGGTAAAGGACGTAGACAAGGCAGGGCCCAAAGGGCTCAAAGGGCTTAAAGGCAGAGGTAGGGAACGAGCGACTTGTTTGCGGCTGTTTTTGCTGTCTTTGAGACTCTTGCCAGTCTCGTCATTTTTGTCATTTTTGTTATTTTCGTCTGCTTTGGCTTCTTTGGCATCTTTGGCTTCTTCCTCTTGTTTCTCATTTTCTCTTTGCTCTGTCTGCTCTGATCTCTCGCCTTTCTCTGTTTGGGGATTGCGGCCTCTTTGTCTCGATGCACCGTTGCTCGTGTTGCTGTTGTTGGTATCGCTTTTACTGTTTCCGGCCACCACTAGGAGCGGCTGTGGCTGCGCCTGTATCTGTTCCAAAGCACAACACCCACCTGCAGACAAAGGTGCAGACAAAGAGAGAGACAAACCGGATGGTGGTGTGGCGGGGTTTTGCGTGTCTTTTGCAACTTTTGCATCTTTGGCATCTTTGGCATCTTTGGCATCTTTGGAGCTGGCTGCAATGCCGTCTTCCGAATCGTCTTCAAAGTCGTCCATTTCCTCGATTTTGATGTTACCGCCTTTGTCAAGAGAATGTTGGCAGTTCGAACACCGGCCGGCTAGGGTGCCCGATGTCCAGGACAGGGAACGGGGCGGCACAACAATGGGCTGTGGGATGCGGCGGCTCTTTTTGCGCTGCGGCTCGGCAGAACTCGCGGGACTGGAGGCATAGCCGTTTTCCTCAGCCTCTTCTGCCTGCATTCTCAGCCGAAGGCTGGTGGCCGCCGCTGCCGCTGCCGCAGCGACGACGGCCTTGATGCGGTCAATCTCATCCTGGCTCAACTCGTGGACGACATTGTCGACAAGGCCGCGCTCGGCCTGGGGTGTAGTGATGCTGCTGTCAGGGTGGAAGAGAGGGCTCTGGCTGTTGTTGTTGTTGTTGTTGGTATCAATAGTTGCGTCGCTGCCTCTGGGGGTGTTATTGGCGCTCCATTTCGCGCGGTCCAGAGATCTTCTAGCCACGGATGCTGACGCCGGCTCATCGACCATGTGAGAAAGGCGGCGCGGAGACGAGAACAGCTTGCGAATACTGAAGCTGTTCCGCGAAGGCATTTTGATGGTAGGAGCCGAGTAAAGTATACACAGTATAGCAAACAGCGAACAGGGAGTCAAGTTACATTGTTGTTTCTGACAAGACAAGTCTGAGAGAATAAATTGTTGACAGGGAAGAGGGATAGAAAGAGTATAAGAAATTAGAAATGAGAAATAAAAAATAAAAACAGGAAGTAGAGAAGAGATGATGAGAGATGGGGAAGTGAAGCTGGGGAAGAAACACTAATAAAAGAGATTGTAACAGCCGTATCTCTGTGACGACTGAGCGGCAGGATGGAACAGCCTGTTGGACCAGGAAATAAGTGTTGGAGGGAGTCGGCGGTTGTGTCTCTTGTTGTTTGAGACAGTAACGGTGTCGATGTTGGATGTTTGAGGCGAGTGGTGATGTAAACAGAGGATGACCAAGTGCCAGAGTGACAGAGTGGCCGTGTGTGCGGATCTAAAATCGCAAGTAAAGGTCAAGAGACGAGATCAGAAATCAAACATAAATCGAGTCAAATATCAACAGGAAAAGAACGAGGTCACGTCAAATCGATCGAGCTACTGATCTAGCAATATTGGGTATATGATAAATACCAATACAGCAGACTTAAGGATGGTTACAGGACATGGGAGCAACCGAGTGGCTGAGGCTGGAGAAGCTGATTTCACGTAGACGTTGGATAGAGATGTGAAGAACCTATACAGGGGTGGTTCTTGGCGCCGGTGAATACGGAGTACAGGGTAGGAATGCAGGATGCAGGAAGCATGAGTTGGGAAAGCTAGAGAGACCAAAGTAAAGAAGACAGCGAGACTATCACATAAAAAGAAAGTATGAGTAGAGAAGTAGATAAAGGAAGAAGAAGAAACAACAACAAAAACAAACAGAAGCGAAGCAGAAAAAGAACGGGTTGGCAAAGGATTCGGGTGAAAGACGGTGCAAGTGCATGGGGATGTCGAGGGAGGGGGTGGACGAGAAGACATGGAGAATGGAGAAAATACTGGAGGAGAGGGAGGGACTACAGAAGAGGGAGATAGTGACAGGCAGCTAGGACAGCGAGGCAGCGAGGCAGCGAGGCGAGAGAGAGGGGGGGAGGGCGGCGCAAGAAGAGGCGGGAAGATGCGAGGCCGACCTCCCTTGCCTTCACAACACGCTGTTGGTGTAAGTCGTGGTCGTGGGATGAATGAGAGGGTGGTGTCAGGGTGATTATGACAAAGGTGTGGTAGCACAGTTTGCGGTTATTTCGATTTCTTCGTCATTCTTACTTTCATTTATTTTCCTTCCTTTTTGATTTTCATTAATTTTATATACGTTCTGTTTTTATGTTCGCTACCAATTTAGATGAGTTCATATTGGTGCCACATGTGCCACAGCAGCTGAAGGACATCAAACAAGGAGTAAAAGCAGACAGATGGGTAGAGAATAAATGCCAACTGAAGAGAACGGACAGCAAAATAAAGAAGAGGACAAGTTACATAGGTTTGCCGACAATCAAATCTGAATGCAGTGCAAACAGGATACTGCTGTTGTGTGGAAGAAGGCGGTTCTGAGATGACTGAGAAGGAAAACAGAGAAAAGACGGTGACCGAGGCTGGGATAACATGTTAGGAAGACATCGGTCACAAGTGTCTCTCCTACAACAGACAACAGGAGAAAGCGGTGTAAGTATGAATACTTGGAAGGGAAGGAAGGCCTTGAAGGATCAAGTATTGGGATGACCAAGTCAAGAGTTTAGCTGAATAGTTGATAACGATCGAGAACAGGGTTCTCAAAGAAAAGAGCAATGCCAGTTGGATAAAGCAGTAATGGACAAGAAGGATGGCGTGGCAGACTTGAGGGGAAGTACTGCGATTCCACGACGACAAGTTGACTGAGCTGAACAAGCCGACACAACCACATCTTCACTATGATGTACGATTTGCATTCGCACCTCTAGCTCGGCGGCCTGCCCGGGTAGCCAACGGTCATGCTTGCCGGTCGGGTTCGGGTGTTGTTGCATCTTGAAATGTACGGGGTATGGTGCTATTGGACTGTCTTTTTACACTTGTTGATCCTTGGCTCGTGCTGTAAGCCGTCTATTAGTAGAGATAGGAAGAGTCGAGAAGAAGAGCAGGAGAGAGCCAACGAGGGATTTGGCTGAATTACAAAGCATTCAGTAAAGAGAACGGCCAAAAGAATCAATGTATGCAGGTGTTTGAGATATAAATAAGTGTGATAAGCCAAGACATGCAAGTAAGAGAGAAAAGGAGGCGAGAGTGAATGCGGAGAGCAGAGAGCAGAAAGAGGGAGAGGAAGAGGAAGAGGAAGGATATGGAAGGGAGGAATGAAGAAAGGAACAAACGAAGAAGAATGAAAGAATCTACACAGTACATGCAAAGAAGCAAGGGACCTGAATGCGGCCGTTGTATCGTGCTCAGCTTGGATCCTGAAGGAGGGTGTATGAATGGGGCATAGCCGGAGGAGAGA
This sequence comes from Ophiostoma perfectum, assembly GCA_029298845.1. Lineage (NCBI taxonomy): Eukaryota > Fungi > Ascomycota > Sordariomycetes > Ophiostomatales > Ophiostomataceae > Ophiostoma > Ophiostoma perfectum. The sequence goes on from JANSLV010000004.1 coordinate 825,344, forward strand.
GAGGGACGACCAGGGTCACAGCAGCACTGACAGAAGGAAAAGAGAAGCGCCAAGCACCGCACGGTCTCGGCCGTGCTCTTTCGCTGCCTCTATATTTGTGCACTGCTGCATCGCGTAGGTGTAGGAGATTGTGCAATGGCTGTTGGTTGCTGGCAAATTTTGACTCATTCACGTTATTTATTAAAGTTATTGTTATTCGTATCAGTATCAGTATTGGCATTAGAATTGTTATTATTATTATTATTGATTGCCATGCTGCTATAATCGTAAAAGAATTTGTATTAGCAGTTGGCTCTTGACCTGGATTAATCAATATCGTGGCGTGACTGTGCAAAGCGAGAGGTGTCACAGCATGGAAACGGTATATTAGCCAATATACTGGGGAGCAGGGTGCAGAGCAGGACTACGAGGCAAAGCAAGCGAGCGTGGGTGCGTAAGAGAGGAAAGAATTGCACTTCCGACAAGCGCCCGAAGCAGAGGATGAAGGATCGGAGGATCAAAGGAGCTGCGTGGGGTGCTGGGGGATCGAGAGGCGGTGGTGAAGAGCAGACAAGAGGCCAAGCCGTTCTGCTTTGGCCAACTGAACAACAGACCATGTAGTACCCAGGCCAACTGACAGCTCTACAGTGCACGCATGCCTGTCTGTTGTGCCTGTCCTCTGCTACCGTGATGCCATTGTGAAGGGTGACATTGACACTGGTGGTAGAGGTATGGAGGACGGGCGGACGAACTCGATCGTGCCGTCCCGCTGTACCGACTCCGTATCACTCCTCACGGATACGACGCTCTCTCTGTGGCCACAGTCCAACAGCAGCGGCCGTATGAGACTGTTGCACAGATACGCCTCGGCGGTGCTTGCCTTGGTTCTTCTGAGCCTATTGTTATTATCGATACATGGGAACCTTGTCCTTCTAAGCGAGTGTGTTACCTCATTTGTCTCGCCACTGTAGAGCCATCGTTCTTAGGTGTTATGTATGTGCTGTCTTATGTGATGTTGTCGACGCACGTTGGTTGATATGGCCGCACGCCACTTGCTACCATGCATACATGCACGACATTCGGGCAGGGAAGAGGCTGCAAATGGGTAAGGGAGAAGAAGAGAAAGAAGAAAGAAGAAAGAAGGAGCAAGAAAGAAGAGAAGAAGAGAAGAGAAGAAAACAGAAAAGAGACACGAGTAATTGTTGGCAGCTGTGCATGATCCCTTGCACGAGGCTGAAACCGCAGAGTGGCCATGGTGGTCACAAGAATGCCGAATGCATGGTCTCTAACTTGCTGACAGTGGTTGTTCTGGAGCCGACCACTACATCTTCATATCTAACATACCTATTATCGCTGCCATCACTATGATGGAACAGCTTACCATCACAATCATACAGCGGAACTGCACGCGGCAAGACCGCGGCCACAAGCGAGAGAAGTGGTAAAAATAGATTGATATATAAACACATATAAAAACAGTATTTTGATTATTCCAAGAAAGAAAAGAAAGCAGAGAAAGAAGAGAAGACGCCTTGCTCCTGTTGATCTCCATGTAACTCCGTGGCCCCAAATCAGAATACCGCCGAGTACATCGTAAAAGAGGATTTAAAGATAGTGAAAGAAAGCAATATAGATATGATTAATAAGGAATCTCTTGTCTTGTACGATTCCATACAGAGCAAGCTGATGCGTTGATCATCAATCAGAGAAAGAGTAAAGAGGGAACGGCTGGGCATGACGGACGGACGGACTGGCGTCTGGTGTCCTGTGCCTGGCGTGGTCCCCGGTGTGTCTCTGGTTTTCTTCCGAAGGATGTGGGAGATTGTATGTCGTGAAAGGTCATAAGTCGTCATGGGAAGAGAATAGAAAGAAGAGAGAATAGAAAACCGGCGAGCTGCAGACGCCACCTGCCACCTAAAGGTACCACTCATCGTCGTCAAAGCGCGTGTATGGCGTCTTGGCCGTATAGCGCGAGCCATGGGCTTCGGCCTCGGTGGACACGACCACTGTCATCTTCTCGTCTTGCCAGCACCTCGACGGCTGCTCTCTGCCGGCCCAGAAGGGCTGCCCGGAAAAGATGTCACAGTCGTGGTCGCTGTCCTCGTGCTCGTCCACGCTGTCATCGATGGTCGAGTAGCGTGTTCTTCTGCCGAGCCGGACCATGAGGCGGCTCACTCTGCTCGTGTCTTTGCCGGGAGCATCCAGCCGGTATGTGTAGTCGTTGAACGGGTTGTCCAGGGGCGAGCGCGGCCGCGGCGACAGCGGCGCCTTGGTCTTGGTCTTGGTCTTGTTCTTGCAGTTTTTCAGTGCGGACGACGTGCCCTTTTTGAGGTTGGTCCAGGCGGCGGTCGTGGCCTGCTTGGCCTGTGCCAGCGATGATGCAATCGACGACTTGGACGACTTGGACGAAAGGGAGACCTGCGAGGACAGAGACACGACCGAGGCGTTGCAGCTGTCGCGCTTGTACGACTTGCTGGCTGAGATCTTGAAGGACTTCATGGTGATGTGAACGCTTGATGGTATGAGCTGCGACGAGGTGATGGGTAGGTGAAGAGAAGATGGGTGTGATGGCCTGGACAATCGATAAAGATGATGAGGGCCTTATATACGGCACGACACGTCTCTACACCTTGCACGTCTGCACCTCCACTTCTAGAGTGCATTCCTGGTCAACCGAGACTTGCCTCCTCAAACTATTAAGAGCGATCAAGCTGGGAGAAGAACCGAAGATCGCGCATGATCCAAGCCATCGGAAGCGCGGATGAGCACACATGTAACAGCACACAGTGTCTCACCTCGTCTCTTAGCCCGCTATTGATGAGTCCTTTCAGAGCCAGAGACTCTAGACCGTCATGCCGTAGACTGTGTCTTCGCAGCTGCAGTGGCAGAGTGGCAGAGTGGCAGTTCTTTCATCTTCACTTCTTACAGTGGCGTGGCATTCCAGTGACGGCCACATTCCAGCGCCCCTTTCGATTCGTCTTATTTACATTCTCTCTCTTTGTCCATTCTCCCTATCAACCCCAGACAGATATTTCCAGCCTTTGAGTAAACGTAGAGGGTTGATTTATGCGGACTGGCAGATCAAAGCCTGGATGCTCGAGGTGAAACGTGGCTCTTTACGCGGTTTCATTCCATCGCCCGAAGACGCCCCTATATGATAGAACCTCTGATATTCGCATTGTTCGGTACTAATGGACTCTCGCTTCCCAGTCACTCAGTGTAATTGCAGCTGCCTTGCACTACTGCTGTCTTGTCCTCTTCCGATTGCCACTCGCTTCTCAACGTTTCGTCGTCAACAGACACATGTCTATACACTGAGACTCTTGACCAAGTCTTGCAGAGATAGAGGAAAGGAAAAAGAAAGCAAAAGCAAAGAAAACAGAAGAAAGACGGTCAACGTTAAACACAAACCATCAGGATAATCAAAGACTAAAAGGTCTTAAACATTAGGACAATAGGCAGAACTTTTAAACGTTGTAGACCTTGGATACTAACTGAACGACAAGTCTTAAGTCTGCGTCACAAACAGATCCTCCTCCTCGCTGTCGTCACCGCCGGTCTGTCTCCTGCCCTGGTTTCCCCCGTTGGCCTCCTCGCCGTCCTCGTCATCCTCGTCGTCGTCTTCCTCCTCGTCAGACATAAAGGGTACAAATGTAAAGTGCAGCCACTGCATGCCCCCGCCGCCGCCACCCGCACTCCCACTGCCCCCTGCGCCGTCCATCTCGACCATGAACTGCAGACTCAGCACGCCTTGCCGGTCGCCCCGGATGCTGACCTTGCTTGCGATCCGCATCGCCTCCGTAGCTGACTTGATCAGGTCAAACTTGAAACTCTGCGACCACCGCTCGCTGACCGTAATAGACTCAAACAGGTTGCGGCCGCGTGAGAAGTCGACGCTTGCACTACCCAGGTTGCCGTTGCATGTTAGCCGCAGGTACGGCTCGCGCGACGTCACCGCCAGTGTCAGCAGGTTCGGCGACGACGGGGCCAGCTCCACCAGCGCGTCCAGCAGCCACCGCGGCTGCATAATCATCTTGAACACCAGGTTGTCTCTGTCAAATGGGATCGCCTCCAGTGCTTCCGGCACATACGTCGCGAGGTTGCACGTCGTCTTGACCGATGATTCTTCTAGGATAATGCCGAATGGCGCGCCATCTTCCACGTACGAGATGCTGCATGTGCCCGGCATCCCGAGAATCTGGTGGCTAAATGCATCTGTCACCTGTGTCCGCCCGTTGTTGCCGCCGTGCCCGCCCTTGTCGCCGCGTAGATTGCGGTATCCATCGGGGTCCTGCTTCAGCTGCCGTGATGGCGCATCCGTAACACCAAAAATCTGTAGTGCCTCGAGGAACGCTGGAAGTGAAATTTGGAATGTCGCCGGCACAGCCTCCTCGTCGTCATCTTCGTCGTCGTTGTCATTGTCGTTGTCTTCTTTGCGGCCACGCGGGAGGTTCAGCGAATATGTGGCGAACATGGACTTGCTTAGTGATGCCATGCCCTGCATCACCCGTGTGTGGTCGGCAATAAACTTGATGCCATCTTCCGAAATCTCGACGTGCACCTTGTTCGAGAAGCTGACACACCGCAGCAGCTGGTAGATGGGCCGCGTCGACGTCGCCATCGCCCGGAAGAGCGCCGGAGGTGCCTCCATTTTGATAATGTGCGTGGTATAGTGTGGGTGTCGTGTGGGTGTCGAAAAGCAGGAGAACAGGAACGAAAGGCAACAAACGCAAAGCGCAATAAAATGCAGGCTGGAAATGTAAGATAGTAGTTTTGCTCCGACGACGAGTCGGAATGGAAAGCAGTAAGCGGCAAAGCAGTAAGAACAAATAGAGCAGTATAAAAGCAAACGCCCTCTCTATATCATGTACGATACAGGTCTGTAGATCCTTTTTGTCAAACGAATAATCACTTTCTCGTGGTATATCCCTCCGTGGTGGTAGCCGTGTCGCTTGTCTTCTCGTCTTCTCTTCTTCTCGCCTTCTCGTCTACTCTCGACACGGTTTGTAGTGTAATGGCCTTAGACGTAGACGCCGACTGCACAGAACATGTACACAACACCGACCCTAAAGCTGTTAGTCCGTCTCCATGTTCAATCCTGGATAATACTCAACATACGCAAAAGCTGCCGACGCTGGGACGCCGAGAAGGGGAAGGCTGGCGAGTGTCCGGTCTGACCTGTTAGCACATGCAGCCGGAAACAATAAGATGAGAGAGACCAACTCAGCAGGAAAGCCCCTGTCAGACCGAGGCCGAGCACCAGCAGACTGAAGCCGACAAAGAACTGGTTGTCTTTGCCGATCGAGGGAGCAAAGGGACTGCCAGACGCAGTTTGCCAAAGCTCATGCAGCGAAGAATCCATGTATCTGACTGGGTCCCTGGAGATATGTGTGGCGGAGATAGATAAGTCGAGGCTGGGGGTTGTGGATGTCAAGGGAGGCGGTTCGTCTTCGTCGTCGAGTTGTGGTGATGTAGATGTCTTGGTGAACGGGCAGGTCAAGAGAGCTGTCCAGAACAAGTGTGGGCCAAATTGTCAATAAGAGCAACGGTAGCTTCAATGGACGCGGCGCGCGGCCTGCACAGTGGATGACCAAAAGAAGTCTAGCGTGGACTTCTAATAGCTTACGTTTCGTCTTCGAATGGCTCACGTGATTCTTTCACATTGAGATGCGTTAGTCATCATTTGAGCAGAACAGCTGTAGGCGCTGCTCCACCGGCTCTTCTCCACTACAGAACCTCCCAGAACGACATCATCGCCATGCACCTCGTCGCGCCCTGCACGAGCGTCACGAGAATCACGAGAATCGAAACTACGACCTCGCCGCTTGGGCTTACCCAGCAGCACGCTAGCCATAGCCATGGAGACAGAACCAGCAGCAAACTCAGACGCTGAATCCATGAAGGGCGAGAGTAAGTTCTTACTGCGTCCTCTATTGCTACGCAATTAGTTGCTCGTTTGTTAGCCCCAGCTAACATTGCAGATGGAAAGAGAAAGGCTAGCAACGAGCCGGCCTCGCCGTCATTAGCCAAACGCATCAAGCGGAGCCCTTCGGCAGAGGCGGCAGAGGCGGACAGAGAAGCCGAAGCAGCCACGGCAGTCGATGAGAACGGGCCGAACAGATCAAACGAAACCAACGAGACCAACGAAGCCGACGAAGCCAATGCAGACGAAGACGGCGCCGGCAAGACAAACAATGACGCAAACGGTGCTCACGAGGAGGAGAAGCCAGCTGAAATGAAGCGAATCCCGTTCCCCGAAAAGGTGAGCCTCCCATCCGTACCCTCTTCTTTCCCGACCCCGACTAACCCTTTACTCTTAGCCCGCGGTGATTGAAGAGCGCACCGGCGAGATCGAGTTCCGCGTGGTCAACAACGACGGCGAAAAGGACAGCTTCGTCATCATGACCGGCCTCAAAAACATCTTCCAGAAACAGCTGCCGAAAATGCCCAAGGACTACATTGCCCGCCTCGTCTACGACCGCACCCACATGTCCATCGCCATTGTCAAGAAGCCCCTCGAGGTGGTCGGCGGCATTACCTACCGCCCATTTCGCGATCGCCGCTTTGCCGAAATTGTCTTTTGCGCCATCTCGTCAGACCAGCAGGTCAAGGGCTACGGCGCCCACCTCATGTCCCACCTCAAAGACTTTGTCAAGGCCACGAGCCCCGTCATGCACTTCCTCACATATGCCGACAATTATGCTATCGGCTATTTCAAAAAACAAGGCTTTTCAAAGGAAGTCACGCTCGACAAGTCAGCCTGGATGGGCTACATCAAAGACTACGAGGGTGGTACCATTATGCATTGCTCCATGGTCCCGCGCGTGCGCTACCTCGAAATGGGCCGCATGTTGCTCAAGCAGCGCGAGTGCGTCCAGGCCAAGGTGCGCGCCTACTCACGCTCTCATATTGTACACCAGCCGCCCAAGCAGTGGAAGCCCGGTCCGGGCGGCGTGCAGCCCATCGACCCCATGACCGTCGAGGCCATCCGGGCATCCGGCTGGTCACCCGACATGGACGAGCTGGCGCGGCAGCCACGGCATGGTCCCAACTACAACCAGTTGCTGCACCTGCTGAACGACATGCAGAATCACCAGAGCGCATGGCCGTTCCTTGTCCCTGTTAGCAAAGACGACGTTGCTGACTACTACGACGTTATCCTTGAGCCGATGGATCTTAGCACTATGGAGTCCAAGCTCGAGGCCGACCAGTACCCGAATCCCGAGGATTTTATCTATGACGCCAAGCTCGTCTTCAACAACTGCCGCAAGTACAACAGCGAGAGCACGCCCTACACCAAGTCGGCCAACAAGCTCGAGAAATTTATGTGGCAGCAGATCAAAGCCATCCCTGAGTGGTCTCACTTGGAATAGCTTGTCTTCATCTCTGACTTTTATTACTTGGTTTTTGTGTATTATTTTGAGCGTTTTTGTTGATCTGCAGTCCGGTCACTCGGCGGTATTTATGCATTGGAGAAAGAACATATTAGGTTAGGGGCGTTTTGTTGATTTGATTTGATTTGTGTTTTGCATGCATACCCAGGAAATTAGAGTTTATTACCCATGAATTAGAACGAGGTTTGAAAAACACTTGACACAGGCCATCAACGTAAAGCGCAACCGCAAATTTATTCTTAGCCTAACTAAAATTGCACTGTCTCCTCAGCACGTTTGAGCCCTCGAGCCTTACACATTAAAATAGGACGAATGAGACGACGAACCGAAATTAAAAAACTGTACACAATGAGGTAATATTGCACGGTCAGCCTGGCCGAAGCGCACCAAAAATGGGCCGTGTAACTCCAAGAATTGAAAACAAGGGCCCAAGAAAGGGGGGGAAACATGAAATAAGCGCACAGAGAGCGGTTCAGAGGTAAATCAAAACCTAAGTAGTAACCATGTTCGAAAAATAAGCCGGCCTGATGAGACTAACGATAAAAAGAAAAAGAGGTTGAAACCCGGAAGCTCATGCCGGAGAACGCGCAGGAAAAACGATAGCTAGACTGATACTAAAAATCAAACGGATGTTGCATTTCGGCCAGATCATGCGACGTAGTAAACTGGTCACTGCCTTGGTAGACGCAGTTCTGAATATGTCGGCCGCCATGTCGAAGACCGTGTTAGCCGTGGGTGGGCCCGCTCTGCGGGAACCGTGGACGCCGTGGACGCCGTGGATGCCGAGGGATTATCTGAGGTATTTCGGCTGGCATCTGCCATTTGGTTTGCGTTGCGAAGCACGTTATGCAGAAATTGAGGAACCTCCGCCCAGTTTCCATGCCGTGCAGCCTCCAGGATTTGTGCAGAAACATTGTTGTCTCCTGGTTGCTGTGTGCTCCGCAGAGTAATGGTGCTAGCATTCGAGTCTGTACTCGATGCTCTTTGGGGCAATGCTTGCGACTGCTCGGAAGCGAACATCGTATGCACAAAGGGATAATCAGCAATGCTGCTAATCTGCCGGGCCACAGTGCTCATATCGCCAGACTCAATGGCAGTCTTAAGCCACTGCTCCCAGTCACCTCCCAATGCTATTGAGCTGTTGCTTGTTTGTTGGGGTGCGATTTGCTCCCTGAACTCATTGCTGAACTGCATGTCGATACTCTGCCCTATACTGCCGTCGCTGTCGTCCTCCTGGGTCATGCTGATGTCATTTGTGAGTTCATCTGTAGCAAATTCTCTCCGGCGTGCTGCTGGCACAGTGCTAAACTGTGAGGATGCATGTATCGTATCTTGGGATAGAGGCGATTCGGGTCTTTGGGGCGTAGGCGAGAACTGAGACGCTGCTGCTGGCCGGGAGGGCAGCTGTGCCGATCTCGGTGCAGTGTTGGTCCCGTAAGAGTTTCCGAATCTCTCACAGTGTGCATACGGCTGCGATATAAAGTTGACGGAGCCACCTTGACGGTACAACTGAGTGGTAGATGGGCTTCTGCTAGCCCTGCAGTCTGGCATTCCATCGGCCGCTGTGTCCAAAATAGTGATGCTTTGCTCCTTTTCGTATCGCTCCTTTGCCCATTTTGTTCCCTCCCATTTTGTCAGATTAGCAATCTCGGCTGGGGTCAAACCAAGGCTGTCAAAGGCCCTGAAGAGGCGGCGATGCCATGGCCACCGGCTTAGTCGTACACGGTGCGTAGGATGACTGTAATCTAGACCTGGGTACTTGGCTTCTTGGGTGTCGAGGTGTCCGTAAAAAGAGTGTACTTCTTGCCGGACCTCAAGGACTAGGTATCGCTCCAAGAAGTCAAGGAAGCTGTGCGGATCGGTCTGCTTCGGTCGGGGAAACAAGCTCGTGTAAACGAGCTTATCAACTGCGGGTCGCTTCATGTCGGGCGAATCGACAGAGACTCAGTTCTTTGGTTGGAAAGCTCGAGCTAAACGAAGCAATTCTGCTGTTGTAGGCACAGGTTCTGTGACGTTTTTGTTCGTGGCGCGCCGACCTCCCTGCACTTCTGGCTCGATGGGGGAAGTGTCGAGAGAAAAGAAACAAGTGAAAGGTGCGAGTGAAGGAATGCCAAAGGTCTTAAATAAAAGAGCCCAAAGCTCGGAAGTACCACAAGCTCCAAAGCTCGATGGGGTAACAAGTGAAGAAGAATGTCAAAGACGAAGGCGAACTGGAAACTGACTAAGATCAAAGAACCAGGTCGATAACAAAGGCAACAAAGCCGAGGAGACGGCAAGTGACAGATATTTGACTCAAAAGAGTAGCTTGACTTAATATCAAAGTTTTGTTCGATTTGGGAATAGCTATTCACGCCCGCCCGGATTGGTGAAAGTTTGATTGACAGTGGCAACTCGCCGAATTGTTACCGGAACATATGCCCTTGGGTGCCGATCGTATCACGAGTCGAGTGTGCGTCTCTGAAATCATGAAGTAAAATGAAAACTCCAAGACCTAGATAACGACCAGCCTAACCAAGAGAGTTCTCGTCGATGATGATAAGAGGGTGAGAGAAGAGCGAATGGTAGATGAAGTGTGCCGTATAACAAGGCTTGAAAGACGGAGTGAACTGCTAGTCCCACAATGGTAAGAAAGCTACATCCAAAAGGGTGAGAAGGAGAGAAGAAGAGCCAGCTCTATTATAAGGCTGGAGATGTGAAGGGAGGGAGCGAGTTGATGTAAGGGAGATGAGAGGAGATGAGAGGAGTTGAGAGGCAGAGGTCGGAATGGGATGGCTGGACGTGACGACGCGCGAGTGACGACCTGATAGACTTATAGAGTGACGGCACCCGGATTCAATCAGCTTATGATGCGAGATGGAAGACTGATCGAATGCAAGGGTGTGCGAAGTGGTGGGCGTGGATGTTGATACCGAGGCCGTCGTCGTGGTCGGTTGGGGGTGTGAAGAGCGGATGCAGAAGAGGAACAGGGACGGGGACGGAGAGGCAGGGGAATGAAGGAGAGAACGAGATACAGAGAGGAGAAGAGAAGAAGGGAAGGAGAGGTCGAGAGAGCCATGGAAACCAAAAGGACAAAAGAAGCAAGCACCATCTTCTCGTGGCTTGCCCCTTCCCATTTAGCTAGCATTTTGCTCATGTGCATCGCTCCTTCTGCGTTTCAATTGCATACCGACTGCTACTTTCCTGTTCTTGGTTTACGGGGCAGGTTGGCTGAGGGAGGCCGGCGACCACCCTGCGGCCGGCCCAGACAGCTCTATCGCTGACTAGCTCTGGATCCCAGTGGCATGCACCCGAACCATCATCTCCAGTGTCTAGCAAATAAAAAATCACAGAAGCTGTGCATTCGCATCACGGCCTCTGCTTGAGTTGGTCTTGCGAATGAATGACTAAGCAGTCGTTGTCGTCGTGTAAGCGGGAGTAGAGAATGGCCGGAAAGGGCCGTGGTGGGGATGAGCAGGAAGGTGCGACTCCAGCTTTCCTGGTTTGCCTTTGGAGGGCGACGACAATTGGCCTTACGATCAACTACTTCCGAGGTTGCAGCTATTCTGTCCGCTCTTTTCCTCTATCTTTGCTTCTCCTTTGCTTTTCCTTTGGATTTTTCTTCAATCAAGCTGCTGATTCAGAGTTCTTTACGCCTCGCGGCCTTCATCCGGCCTCATCGCATGTGCAACGACCGTTCCTTGTACCGTGATTTGCTGCTTCGAAGTGCAGAAGGAGCAAGATACATGTGCGTACGCCTCGCATATACCCTGGCTTGCACGGAATATACTCTTCTCAGACGATAGAACAGTTACGAAAAGCCAATGAATGCCTGTGATGACTCGCCATGGATGGGGTGGGTTGAGTGGTACTTGCATGGTTGTGGTGGCCCGCCAAATTGACGGCCACCGCCAGAGTACCAGTGGAACGAGAGGTTCCATCTTCATACGACAAAGGGACGAAAGAGACAGGAGCACGAGGGGCAGTCAACTAAACAGAAGTGTGAGTAAATTGCCGGTTTTCAGTAGCCAGCATAGCTCCCGGGATGCCTTGTTCAGTGTATTCACTTCAGATGTATGAATTATTGAGCACACGACCGTCTCTCCATATAAGCTAGATTATACGGAAGAATTGCCTTTTTGAACGGAAGTAGTGGATGGACACAGTCAAAAACTCGATAAATATTCCCAGAGACAAAGCCAGAATATGCCCCAAGTGAACGCAGCCAATCTTGTCGTCTAGATGGCCAATGGAAACAGGAAAGCTACAGCCAAAAGTGCGCTTGGCCGCCGGCCAGGTCGCGCGGCCGTGTCGAGAGCGGCCTTGCTCCTTGGCCACACGCAATATCCGCAATACCCTCCTCCATACGTCAGATCAATGCATGCATGCGAGTTGCATCGTGCATGCTAGTACGCATTCGAAAACGAGACGAATGAAAGGTGAATGGCTGGCCGGCACATGGCCGGTATAAGGCCGCGTGAGGATGACCATGGCCGCATCAGTCAGGCCGGCCCTTCTTTTCCTTCTTGTCTTTCCTTTTTTCCTGTCTCGTTTTGTCTCTCTTTAGTCTCCTCTATCCCCCGAGGTCGTTTCTCTTGTCAGCTTGTCTGTCTTCACAACGATAGAGATCTTCAAATAGAGGAAGATGTCAGCCATTGTGCGCTTGCTAAAGGTGTAAGACTGCTACACTGAAAAGTCGCAAAGACGTACCAAAGTCTGGGACTGGCTCGCAAAGCTGATGATCTATGATCTATGATCCACCGGACCACCCAATTACTCACCACTGCTACCGGACAAAAACCAGGACGCTTCAAGTACCATCCTGACCAATGTAAAAGGGAGACGGCTTTCAGGAGTCGGGAGAGAGTGAAAGCTGCCCGTTCGACATGGCCTCGAGCAGGGTCACGTAATTGTCATGTGCGTGAATTTGGGCGGCCATCTTGACGGCCGCCTCTCCTTGCCACCCCATTAACCGAACTACTACTGATTGGATTGCTTTTGTTCTTGTCCCGGGACTATGATGCTCGCGTCCGTCACCACCGGCCCGGCCATCCAGGCTAGTCCCCCGAGACAAGGTCTCTAAGCTACGATAACATCCATATTGAACATGTAAATCACATAGTAAAACAGTAGCAAAAGGTTGAGTCGTGACGTGTTAGCAAGACTAGAAACACAACACGTCCGAGCCCCTCCGGCATGGCCAGCAAGACAAAACGCAAAAGACAATATGGCCAGCGGCCGGCCGGACTAATGCGTGGCATCCAGAGTCCTCTGTTTACTTGTCTATTAACTCCTGACCGAGCCGGCCAGCCGTGTCTTCGGCCTGGGTCGCTACGTAGTCACATATCCCCTTTATTCGCTCAGGATGATCCGTTAGTAGGACACAAAACAAAAAACAGCAAGACGTGTCTTGTTATATTACTGCAAGCGGGCAGGCCCTCCGAGAACAATTTGACAAAAGCAGGGGTTCCGAGTTGAACCGAACCAAAACAAAGAATAACCAAATTATTGGGAATAGTAAAAAAGTCGTATCGTCGTGTATAGCAAGGTAGATATCAATCAAATACTCTAGCTGTGTGTCGGTTGGCGTGTATTATGTGCAATGTTGGTAAGTAACCAGAAAGAGTCGCATGTGTGTAGGATTATCCAAATAAGTAACCAAATAAGAACAACGCAAACCAAGAATCCGATGTGACTGTGGTGTGGTTTATAAGGAGCCGATCTACCGTTCAACATCGGCGCTGACGATTGGCCGCTTCAAAGTCTCTGTCCGCAGAGGGTACCGATCACGCCCCCTCTCTCGGTCACGGTCCCTTTCGCGCCGGCTTCTGTAGTCGCGGTCGTCATCGGGCCGGTCTGGCTCGTGGCACTGTTCGTGACTGCGGTCTCGGCTGCGGTCTAGACTCTTGTTCTTCTTCTTTTCGCGCAATGATTCTCGACGTCCCCGGTCCGGGATATGCGCATCCGGCCCACGCTCCCTCTCATGTTCGCGACGCTCATAATCCTGGCCACGGCCTCTCTCCCGCTCTCGATCTCTCTCCCTATCTCTCTCGTGATCGAAATCTTTTTCCCGGTTTCGAAATGGGGGCTCCGCATGATCAGCACGGTCCATACGATCTCGCTCTCTCTCCCGCTCGCGCCCGATTGGGTATTCACGAGGGTCTCCATGGTCTCGTCGTACTCTGTCCCGCTCGCGTTCGCGCTCAAAATCACGGTCTCTATGACGATGCCGGTCACCGTTATTGGACCCGTTGTCTCCGTCATCCGAATCATATGACCACCCACGGCCCAGCTTCGAGCTCTGCAAGCTCTCCTTAGAATAGCGCTGCGGAATGTTGCCTTGCTCGCTAGAATGAGAGTGCGTGCGCGACGAGCTCCGTGGCCGATCCGGTTTGGTCATTCCATTTAGCACACCCGTTACACCTGTAGGCAAAAAAGAGGATAGTCTGTCCCGCAAGGGACCCGATACACCCCGGCTTCTCCGCGGTGGTTCTTCGGACCGGTGGGGGGAGCGGCGTGGAGAGCGTGAGAGGTTAGGGAATGGAATGCGCTCTTCCCGACGCCGCCTGTCACCACCACTCGATGAGCTCTCCCGCTTCCCGGGCGGTATTGGTCCTGGCGGGTACGGGTCCGGAATGACAGTGGGTCCTTGTGGGTATACACGGCGTACAGATGGCATCGGTGGATCATCTGGCCGCGGAATGTGGCGAGCACCTCTCGGAGGTATCGTTGGCAAATCATCATCTGCATCGCTCGATTCGCTAGATGAAACGTGATGGTGTGGATGGCTGTGGCGGCGTGGTGGAAGGTTGTGGCTCTCTGTGTGGAAATGTGGCGAGTGCACTCTGACTCTTGGCTCGGTAGGCGTGGGCGGGTAATCTGAAAAGCTGCGGCGACGCCCTGCTCGCCTTGTGTCTTCTGGGGGCGAGAGACGGACCTTGCGGGTCCACTTTGCTGCTGCTGCACTTGCTGCGAACACACCTGCAGCCGCCGCTGCTGCTGTTGCGGGATTCGGGCCAGCATAGCGTGGCGGAACATGGTTGAATGAAAAGGCGCGGCCGTCAGCTCCATTGAAGCTGTTCATGCCAGGACGCGGGCTTGACGCCCTGGCTCGGGGTGCCCGGGGCGAGTCTGACCGGTCTTCTCGCGGATCGCGGGGATGGAAGTACTCGGATTCCTTAAATATCGGCCTTGACTTCGTCCGAGGCACAGACGTGCTTCTTGGGGATGCGGGCTTCTCACGGGCAGCATTGGCAGCTTCCCGTTGCAGCGTTTGTGCACACTCGTCGTGCCATTTTTCGATGACTGGATCTGGCACTGCTGGCAGAGCCTCCTTTGGCAGGTCGGGTGGAAACGTCTCGCCAGTTTCTAGATTTTTAAGACGCCAGTTATTTGCGGCGTATTGCAAGACAGGCACATGTATTTCTGGGCACAGAAGAGTCTGAAGGGACTGCCAGCGCACGAATCCCTTGACCGTCAAGGCCGGAATTGAAGGTGGTGCGAAGTCATTGGCCGTAGGTTGGAGGGAGTGCTGGCAGCCGGTGACTTGCCAGGTATAGGAGATGGATGGGTTCGATGTTTCGAGGAAAAGAGCTTATAGAAGAATATTAGCGACGTTCCTGGTTTTACTTCTTGAGTATAAATTGAAGAAAAGAAGATCTTCTTGGTCTTACCGTCATAGTCGGCGCCGGCCAGCTTGTAAAAGGCAGCTAGTTTTGGTGGCGACAACAGCGTGATATTTGTGTCGTCGATATTGTCGATCTGCGCACGGGTTTGTTAGGAAGGACTGAGGCCGTCGCGAGGCCGCGATCCCGCGGTCCAACTCAAAGGACATCTGCTTACAATGTGCTGGGCCAAAGCCCGGAGAAATGCCGCAAAAAGCGGCGTCGGGGACTTGTCGTCCTTGATGAGGTAGCCGTAGTATGGCTTGGCTTCTGGCGGTGCGTCTGTTTGGGGCGGTGGCGCAGCGGTCGCCATGTTGCGGTGTAATGCACAGGGCGGCGGCGATGGTAATGTGTGGTGCTAGACGGGGTTGGTGATAGGAAGGAAATTCGGTGAAGCAAAAGAGAACATGAACGAGGGAGAGAGCGATGAAGAGGGCTTTCAGCTCGGTGGTATGTTATGTATATACTACCTAGATCGGCTCAAACGAAACGGGCAGCGCGGGACGGCAGGATGCGACTGCACTTTCTGCTCCTTTTATGTTACTGGTCAGAAACGGCATGCAGGTGCGCCTGCTGTTCATAGGCAGCCACAGCAACTCTTGTATCAGTTCTAGTGGGAAGGAGCCATGGGATCAAGGTGTCATAACCAAGAGAACAAGGCAGGCGCGAACGACTTTGATGGGCAGAGCACAAACCAAGACAGGAGCCAAGGAGCAACAGAAAGGGAAGGAGCGAAGCACGAAACAAGACAAAGCAGTGCAACCGTGACGAAACATCACAGCACAAGTAGCCAGGGAGCAACGGTCGTCTCATATATACACGGCAGGAGAATACAGTGCGATCGATAACTCGTAAAAGCGGCAATGGCATAAATAAGGTAGGCCAGCAGATGGATGGCAAGGCACGCAACAAGCAAACGGCAAGAGGTGGGGCTGAGGGGCTTCAAGAAGGAAAGTACGCCTGGGAGTGCCTGGAACCATTGTGTTCTGCGTCAAGAGAGAAGGAGCGGCCGGGATGACAGGTAGTGAGAGCTAATGGGCACAGGTGCATGTAATGCGCAGATAGACCGCATGTGATAGGGCCGCCTAAGAAGAAAACGGCAGGAACATGGCCGATGGTGGGAAGGAGGGGCGGCTGAGCATCAAGAAATCAGTATTAATAGACGTCCTCTCGCGTGCATTTCTCAGACTAAAATAGTCCGCAGCTTGCGGCCAGTCAGTTGTATCGTCTGCCTGTTATCGTCTGCCTGTTGGTGTGCACAATGGCCCGAGGCGGTGCGAACCCAGTTGGGAGAGAGGTGGGATGATGAAGAGAGCCGTCCGTGCCCCACGCCAGGCAGTTTTGGGCTCTGTTGGCTTGTGATAGACGTTTGGATGTTGTTGCAATGCGGTTGTTGGGTGCATATTCAGTTAACTTGTTGGTGTTTTATTTTTATTTTTTTGGCCTTTATAGCAACATGTATAACAGAGATGTAGAAGCTGCTCTTTTTTATAAATTAATTTAAATATAGCAGTATGTGTAAATACTTCACCGTTTTAGAAGTTTACTACGATCTTATAAAATGAGGAACAAGTAAAGGAAAAACAAAGACAAATAATTCTGTATATGCTAAAAGAAGAAACAAATAAATAAAACCAGAGTACATGTTCGCCAAGTTCGGTCTGGGCCAACAAAATGTCACACATAATAAGTATTCTCTACATATAGTCGGTGTGATGTTCATGCGGCCAGGCCATGGGAATTCGCTGTAACATCGACACAAGACTCGATCACGCCACTGCTGTGCAACGAGCTAGCTTACACGAATACCTGGATGTCTGAGATATATGGCCAACGTGCTGCGAGATAATACCGACTTGACTTGAAGAGGAAAATACCACCAGACTCGACGGAACTGTGGTACAGGTCACGGAGTATATGACTCGGCGTACAGGGTATAAGAAAAAGGGAATTGACATCTCGTGTTGTGATGTCGAGTGCCCAGCTTAAGAGTGTTGGGCAGCATGAGGGATGAGCAGTCAGGGCGAGACGAGACGTGTGCGAGAAGAATGTATGTATAAATATGAAAGGGAATATAAATAGACAAATGATGGTGAAAGACCTCAGGAGTACTCGACCGTGAGCTGGGGGCACAACACGGTAGCACATATAGGAGACGGCCCCTATCTGCTTGCTTGTCGTCTACTGCTCTGACCCGGAAGCCGCGCGCCCGGGGAGATACCGGTAGTAGTGGAGCAGGACATCCAACGCCGGGTTGCTCCATTCCGGCTCGGTGTGGGACTTGTACTTCTCGAAGCCGCCCTTCGCAATCACCTTCTGGCTTGCGCCGTTGCGGTCGGCTACAGTTGCCATCAGCATCTCATCCACGACTGGCGCAGTGCTGGCATCGTCACCGTTCCCAACAATGGAAGCGGCCACATCGGCCGGAAGCGAGTCCCGCGTGACCCGGAGCGGCACAGGCTTGTCCGGCCGGGGCAGTGCCGAGTACGCCTTGACAAAGGCGCGCAGAAACTCAGTGGCATACCCCTTGCCCCAGTGGTCGTCGTGCAGCATATAGCCCACCTCCGGCCAGCCTATGCTGCTGCGGAAGAGGTGCACGCCGCCTACACCGATCAGCTTGTTTTCGCCGGCAGCGCGCAGGCAGATGGCGTAGTTGAAAGTTTTGATGTCGTTGGGAGGCAGGAATGGAGTAAGGCGCCCGCGGGTATAGTCAATGTCCTCGTCGGCAGCACCACGCTTGGTGAAACGCATAACAGGCGGCCGGCTGCGCAGCTCGTGAAAGACGGGGAGATCCTCCTCGGTCAGTGCGCGGAGGACCAAGCGCTCCGTCTCCACAGGGGGACGCTCGGTGTTCGCCGGCAACGGCAGCGTCGGGATCGTGGTCAAGACTGTGACCCAGTCGCCGGTTTCCTCAGCGTCCTGCGAGGCCATGATGGAGTTGAAGTAGGACTGATGATATTTGGAGCTGTTCAGCTTGACTTGTGTTGCAAGTTTAGGCAGCCTCGGAGTGTATCTTGCTATCTTACTGTCAACTTATATTGGCTGACAGGAAGGACGAGGCCCGAGTGGCAAACCGGAAGGGTGAGTTGCAGCCTGCGGGCGTCGTTCTGCCCTTGGGGCTACGATGTGCTAGGGCGGTAATGGTGCGTGTGCTAATGCTAGTGGCCGTGAGCCGTGAGATTCGGGGTTGCAATATGCTTAGATGGCGGCCGGATGCCCTCGCTGTGCTGTGACGCTGTGCATGCTACAGGGAACGTACGACCTATTAGAGAACACCCAACCACGTTTTAGGGCGCTCCCGCACGGCCCCAGTGTTGCCAATTGCGGGGGCTGATAAGCTGCGCGTAATCCCCGATCTCACAGCGTACGGTAATCATTCTGCATGATATCTTAAGATGCCTTACAATTGCTGACACCTGTCATGACGGTTTAGACTGTAGTAGTGGCTTTCATTGCTTCGGACTCATCTATCTATTACCTTGTCAATTTACTGCCAGAAGCATGTGCGATAGTAGCATGCTAAAGCTTGATGAAAAGGTCGTCGTCGCCGACACTGAAATCGACTGAGCACAGAGCTGCGTCACAGCCTACAACTATAAGATAGTTAGACGAGACACACTCACACAAGTTTTACTGGATTCCGAATCGGTGCTTACCACAATCTTTTGATCCAGGTCATATTCGCCGCCACAGCTCAGCTGCGGGATCTGGGAGTAGTTCTGCTGCAGCATTTCGCGCGCGTTGGTCAGGATCTGCCTTGTTAGTTTCCATCGCCACAAGATCGAGCCTCGTTAACTTGCATCAATGTACGACGGCTCCCCGAGCTGCTGCATCGTGGTGATAAAGGCCCACGACATCGCGCCCGTTGCCATACCGCCGATCTTGGTGTCCGCTGACGTCTGGTTGTCTGCACAGCCGGAGAACATCCAGACGTCCTTGACAACGGCAGAGTGCTCGTCGATCCACTCGTGGTCGGCCTTGACGAGCCCGTCCTCGTTGGGCTCGTTTTCCTCGCCTTCACCGCCGGTCCAAGCCGCTTGAGCAACATTGCCGAAATCCTTGGCGAGGCCGGAGAAGCCACTGAAGAGAGTGCCTGCTTCCTGGAAGGTCTCCCTTGACAAGGAGAAACCACGCCCATCCTCGCCATCGAGAAAGTCCTTTGTCGAGTCTATGAGTCGCGAGCCTTTGAGGAGAGCGTTCTTTGCCATCGTCGCGATGCTGACGATGTTTCCATCGGCGTCCGGTCGGTAGACATAGGGCAGCTCACAGGCGGAGCCGGAATGGCAGCAGTCGAATAAAATGGTGAGGCGGGCCCGATTGTGAAGGGGCATCACGAGTGTGTCGTGCAGCTGTTTGTTAGCGAGGACACGCTGCAAAATACTGGGCTAAACAACGTACAGCCGTGCTGTAGATCTGACCGCTGGTCTCAAAGTCGACAGGGCAGATTGTGTCGTCGTATCTAAAAGTCAGTGTTAGTTGCGGCACGACAGCAGACGGCAAACGTGTAGAGAACATGGACACACCCTCCCGGGGCATCACCGTTGGTGTCTGCTGTCTGACTGCCATGTCCAGAGTACGAGAGCCAGAGCGAGTCATTTGGGCCGCTATCCTTGATGAGCCACTGCATAGCGCTCATCATATTCTCGTGAGTAGGGTAGCGCCACGACTCTTCGTTGTCAGGCTCGTCAGTCATCATGACGATATTCTCGCCGTCGTCGGAGAAGCCGCGCTCGTTAACCAAGAAATCGCGGACATTGTAGGCGTCGTTAATACAGCCGCCAAGCTCATGCTTGGAACCGGTGTAGTTGATGCCGATAATGAGAGCTTTTTGCGACATGTTGTTTTGTTTACAGCGAGACCAATAGAATGTGCCGGAGATGGAGTGAGCGTTTGCAGAACAGCTGCTCTACCTAGGAAAGCCCCTGATCTCATATACTCAGACAGTGACAAGTTGGCCAAGACGAGTCAGCCATGGCTGTCGGCTCCCTCTGAGCTCCCTCTGAGCTCCCTCAGAGCCAAGCGAGGATGCATGCAGCCTTCGTACGATGATACCCCTCCGCCACGTAGTGATGCATTACGTGCATCAGGGTACACCAGCTGCATCCACACTACAGGCATCAGCTACGGATTAGAAGGGAGCCTTTCAAAGGCATACAACCGAAAATGTGATAGGCTTGCCCAGGATAAATGCGCAAGCAGGTGGATGGGTGGAAGGGTCGTAGGGTCAAACCGCACCGGACGCGGCTTAGCAACGTAAATTAAAACCGCGGAGAGAATGAATTCACTGAATGTACTGAATTTATTAAATTGCCATATGAAAGATCGCAAGAGCCCAGCTGCTGACAATATCGATTACATGCATATCATTACAACGCCGTGCACTTAGCTCTCGGAGCTTGTGTATGATAGCAGATAAGATATTTCTACTTTCCATATTAAGTGGCATCAGACAAGCTTTGTTAGAGGACGTTGCCTCCGATTTATCGGCCGGGTACGCGGGGCTTGCTGGTGGTATCATCCGCAGTGGTAGTGCCATGATCTTATCTAGTGTAGAGTGACTGACAGCCGAACTGTTGTGCACATAGCTTGAAACCATCAACATACTCTGTACACACCAGACAAAATGACAGCTACGACTGCACCTCGCAAGATTATCGTCGTCGGTGGCGGTATTATCGGCGCTTCGATTGCATGGCATCTTGCATCGCGCCAGAAGACGGACAACATTGAGGTCACAGCCATTGCGGCCGAGGTCGGTGGTACAGCGACACCCAACTCGTTTGCATGGCTCAACGCCAACCGCGAGAACCCATACTTTTACTACCAGCTGCGACGCCGGTCGCTGGCGCGCTGGCGGCTATTGGCAGGCGATGGCAGTCCGGCCAACACCGGTGTTGTGCCGGGTCTCAGCGACATCGTGAACTGGAAGGGCTGCATCCAGTGGGACGAGCCTCCCGAGGCGCTGGAGGCGTTTCTCAAGGAGCACCAGAGTTGGGGTTATGATGTGAAGCGCATTGAGAACGCCGAGATTACGGCTGCCGAGCCTAACCTTGTTTCGGAGGCCTTGCCACCCTGGGGATGGGGTGTCTTGGCTACGGAAGAGGGGGCTGTTGAGGCACACATCGCGGCCAAGGTGCTTCTGGAACAAGCCGAGAAGGATTTCGGACTGAAGCTTATCTCGGGAACTTCCGTGGCCTCTTTGATTGTGGATGAGGGCGACGGCGGCAAGGTTACTGGAGTAGTGACGGAGCCAGGCAACAAGTACGAGGCAGACCATGTCGTCGTCGCAGCCGGTCTCGGAACAGTGTCCTTGTGCGCGGCTGTCGGCGTGAAGATCCCGGTAGAGGGCCGCCCTGGCCTGCTGGCCCACTCAAAGCCGGTGTCAAAGCGGTTGCTCCAGGGTAT
This sequence comes from Ophiostoma perfectum, assembly GCA_029298845.1. Classification (NCBI taxonomy): domain Eukaryota; kingdom Fungi; phylum Ascomycota; class Sordariomycetes; order Ophiostomatales; family Ophiostomataceae; genus Ophiostoma; species Ophiostoma perfectum. The sequence goes on from JANSLV010000004.1 coordinate 846,762, forward strand.
CGTGCTGTCGACCGGACCTCACGTGCGCCAGACCGCTGATGGCTGTTTCCTGGTGGGCGCCAATTTTATTGGTGAAGAGGCGGCGTCGTCGCCTGCTGATGGCAAGCCGTATGCCGAGAATCTGATTAACAAGACACGGGCCCTCTTCAAGCCGGACGATGCGGCACTGATTGAGCTCGACCACTTCACCGTCGGCATCCGCCCCGACCCGCAAGACGGCCTGCCCATCCTCGGCGACGTCGACGGCCGGCCTGGCCTAACAGTGGCTATCATGCACTCGGGTGTTACGCTTGCTGCAATTGTGGGTGAGCTACTGGCCGACGAGGTGTCTACAGGCAACAAGGATGCGGCTCTAGAAGCCTACTCCCTGCGTCGGTTTGAAAAGAAGTAATGCACTTTATCAATCAAGTCTATTCTATTCTGTCTGTGTATCTAATATGACCCCTCTAACAAGTGCCTTTGTTGATGATGACGTTCCATGTTTTGTCCGTTGAGAAGATCTGCAGGTAAGTGCTGGGTTCTGGCTGCTTGTGAGGGAGTGATACAGTGGCTGTACATACCTGTCCACGGACTGTCGATCTGGCTGTCTCACACTGAATGAGAAGCTCAACGGCGTTGCTATAAAGTTGGCAGCGTCAGAAGATGAAGAGAAGAAGAGGACAATGCTAAAAAAACATACTCGGCGACATATTTGCATGGGACTGAGAGATAGCTGGGCTTGTCGTTGCACAGCCAGATGCTCGACGAGTTGGCACAAGTCATCATCGCACAGCCACCGTTTCCCTGACCAGGGGAGCCGCCCGGAGCATGGCAGAGCTCGCCGTCGATCCTGTAGAGGTCCTTGATGCCGGCGTAGATAGGCAGCGCATCAACAGAGCTGCCGTAGCTGCAGTTGAGGTTGGAGGACACCGGGCTCGGGTTCTCGTGCTTGGCGTAGTTACCGGACACGCGTTCAAAGGCCTATTGATTAGTTATCCGCCACTAAATACGGATCAGCTGAGCTTACAGATGCGATAGCGAGCATTCCCGCAAGGCAGATAGCAGAGAGCATAGATGTGAACATGGTGGTTGTGTTTGTATCCCTGGCACAGAGAGGCAAGTAGGTGTTAGTGACCAAGGCTGGAAAGACCTAGACAAGATTAGCAACGGGAGACGGGAGAGATACATTATAGTCGACGACAACAGCAAGGAGACGGTCGTGTTTGTCCTTTTGAATCAAGAGGGCAGAGCAGCATGAGTCGATGCACTGTTGTGCATTAGTCTGTCGGTGTCTTCCACGCCGATTATTACCAGGGATTTACATCCTTCAGTGGACTGTCGTGGCGATCTCAGGATTACAGAGGATCATGTATGCCTACTCCATCAAAATATGCCTGCCGCCCCTCAGCATCCCCCTACTTTCCAGGTTTCTGCTTCGCTCACTCGGCTAGGGCTTACATAGACTTAGAGAGCTCCTCAAGGACAACTGCAATACCTGTCGAATCGATAATTACCAAGAACCCAATGCGCTGTACATATGCAGCCCCGTGTCATCGTCATCCGGTGTCATGCTTGGCGCAGCTTGAAACATCCAAGGATCCGCGATCCCAGCGAGCCGTTGTACTGATCCCTTGGATCGCAGTCTTTCATCCCACAGGAATCTGTCGGTCAATAAGGAACTATTCAAAACACAGGCATCGATAGAATACGTATATTCAAAGCCATCAGGATTCGGTGCTCCTGGCGGTAAACGCATTCTCCCATTCTCTCTTCTTCCTTCATCCTTCTTATCCTTGATTATGCACCGGCCGACGGTCACGGCCACTCCTCAGCCTCCCTCGGTATACATGGCCCGGCCGTCAGCAACATGGCGACAAGTGGATCTCCTGCAGGTTCATGGCTGTTTACTCGGAGTAATATTCATAAGTATGTTTGTTATATTCCTAAAATAAATATGCGTTCATTGTATAAAGTAAAGGCGTGGCTCTTCTATATGTAGCACCGGTGTCTGCTGTTTGCTCCATCGCTTTACACTTGCAAGTCCTTATGCGTTGCTACCATCAACACTTCAGCATGCGGTATTCTCTATTGGCTGCAGCGGCAGCAGTGGCCGGCGTCTCTGCCGCGACCTACCCAAACCCCCTTGGGTGCTCAGGCAGCTGCTTTACCCACGACCCGTCGGTCGTCCTGCGTGGCGACGGCACCTACTTTCTATATTCATCCCTCGACCTACTGAGCATCCGCACGTCAAAGTCGCTCGAAGGGCCATGGGCCGAGATTGGCAGCGTCATCAAGAACAAGAGCGTCATCGACATGGACGGCAACGATGTCCTCTGGGCGCCCGACGTTTCCCTTATTGACGACCTCTATTATTGTCTGTATGCTGTTTCCGTGTCCGGTTCGCAGACGTCTGCCATTGGCTATGCCACATCCAGCACCATGGAGCCCGGCAGCTGGACCGACCAGGGCATGATCCTCGAGTCGTCTCCGTCCAGTCCGTACAACTGCATCGACCCCAATCTGATCCGCGGAAATGGCACCAACGAGTTCTACATACTCTGGGGCTCGTACTGGGAAGACATTTACCAGGCCCGCACGGCCATTGAGTCGACCTATGTCTACCCGTCCGGCAACCAGAAGCAGATTGCCTATAACACCCCTGACAATGGCTTCTATATGGAGGGCGCCTTTATGTACCACCACGGTGGCTACTACTACCTGTTCCTGAGTGTCGGCCACTGCTGCGATTACGACCCCCTACCTGCAAACGGCACCGAGTACCATGTCAACGTGTGCAGGAGCACCAGCCCGACTGGCCCCTTTGTAGACGATACCGGACTGGCATGTACCGAAGGTGGCGGCAAGACGATCCTGGCCAGCCACGGCGATGTCTATGCACCCGGCGGCCAAGGCATCTTTCATGATCCCAAGTATGGCGACGTTATGTACTACCACTATTGTGAGTCCTATCTACTCCGTATCTTCATGAGCTCTTCTAACAACGTAGTAAACAAATCCGTCAGTGTGAACTATCCCGACTCAAAATTTGGCTGGAACATAATCAACTGGGAAAATGGATGGCCGACCCTGTAATAGTTTAGTATGATATAACATTTACATTTACACAAAAACAAGGACATCTGATTAATGCCCATCATCACCACCTTGCTTTAAACCGTGACAAGGTGAATGCCATGCATGCTAAGCTTGTCAAACGAACGCAGTCACTGAGTGTGGGAACAAGTATAAAGCGTGAGCATTGCACCTCTGTTTGGGTATTGAAAGATACAGCATGACCATACGAATAATTGTCCTTAACAATGTGTGAATACACGGACGAGAAATACCTCTACACCGGCTGCCGGGCGTACCCCCGCCACCACATGTACCGCCGTGTCTACAGCCTATGTCATCTGGGTCTTCAGCGCAGCCAGTTCTGCTCTAATTCAACTGCAGCTAAAGGCCAGAACAACAGACCATCTATGGAAAAGGGAGGTGCGTGCCCAAGTTGCTAGAAGTCTACAGAGAGCGGCTGTTTGTAAAGCGCATTTATTCTGTACGATACATATTTCAAAAAGTTGAATGCTCAACACTCCACTATCAATACCATATTAGTTAGACTAGTGACAATATGTGACTACTTCTTTCCGAGCGATTGCTCTGCTATACTTGCGCACATTGCTAGACATCGCGGGAACATGTGGTGTTACAGGCCCGTAAGAGCGACTTAATCTATGATGATCCTTTATACAAAGAGAGCATGGATACCGACGGCTATGGTGAATACGACGGCGAGTGTAGAGCCCGTCAAGGACAGCCTGGTTACTGGGAGTGAGTCGAAGAACTTTATTCCGTGTACTTTAACTGGCCGGAAAGGAATGAAACAAACATCGCATGGAACCGAGACAAAAACAGTTTTCCAGAGCACCAGGCAACCAATAAACAAGATTAAAAACACATAAAAAATAAAAAGAGAAACTCCCAACCCATCATTACTCGTTATGTTGGCTTGAAGAGCCGGCGGCTTGTTTAATTAGGACGGTTCAGCTTGGGCGCTTTCAGCGATGACCGGCGCGGATGGCCGTGGCTGACCCGACGGCCCGTCTTCTTCTGCAGAACAAGCTTCTCGAGCGCGTCTGCGGCTTCCACGGGCGGGTTGTGTTGCGCAAAGTCGTCCCGGATGTGCTTAGCCGCGGCGCGGTAGTTGTGCTCTGGGCCGTGGATCTTATCAATGGCCGCCATCGCTCTCGACAGCTCCGTGTCGGCCTCAAGTGTGTTGATGGCTGTCGAGTTGCGTCTGCTGCCGGCACCAAGACCAGCCTCGACAATACGCAGCACAGCCGCGCGCACTGCACCGGCCGTGGGCGCCGCTGTACCCAGATCGATGCCAGCACCAGACCATGCGACGCGGCTGCTGACGTCGGCCTTGTCTTCGGAGCGGCCAGCACAGACAAGGGGCACCCCACAGCTGAGTGCCGTGAGTGTCCCGTTGTAGCCGGCATTCGTCACCATGACGCCAACGTGGGGGAGCAGACGCAGATGCGGGACAAACGGTGCAGTGCGGACGTTGGCAGGGCGCTTCATCTTCGGTGCAGGCGGCTCGCCCCCGTCAGCAGATACAGAGTCACCACCGATTGTGATGTTGTCGTCGTTCTTGCTCAAGAGTTCTTCCGTCTCGCCGTCTTCAAACATGCCCTCGACATTCTTGCCTGTGATAATCAGCAAGAGGTCGTCGCAGCCCGCGAGTGCTTCGATGGTAGGCTTCACGAGCAGGTCTGTGTTGACCGAAATGGTGCCCTGCGTGATGTGTACGACGCGTTCGCGTGGATGGTTCAGCATCTCGTCCCACCAAGGCGGCGTTGGCCAGTCTTCTGACTTGTCGTCACGACCGTCGCCATTATCCTCGGAAGGTTTGGCTTGCCACGTCGGCAGGAGGGGGCCGACAAATGTCACGCTCGGCAGCATGTTCTTGCGCGGGAATTCAAACATGGGTGTCGTCATCTGGATGTGCAGGTCGGGCGACCGCACGTCGTCAGCATAGCTGCGCCAGCGACTGCGCGGTGGCAGGCCCATCTGGCGGCGGACCTTGTTGAAATCGGACGACAGTCGCGAGATGAAAAAGAAAATGCCCATGTAGTGCAGTAGCTGTATTCCCATCAGGCCGAGACGCGTTGTGGGTGGCTGCAGGCCAGAGCCCCAGGGCGGGATCTCGGGATCAAGCGTTACGAGAGGGTTGATGCCGAGCGTCGCGTACGGTGTGCCTGTGAGGTCCATGTAGCAACGCGCAGCATAGGTGCAGAAGTCGACGACAAGCAGGTCGGCAGCAAACGGCGGCAGGATGTCGGGCTCGGTATATTCGCTGCTGGCCGCGTCATCGATGTCATCGACCTTTTTGGGATGCGGGGGAATATATCTCGGGATACCAGAAGCCTCGGCAGCCAGCGTGCCCATTACGACACGGTGGTAGTCGTTGACCTGTGCCGGGATGCGTGCGATAAAGAGACGGCGCAGATAGTCAGCCATCTTGCTAAGCGTCACTTTTCCTTCTATGCGGTGAATGTTGTCGTCATCGACGAGCGCGTCTTCGGACATGGGGGCGAAGCGAGCGCCCGTTTTCAGGACCTTGTCCTTGAACGACGGGCCTGTCATCCAGACGACCTCATGGCCGCGGAGCAGCAGCTCCTCGACGACAGGTTTGGCCGGGTTAAAGTGGCCGGTGTAGGGATACGTGGCGACCAGGACCTTCATTGTGGCAGAGGACGAAGACGCAGAAGGGTCGTCTGTATATCTCTCGTAGTCAGAGTCAACGCCTTCAAGGTCTGGCGACAGAGCCCATTGTGGATGCGCACGATATAAGTACCGGCTGCCAGGAAGAGAGCCACGCAGCAGGCCAAGAGCAATAAAGATCAAAACAGCCGAGACGAGAACGAGCACACCTAGCACAGGAAGCAAATAAGGAGAATATGCGCCGCTGCCAAGACCCAAATCTGCCGACTGTGCATGGGTGTAAGCATGGCCAACAACATGCTCGGGCGCAAGCCGATTGTGGTTCTGCTGGTGGTGCTGGAGGTGTGCATGTGCGTGGTTGCCCAGCCCGCTGGGGCCTTGTCGCTGCATGATACTGGAGAGCCAAGAGTTGAGGATGAGGGGAACACGAGAACAGTGTGATGAGAGAGGGGGGGAGACAATAGACGAGATAATAGAAGCGATGGGATTCGGGTGAGATACTGATACAAGACGGGTGCGAATGAGAGCCAAGGAGGATATCAAGGAAGAATCCAGCCACCTGGGACTGCGGGAGAGCCGTTCCTTGGCTGGCGGGAGCGAGTATAGTCTGGTAGGGCAGTGTGACCTCAGGCTCGAGAGAGGTGGCCAAGAAAGGAGGAGAGTGGCAAGCTGGGAGATGGATGTTGAAATAGGAGATGTGAGATGAGAGATGATATAGAGAGAGGGGAAAAATGGGAGATGAGATGAGCGAGGTGAGCAAGATGAACGAGATGAAGCAAAAGAGATGACGATGGGATGGATGCAGAGGGCTGGTCTGAAATACTACCAGCTGGCAGTGAAGCCAGATAACGGCTGGACAGGGAGGAAGACAGCCAAGATCGCGGATGGAGCACGCGTGCTGATCAGCAGTGTCTTGAATTAATGGGATTAATTTAATGGGATGCCGTGAATGTTGACTTGTAACGTAGACTTGCAGCGGCTGGGCGATGGGGATAGTGCCTATAGTGGAAGGATCGGCGCGCCAGGATGAAATAGGAGCGCTCTGCATACAGACACGATATAGGGAGCAACAGGCAGAAATGAGTGAGACGCGCGACGTGCTTATGTGATCCACCCACATCCCTACTGAGAGCTCCTTACACCGACTGCAGGTGACATCTGGCGCTACTGATAGTATTGACGTTTGCTGTCTCACAATCGTTTGGATCAGATCGGCTGAGCGAGCAGGAATGAGGACGACAGAGGCTTTGGGATCCCTTGCAAGAGGCTGGCCAAGGGAGTGTGCCACGCAAGCCAAGACGATTGTGTTTCTGCCCTTCTTTCCTTTCTTCTGCCCTGTGTTTATTTTCTTCTTCTTTTCTTTTCTTCATTCTTTTCTTTTCTATTTTCTATTCCGTCTGTCGTTTGTCGTTCTTTTGTACCGCGACTGCTGGGCACATAAGGCGAGACACCATTTGGGTGAGACACAGCAGAGACATCGCATCTAATCTGGGTGCGAGAGCAAATGAACAAGGGACGAGGGAGACGAAGAAAAAATGAAAATGTACAATAAGAATGAATATGAATATGAGAATGAGTATGAGAAAAAACGAAATACAAAACCAGGACGCGCTGGATATCCAATTTTAAACGCCAATGAGTCCCATACCAGCCATGCCATGAACTTTTATCCTTTGCCGCCAACTGTCCCTGCATCATCACTTCTTCGTCGACGTCCGCGACACCAGCTTCTTCTTCATCTTCTTGGGCATTTTCTCCGCCCGCTTCAGCCGGTGCTGCTCTTTGACCGACTGCTTGTGTGCCTTTTTTGTATCCTTGTCTTCAAACCGCTTGCCGCGCGGCCGGCTCGACTTGTCGTCAATGTCCGAGTTCTGGAGCGACACGCCGCTACCGGTAGAGTCCTCCGACGTCTCAGAAGCATTGTCGTCTGCGTCGTCTTCGTTTTCGTCGCCACCCTTCTTCGACACCAGCATGTTGCTGTACAGCGTGTCCTTGGCGTCGAGGTGGTCTGCACCGTCAGCACCCAGAGGGCCTGAGCCGCGCGCCACCATCTCGGGGTCGTACACCTGCATTAGCGACTGCGGGATGTACTGGTTGTGGAACACCTCGTTGTCGACTTCAATCTCCGCCCGTGCCTTGGCCGAGTCTTCCGTCACCGGCCTTGACGCATACAGCTCTTCGACCACCTCGGCCACCACGTCGGGCTTCTCCTTGACCTCCTCGACGCTCGGTGTCGACTGCTGGATAAAGTCGTAGACGGTGCGGTCGCGCAGGGTGTCGACGCCCTTCTTGCGGAAGAATGTGTTGACGTTGCGAATGTCCATGCGCAGGAACTCGAGCGCGTGCGGGTGGTCGAACGACACACTCTGTGATACATCAATCATGTACAGCGTGTGTTCGTTATACAGCACATTGAACTCGCTCAAATCCGCGTGCACAAGACGGCACTCCTGGTACAGCTGCCGCATCAGGCCCAGCAGCTGCACATACAGCTCGTACCACTGGCGCGCCACGCTCGCAGCGCCGGCATCCTCCTCCGTCTCATCGGCTTCGGCAGCATCCAGATCCTCCTTGTCTGGTGTGATCACGGCATCCTGCAGCCGCGGATAGGCGGCACCGTTGTCGCCCAGAAAGCTCATCAGAAGCACGTTGATCTTGAGCTGGATCGGGAACGGACACGGGATGCCCGCACGGTGCAGACGCTGCAGGTTGCGGAACTCCTTCTCCGCCCACTTCTTGACCATTTTGCGGTTATTGCCCTTGTGCTCGCCGCCGCGAAACCGGTGCTCGCCCACAATGTAGCGGTCGCGGTCAACAAAGCTCAGAATCGACGTCTTGTAGATCTTGGCCGCGCGGAACTCCTGGCCCGTCGGGCTGCCCTCATCATCGTATGTGTTGAGCACGGCTGTGTAAACATTCGCCTCCTTGCCTGTGCTGATCACACCGTGCACCTCGCTGATCAGGTCGCGGTTAATCAGCTGCACCAAAACCGACTGTGTCCGCGGATCCAGCACCTGGTCGCGCGTCGCTCGGTCCGACTTGTCGCGGATCCGCCGTCCGTCGCCCGACTTCATCTGCCCGAATGTCTTGACATTGCTGGTAATCTCGCCCTGGCTGTCGCCGTGGAAGAACATGTTGAACGGCCGTTTGTAGTTGATGTATCGGTCCGTAGGAGTTGGCGTAGTATGTATATTTTTGAGCAATTCTTTACAGTGAGGGGCAATGTTGTCGTTGATGTCAAGTCTGTAAGCGGCAACTGCATGGTGATGCCCATTTAGGGAAAAACGGCAATAGAAAAAAAACAGCATGTTGGCGGGGTGTGCTTTATTTTTCAGTGGGTCGATGCGGCAGAATCCTCACCGCCTTGAATATTACCCTGATGGCTTCAGTTTCCGAACTTTGGCGATCATGAGTATCTTACGACTGCTATATATTGCTGCTATGATAAATATAAGACAGGTTTTCTAGTTAGGTGTATTTCCCGTGTAGCACGCAGAGATGAGATACGCTTAGGTGATGTGGTCAAACAAGCATATTGCATAGACAACTGAAGTAAACAGCCAGTGTAGATCCGACCAATAGAACAACAGTATTATATCCACATACCCCGAGTAGTACGATTAGTTGCGTCACACACAAATCTGCTATAAAGTATCAGAACCTACTGTTTACACTACATGCGCTCAAGTTCTAATCCGACTCATTATTTCTTGACCGATCTATCGCTTCTATATTCATCGGTGTTGCTTATCCGATGCTGCTCTACTTGGGAAACAAGCCTTGTCCGAGACCCGGCCCTGTGGTCCACCACCAGTCTGGCAGCAGATACAGTGTCTCCAACGGCAGCGAGACCGTCTGCGTCACACATCCTGTCGCCGGTATGTCCATCTTGACACCGCTGCTGTTGCCTACTTTCCCTTCTAGCTTTGCAGTCAAGTAGTCAAGAGCGCGAAGCCGCCCTGTCCAGAGCTCGTCATTGTGGCCGCCAATGGTGTTCTGATGGAAGAGGATGTTCGCCCCGTGGCGGCAAAAGTCGTCGATCATAACACTCGTCTCGTTGACAGGACTCAGTTCGTCGTATACTGCCTTGTAGTAGAAGCTCGGGATCCTGGGTGTACCATGCAAGCCCATAACAGCGTCCCGGTCGATGGCAGATTGTATGATCGGGTTGTCAAAATCGGCACGTCCGTTTTCAAGGTAGTTGAAGATGTCTTCTTGCCAGAACGCGCCCAGAACTTCAGCTCCTGTCATCGTCAACGCACTCAGAAACTTCGTCTTGTTGTAGAGGCCTTCAGTGCGTAGCTGCTTTAACAAAAACGCATGTGCTTCTGGCTGCTGCACTGTGGCACCGTATAGACTCGTCACAAACAAGCCTGCCGTTGTGGCCTTGTTCATGCGCTCGTCGACCTTGGAGATGTTTGGTGACGAGCCACCGACGACTGCGGCATCAATCACCAGTTCAGGCGCATAGGTCTCTGCAAGCTCCGACGCAAACCCGACAGCAAACGCGCCGCCGCTGTAACCCCACATACCGACCTTGACACGGTCCATCTCAAGGCCAAACTGGCCGGCTACCTTGAGGACAGCACGCGTAGCATCGAGTGTCGCGTGGCCTGCCTGCACACCTGCACAGAATGCGGCCTCTGGTCCTTCATAGTCGGGCACCATGATGAACCAGCCGCGCGCCAGCATATCGCGCATCTCGCCATACGGCTCCTGGAACTGTAAAAGATAGCCAGGTGCGGCGTCGGGGCTGACACTGTCCGACGGCACATCATACACTACCATGGCATGCGAGCAGCCGGACTTGGTGGCGCTTGAGCCGGGGAGACAGTTACGGTGTGATTTAGGGATATAGACAGTTGCCACAGACCACGAAGCGTTATTGAGGCTGTCGCTTGTGCGGTACAACACTTGAAAAGTGTCGATCGCATTCGGGATGTTGATTGTCGGATAGGCGTGCTCGCGTATGCGAAGGACATCGCCGGGCTTTGCATTCTGCCATCCCTCGGGTGCTTTGTACCAGGCGTCCGCGGTCGGGGGTGGCAGATAGTTTCCGGTCACACTGTTTGCCCGAGGACGCGCGCTGTATCGAACAAGCTTTCCTGTGCTGGGGTCTGTGTGAACTGCCCGAGCGCCGTGAACCAGTACAAGTCCCAGCAGCAGTAGTCTCAGCATCCCAAATCTGTTCTGGATGCAGCGCAAAAAGGCCATGCTTGCTTTTTTTCACCAGGTATAATAGCTTCAGGCAGTTAGCATTTGAAAGGATACACCCAAAAGCCAACTATCTCTCTGTTTAGTCGTCTTAAAGCAAAATGTGCTCTTCGTACCTAGACCATATAGTATATAATATGTAAAGTATATGTTGAATCAGTAACGGCGCAGAATGAGGTAGACGGGAACAGCTGGCTAATAGTAACCTTCCGAATGCTTATATATAGCACCGGCTGTATGAAGGAGAAAGAGCCCTCCACATATCTAGCAGCCGGCACCGCGAATGTTATTGTCTTATTTCAAGACATGCACTATGGGGTTCTGGTGAAACTGTGTCGGCGTAATATGAGAACAGGAGAAGATCACCGTTCAACCTTGGAATTAAGTCTAAGATCTTCGATATTTCAGCCCTGACTGTGTGTAGATCTTGATGATTTTACACCAATGTATCAAAATGTTTATGGAGTGTTTTTCAAGTGTTTATCAAATGTTTGATTACGCTGTTTGGACCGCAAAAGCAATGATCCCCAATGGTTTAAGAACCAGATGGTGCTGCCAGCAAATACAATTACTTGACTTCCCATCAACAACTTTCTTCATTTGCATGGTCTCTTATCTACTACAGGAAACGATGCTTCTATTTACTCTAGTGCCCATTTTCCTTTGCTCCGTTGCATCGGCAGCATCGCTACATCCATGTCGTCGAGATATAAACGAATCAACACCAGCATGTCGTGCTATACCAGGAAGCGCCAGCTGGCCCTCGCCTGACCTCTGGGAATCACTCAACAAGACTGTCGGAGGTCGTCTGCTCATGCCCGCTCCGCCCGGGGCAGTCTGCCACCCTGGAAATCCCGCTTACTCGGCCCTGGGGTGTGCAGCACTCGACTGGTCAAGCGAGTTCACGCACTCGGAAGATCCAGTATCCGTGGAATGGAATAACTGGACCAACGACACTTGTATCCCCATCCCGTCCCTTCCATGCACTGGCTATGGCTACCCTGTCTATGTCATCAACGCAACGACGCCGCAGCATGTCAAGGCAGGAGTCGACTTTGCCCGTGCCAACAATGTCCGTCTCATTGTCAAAAACAGTGGCCATGACTATGTCGGGCGCTCCGTTGCACCGCATGCCCTTTCAATCTGGGTCCACCACATGAAGGGCACAGAGCTGCATGAGACGTCCTTCTCCCCGGCTGGGTGCAGTTACGTAACTATCCCTGGGCCTGCCTTGACGGCTCTGGCCGGAATACAGATGCTCGAGGCCTACGAGTTTACTGGCAAGTCTGGCCACGTTGTGGTTGGCGGAAACGGTCGCACTGTGGCTCTCGGTGGTTATATCACAGGAGGCGGACACAGCATTCTGGCACCACAGTATGGACTGGCTGCAGATCAGGTTCTCGAGATGGATATCGTGTCTCCTCAGGGCGAGATTTTGACGCTCAATGAGTGCCAGAACACGGATCTGTTTTGGGCTATGCGCGGTGGGGGTGGCTCTACGTTTGGCGTCATGACATCTGTCACGATGAAGATTTTCCCGAGCCCCGAAATCGTCGGCATGACATTTTGGATTGCCACCAGCGCTGACAACGCAAACGCTTTTGACATGATCGCATACGTCGTGTCACAGTTTCCACACCTCGCCGATGCCGGTATTTCTGGTTATCCCATCATCTTCAACAAAGTCAAGAATTTCATCGACGGCAGCGACACGGTTATAAAGGGAATTGTAGGTAAGATCATAATCACCAAGACGAACGATGCGTCAATCCTGGCAGGCAAAATGGAGTCTATCATGAACCACGTCAATGCTACCTGGCCCGGGTCCATGTTCGGCCACTACAACACGACATACTACCCGAATTTCCAGGCATGGTATGCGGAGAACTATGACGGGTCTCCGACTGGATACGACAACATCATGGCTTCACGTCTTCTAGACCGCGCTGCCTTGACGGATGATATGCTATCGCTCAAGACAGCGCTGGCCAAGTTCTCAGCGATCGGCCAGGCCACGGTCTATATTGTATCTGGCAAGGCAGTCCACGAGGCCCAGCCCAGAGGCGGTGGCAACGCGGTTCTTCCCGCTTGGCGACGAGCCTATGTTCATGCAACGTCAAGCATTGCATATCCATCCAACAACGACACCGACGTAGCCATCGCCGATTATTTCTCAGGCTTCTTGTCCGCCGCAATGCGCGAGCTAGCTCCGGATACCGGGGCATACGTGAACGAAGCCTCCAAGTTTGAGTCAGACTGGCAACAGACATTTTGGGGAGACCATTACGAGAGACTGCTGTCGATCAAGCGGTCCGTGGACCCTACCGATGTGTTCTGGTGCACACCTTGTGTCGGCAGTGAGCGGTGGGAAGAAAAAGCAGGTGGCAGACTTTGCCATGTTTAGCTATAGAATTACATAGATAATATACGACTGTTATCCTACAAAAACTTCATGAAGGTTTGGGCCGGGGGCAAGCAATTTTCTCTTGAGATGATGCCTTGAGTGTGCCAACACCCTGTCTCTCAGCTTTGCCGCCAGTCTCTACGATGTACATGAACCAGAATGATTCAATCATGTCTTCCTCCGGGTGGGATACGATTTCTGGGTGTGGTTTCTGGACCCAGGATAGAACAATCAAGGTGGCACTATGGTCGGGGTGGAGGCTACCAATAATATCCCCTGACGACGATAGCAGCTTGCCTATTTGTTCTGTCTGGATATCCTCACAATGACTCTCCTACAACAAGACAGAGGTGAACTGCACACCCATAAATGACGGAGCAAGGGGGAAATACTCTTGATGAGTCAGTAAGGTTTGATACTAATTTTGGAAGGCTGGACTTGCGGTATGTTAGCCTGTTCCACACTTTGAAGACATGGCCCGGCATGGGCAGCTCTTGTGTCGAATATCTCTCGTCTGAGACTACTACCCGCCCAGGACTCTTTCTTCTGTCGAGACCTTTGAGACGTTGCCCAGCCATGTAGAGCTCGCTAATCTATCCTCAAGGTCTACTGTACGGTACAGTTCACCGCTCCTAGACTATTGGAAAGGTCAAAGGTCCGACGGGAAAACCGATCTCGATTCCTTTTGGTCGGCACACCGATCGAGAGGGTGCACAAGCTCGTCATCCCTGTCAGCCATGTGTAGGCATCTGTTACTTGCGACAGTGTAAAGGGATATGCCAGTTGATACTTCCACTACTAGTATTTGGCGGTTGTTGTGAGATTTCCGGGTATCCTTAGGAGTCTGTTTAGGCTGGACTGTGTCGAATAAGCTGGCCTCTTGAGCTGCTTGGCCAGACCAGAAGAGTCAAGCTCACTCTAGTGGACAAGAGGGCACCTCCTGAGCCACCGAACAATATTAAATCTCCGGGTCAAGTCACCATGATCGTTGCCAGCAGTGTCAAATAGCCATTTAATATCCCATTCCAGAGTGCCCATAAAAAGCTTGCATATATAGGGTAGTGAGTGGAAATTGCTTTGCTTGAACGAAAACAAAGGAAGACGTTGATGTAGTATGTAGGAAGTCCTTCTAGCAGGGCTGTCTTCATCCCAGCTGCAAGGACCATTAGCCCACCGTAGCACTCACGGAATACCTCTATAATTGCCGCTCCTACAGGGCGAGACCTCCCGAGAGAAGTTGTGGTATGTAACTAAAGAGGGCAGGATGTCTTGTAAAGGTTTCGGAAGGCAAACTCCAGTCACAATGGAGACTGCAATCTCTGATCCCTCACAGCAGATCACAGCAGAATGCAACATAGTCTCTGGTAAACATAACAGAACGACTGACAAGACCAGTTGGCAATAGGAAGTGGCATTTGTATTATGCGTAATGTCAAGAAGCTATGTCTTGAACTAGGTCAATGCGGTATCATCTGCGGCCGTTACTTGGGCAAGTACAACTCCAGCTTGTACTACGGCAGAATAGAGCTTAGGATAGAGACACCCACATCGGAATCGTTCTCGTCATGACACACATGGTAGAGTGACTCAATTCAGAGATAACTCTCCTCAATAACATTGGACAGCTTGATGGTATCTTGAATCGTGGGTAGCAAGCGTTGGTGATAGCTATCGAGGGACTGCTCGGTCACTAGACGTGTCTTGTTGTCTCTGCATAGATGGACAAGCGTTTCAGTGGGCAGCATAACTCAAGGCCACGTATTTCGTGTCGAGACTCATGCTGCAGATGCAGCCCATCTACAGGAACACTAGCCGAAGGTCGGACGATGCTGTCTCATTGATCCGAATAGAAATTGACAGGATGGCCTAGAATGTCAACTTCGTGCCGCATGATAGCCCGTGAAGAGTGGCCTACAATATTTAATTTTGTAAGCCTGTGTTATGTTATGTCTAAAACCAGCGTTTGGATATATATACTATTTAACCAATCAGTGGACAGGTGTGAGTAACTGCAACGTTTATTACAGCGGTGAACTGTATGCTGCCCTGTCTTACTTCCATATATGCGAGGCCATCAGAAGGACGGCAACAGCCGTTCAAAGCTTAATCTGAGTTCACCTTGTTTCTCAGCTTCCCGCCACAGAAGGCCGTCTTTTTAAACACGAATACAGATTTTAAATCCCGTGTATGACTCATTTGACTATACGCGCAAAGATGGTGAGATTATGATCGATTCTAAATACCGTTCGGAATGGGTCAATTTACAGTCGACATCGATGGAAGTCGACAATTACGAGCTGGGCCATGAGCCTTGGAAAACACCACTGTGTAGTCCTTGCCAGTTCTTATAGATATATGCCAAGTCATGATAGTCTCTTTCAGATTAAATAGCTACTCTTACTCATCAACTACTAGCTCTCTAATATAACAAGCTTCATGGTTCAGTAACTACAGCTGTTATACACCCCAAATCTGCTCATGATAACCTAACCATAATCTAACCGGACTCCTTTGAGTAGTCGGCACGGTGCGAGTTTACTTATACGAACCCCGTAAGAGTGGGAGCGTGTCACGAGCATCATCACCGTCGCGTGCCGCATTCACGATCTGACCGATTACATGTATTCACAAGATCATGCCAGAGACGAAAACTCATAGATCAAAGAGAATCAAAAATACATAACCTCTTCTTGGAGGGAAAGGACCGACAGACCCGAATGACTAGAAGCCAGACATCCACGCAGTCCGGCCAACAAGCAAATAAGCCCTGGCAGCGGGGAGACTAGACTACGAACCGGAGGCAAGATAAACGACATAGCAAGGGCACACAAATAAGAACCATAGCAGCAATACATGCGATGGATAAGCGCCGGATGTAACATAACATTTGAGTTCACTTTCTTTTGTCACAGAATGCTGGCGATTATGCTTCTTCACATCTTCGCTGTCACCTCCGTTGCGGTCATGTGACTCTGTCTTTGACCAACCTGGGTCGGGTCGAAATGGGCCTTGACGGCCTTGCGAATGCCTCACAACCCGTCTAGACCGTCCTCTCAACCGTCCCAGCTTCCACCGTGCAGCAACCATGGACAACTTTTATATGGACAATACCTTTCCTCCAACGTACGAACAAAAGGTATCGTACCAGAAGGCGTTCATCGAGGCCATCGACCCCAACGCCGTGTGCCGTCTCGCCTCGCTCCACAACGGCGGGAAGCCCTGTCGCATATTCAAGGAGAAGGCACACGGCAGCTTTAATGTATGCTTCTTTGTCGAATTTATAGACGAAGAGCCGGTGACAGATATCGATCATGCGTCCTCCGCAGATGGCACGCCCGCTACAAACGCGGAGGCGGCTGCACATGCTGAGGCCACCGCCAATCCCACCACCATGGCACATGCTGCAACAGGTAACAGAGCCTAAGGACAGGAGTCTATTAAGGTCACAGATCAGGAAGGAAGAAACAACAAGGCAAGTGCTTCTGGTGGCGACACTGCGCAGGATAGGGTCCTTGAGAAAAAGAGTCAAGGGACGAGAAGTCATCAGCGAAAGCGTAAGGTGTTGCAAGAAAGCAAAGAAGAAAGGAAGCGAAGATAATGCGGTATTAAAAGGTAAAACTATCAAATTAAACGAGTCTAATCGATACGACACGAAGTATAAAAGCAGACATCAGTAGTAGCAGTAGATGCCCCGCTGCATATAATAGTACTTAAATCAACAACCCCCCGGTAAAGTCTCTCAGATCATCTCTCTCGGTTCTTAGGGGGTCGAGCTCAATTTGTGTGCCATTCAGGCTATACCCTTAACGCTTGCGTCGTCGTCTCTACGAGGTGCTACCAAGACTATGTCACGATAGCACACCCGCTAAGCAAGCGAGAGCAGGGACGGCACTGGATTCGGGGTGCATATTGGGCTATAGCACATCTCCGAATCATAGTTACCATGCATTTCAACGTCTTTCTCGTCACGCGAGCCTATCTAGTCGATGCTTCTACTGCTCTTCAGCACAGTGCCAGGCACGTTCTTTTCAACTCATCATACTGATGCTTTTATATTATTTTTATTATAAAGAAATGCTTACAGCCACAGCCACGCCATCGTATAAAAGAGTAACAAGATCTCTAAGAGCCTTACCACTACGTTCACTGCTTATGTTCCACCAGCAGATTTACTATATACTCACGTCTTTATGTGCCCGCACAATATCGCAAAGCGTAAAGATTTCAACGGTATTAAATATATGTAGACTAGCGAGGTCAAAACGGTACCCAAACAACAAGGAAATTTGTATCGGCGGAGTCAACGGATGTACAGCCGCCTTCTTTCTGGTAACGGGCAAGTGACTGGTGTACATCTCAGAGGCGGCGAGAAACATGCAGACCTCGGCCCTGCTATTGTCATGGCCATGAGCGCAGGAACCGCATACTATGCTGCTATCCGCGCACCTATATACGATGTTCTTACCACTGTCCACAATGCCATTACCCACCATCTCCCAACAACCGCATCACCTCTGCCGAGTCCCCTACCGCGGTAGTGAACACGGCTGCTGGGAGTTAATCATCCAGCCAGGCTCCATGACTATAATTAGTCAGTAGGAGCGCTATTGACAAAGAAAGTATGTATGCGGGTATTATATGGTTATAGGTTGAACAATGGACAGGTAGATGCAGGCACTTAAATTTCGTGAAATAAAGTATATAGAGGGACAAGGGCTTAGAGATAATGTATGTATACATCAACACTCACTCCCAGTAAAAGGATACGATGTCAATGCCGAGGTAGTCGTCAGAATATGATTTTCCTGCCTCGTCTCCAGCCGCACCAGCACACACAATCAACGGCAAAAAGTGCTCAGCACCACCCCGGGGATGGGCGACATAGGCTGCCGGCCAGGACCGCCAGTTGCGAAACTCTGCATCTCTGTCCTGGGCGTCTGCTACTGACACGGCAGATCCAATTTTGCTGTTCCACTCGCTCACACTCGCCTTCGTGGATGGCTGGCGCGTGGCGCCGGAGAACATCAGCCGCAGATTATGGAAGCTTGCAAAGCCAGAGCCAACGATAGCTACATTTTGCTCCGACCGCAGTTTTTCCAGGGCCCGGCCCATGGCAAAATGCTGCGCTGGATCCTCGTTGTTGAGGACACTTATTTGCACAATCGGAATATCAGCCTGTGGACGGACTAAAAGCAAGGGCACAAATACGCCATGATCCCAGCCGCGCTCATCATCTAGAGCTGGGTTAAGTCCCTCTTCGCGGAAAAGCTCGGCCACACGGTTGGCAATCTCGGGTGACCCGGGGGCGTCGTATTTGAGACGGTATGCTTCAGGCGGGAACCCGCCATAGTCGTACAGCAGCCGGTGGCGGGTGCCCGAGGAGATAGTGGGGCGTGTTTCCGACCAGTGGGCCGTGATCAGCACAATGGCTTTTGGGCGCCTTGCTGGGTCATCCAGTCCAAGGATAGCGGGAGCACGGGTCTTGAGGCTCTTGACGAGCTGGGCCGAATCAGGGTCGCCAAGAATTGGCATCGGCCCGCCACCGTGTGAAAGGGCAATCACTGCTCCACGGGCCATACTGGTGTTCCTGTGTGGTGGTCTGGTTGTGATATTGGTCTGCGTGCCGAACAAGGCCGAAAACGGTGCCGGATACTGTGTGTTCCGGGCCTTGTATGCGAGAAACGTTGCGCCTGCTGCCGTGAGCAGAATAGCAGGGACACGGATAGAAATCCGCATCGACAAGGCCGAACTTGCTCTAGTCGAGAGAAGAATGGCTGCGTTTACTCTCCAGAGTAATGAGGCGGTGTTGCTGTGAGTGTCTGCAGTCGTGTGCCGGGACTTGCCGTATAAACTTGTTCAGTAAGTTCAGGAATGGCCAAGCATGTATTCTATGCGAATCCGAAGTTAGAAGTCTGGACCTCCTATGATGTCGTGGCAGTGGATGGTAAAGCGTGTCATTATATACGGCGCGGGATGTGGGTCCAGTGGGGACAGCGGGGCCCGGCTTCCCAGTGGTAATGCTGACGAATCACAGTGGCTAGTGATGTAATCGGCCGAATGGCGGACGGCTGAAACGTCCATGGTATCGTCGAACATTAGGAACGAATAAATAACCCGTGTATATCACTCATGCCTTGCCTGATTGCACTTGCAATATATAATGCTGACATGATATATATTTAGAGCTTGGAGAAGTAGCTAGACTAAGTATTATGATACTAGTAATCACAAAGTTGAATATTTGGGAATAGAAACATCTGGAAACTGAAAATTTAAGGATTTATTATTAAAATAAATATCCCTTAAATGATTTCTTCGAAACAAAACAAATTAGAACAAATAAACATAGTAGTTAAATATGTACAGTAGTTTGAACACACCCGTTTGACTGCAAAGTGTCTTGATTTGTAAACGAAATATTGAGGTATATTGCATCTATAGTCTAATCTAAAACAGCAACAAATCATGACATGTCAGGAACGTTGAGCTTCCGTGCTTCGGTGGTATCCCGCAGACCTGTGCGACGCAGAGCCTCGACCGTCTTGTCATAGTTCTCTTCGGCATATGCCTCCGAGTCAAAGTTGAGCAGCCAGCCCTCGCGCCTGAGGCGCATCGACTCGGGATCAGCCTTAATCTTCTCCATATCCATCTGGTGCCAGGTGTCACGCGTCGTCTCGCCTGTCTTCTGGGCCGCGCGCACACGCTCGTATCGCAGGGCCTCGAAGGCGGCAATGGCCTCGGGCGCCTTGGCTCCGGAGCCGGCGCGCCGCAGGACGACACCAAGAGTTACGCCGTCCTCGACTGCCTGCGACGCACCCTGGATCGAGGTTGGCAAGAACGGGTGTGCAGCGTCGCCAATCAGTGTGATGCGGCGCTTGGGTGAGATCCAGGTAGGGAGAGGATCGCGGTAGACGAGCTTCCAGTCAACAAGAGGCTCAGGAGTATAGTCGAGAATCTTCTGGATCACAGGCTCCCATCCCTCGAGAACCTTGCGGGCATCGGCAACCGGCGCCTCCAGCTGCCAGCTTTCGTCAATGTCAGCAACATCCTTGTGTGTGCAGACCCAAGAAAAGCTGCCCTTCTTGAGCGACGCCGCAATAAAGTGGACATCGGGGCCGATCCAGCAAATGTGCTGATCGCCATCGGGGTTGTTGTAGAAGAAGGAGGTCAGGGGGTCCTTGGCAATTTCGGAGCCATCAAACCAAGCACGGTAGACAGCGTAACCAGATGCCAGCGGCTTGTCCTCGTGGCCCAGAACAAGCGTGCGGCCAAGAGAGCGCACACCATCGCCAGCTAGGACAACATCGCCCTCAATCTTGTGGCGAGTCTTGTCAGTTGCGCCGCTCTCGGTCACTATCTCAACCTCAACGCCGGCAACATCGTCTGTCTCATAGTATTCGACGACGCGGTGGCCAAGACGGATGTCGATACCGAGGTCTGTCTCCGCGTGGTCATAGAGAACGCCGTGCAGTTCACCGCGGTGACCGTCGTAGCGCGTGCCCCATTCGCGAGTCTCCTTTTCCCAAGACTGGTGCAGAATGGGCTGGCCATTCCATGTCTTAATTTGCAGGCCGTTGGCGTGGTGGCTGAGGGCCTCAAACTTCTCGCCAACGCCCGGCCAGCGACAGAAAATGCGGCTGGAGTTCTGGCCAAAGCTGATAATGTCACCTAGCTGCTTGCGGACAGGGAACTTCTCCAGGACAGTGACAGTGTGGCCCTGGCGGTGGCACTCGATGGCGGCTGTGAGGCCAGCGAAGCCCGTGCCGACGATGATGACACGGATGCCCGTCTTCGGCTTGGTAGCAAAAGGAGAAGAGTCCGCCATATTGGGTGTGTATATAGTCTGCCCTATTGAGACCAGTGGTGTGTAAGTGCGTATGTGTATCTGCCTGCGTTGGTAATGCGACGTCGAGTACCCCGGTTTATGGAAACGGCCGACTGTTGCCCGCGTCACTTTATATCAGATTCATAGCCATTGTAGCCCCTTGGTTAGCGCCCTGGGAAGTCTGAGTAAGGTATTACACACAATAACACCTCCACTTCCCCACGCACAAACATAGCATGCCGCCGCTCTGTGCATGGGGAATGTGGAGATGCTGCCGGCTGGATGAAGGCGAACCCTGCAGAGGCCATGGATGCTTCTACTTACCCCAGATGTCGGGCAGTTAGCATCTGGGGTTCCCGAGTTCATGTCCTAGTCTAGTTTAGCTGTATTGGCATTCTTGTATATTGCTTTGTTTCCCCAATTTCTTTCGTCTTTTATTCCTTTTTCGTCGGGCTTCACATTGGTGGTCAAGCGAGCTGGCCTCGAATGTAAGCTGCTTTTCGTTTTCTATGATTTCCTTAGCTACTCCAACTTTCCCCCACACTGAAGACATGTAACATGGCTGTGGTGACGGCAATGTCACGCTCGGCAGTTCGTGCAGTGGACGGCCTAGTCTTGATCATGATTTACTAATCATTTCATTGTCAACATGCGTCCAAAATCTCCGAACGATGCCCGTTGGTGATCATGTGAATATTATTGACGCAATAGCTGCTTGACTGTTTCAATAAGTCGAAGAAAACAAGTCACTGACAAAAAGAGTTGTCAGCAGTTTGTAAAGCGGCAGATACGACGACACAAAGGATCAACACTCAATCCTCCATCGTGATGGGAGACGATAGTCCCCCCACATGCTACGCATAACAAATCCGCAGTCTGTATATGATGAGAAAGAGACAGCGAACCGGGACAGAGTACAGTACCAGCTTATCAAAGGAAACCCATGTCGATCTTCACCCTGCCATCGTATCCCCACGCATGCTGCCACGGTGCCACTGGTGACTGGTAATCGGACCTATGCAACCGCTAGCATGCTGTTGCAACGAGGAGGTGTCGATGGCCTGCCTGCTTATGCGGGCAATAAAAAGCTGGCTGGTAGACGTTTCTCGTTTTGCCCGTCTTTGTCAGTCCTTACACACGCCTGTCCGCGCCACTTGGCAATACCTTAGGGATCATAGCAGCAAAAGCCAATCAATGTGGAAATAGTAAGCGAGCTTCGACGCCCAGTACATGGATCTGAACGACGCGTGACCTTCTATACGGAACGATTAAACGATAAAATACTCAGCATATACATCTATATAAGACCAAGGGCGAACCGGGTAATAACAACGGCATGCGATCCTGAAAGAGCCAACCATCGGGAAAACTCAATAGATTTCTGACAGATTGGTTTTGTTCCATCTTTTGGCCACGTTCATAGCCATCTTCTATCACTTCACAAGAAAGCACTACATATCAATGGCGTGGGGAATCTTGGACGTCCCTGCAGGGAAAACGGTGCCAGGCACAGGTAAAGCCTCGCTCTAGTGTCACCGGCCCTTCGTCGACCCTATGCTGACAATACACAGTCGTTCTGGCTGACAGATCCGACCTTCCATCTGAATATGACCATATCCCTGCAGAGCTCCTCCGACACGGCACTGGCAATTTTGCCAACGTCGTTCTGTCACCACAGCCGACAAGCTCGCCCAACGACCCTCTCAACGTGAGCCTTCCTACATGATTGACAGCGTCAAGTGTTCGGTGTCAAGTACCAACATACTAACTGTACAGTGGCCGACATGGCGCAAGGACCTCGTTCTGCTTATCACTGGCCTCTCGGCCGGTGTTGTTGGTGCGTACGGACCCATGCTGTCACCCGGATTCATCGTGATCTCGGAAGACCTCGACATCTCCATCGATGTGCTGTCGCAAGCTACGGCATGGGTTGTCCTAGTTATCGGTCTTTCGCTCTTCGTCTTCAACCCCATGGCCAAGAAGATCGGCCGCCGTCCTGTATATCTCGCCTGCAGCATCATCATGTTCACAGCTAGTATCTGGGGAGCCTTTGCTAAGAACTACGGGTCGTTCCTCGGGAGCCGTGTCTGGGGCGCACTGGGCATGGCACCGTACGAAATCCTGGTCCAGTGCACTATTGCCGATTTGTACTTTGTTCACCAGCGCGCAACACGCATTGCGGCCTGGAACATGTTTTTGCTCTGCGGCATATCTGGCGGTTCTCTGATTTCTGGCTACATCATCGAGGTACGCGTCACCCATGCCTTTGCACTCTGAAGCACTGCTAACTCAACTGTTGTATAGAACCAAGGATGGCACTGGATGTTCATCTGGTGCGCCATTATCTTTGGCGCTCTGCTTCCCTTGGTGTACTTGTTTGTGCCCGAGACTGCCTATATTCGCCCTCCTCTAGAGCAGCGCTTCGCCGGATACGATGTCGGCCGCGGTGTGACTCCCGAAAAGGCGGAGCTTGCTGCTGCGGTCGAGATGTCCGAGAATAGCACCAAGACTACAACAGACGCTGAATCGGCGCCTGCCCGTATCGTTGGTTACGGCGCGGATGACCCCAAGCACAGCTTCTGGCGGTCTCTGCAGATCTTTACCGGCATCTACTCCCACACATCCATGCTTCGCATCTTCATTCGCCCATTTATCATCTTTTTCTACCCAGGCGTCTTCTGGGGCTTCCTCATGTACGGCGCAACCCTCACGTGGATTGTCGTCTTCAGTGTTGTGAATGCCTCCATCTTCACTGTTGAGCCTTACAACTTTTCTGTCTCGCAGACGGGCCTCATCTCTCTGTCGCCGTTTATCTTTACCCTCCTCGGCGAGGGCATCTCGGGCCCACTCAACGACTATATTACTATCTGGCTGGCACGCAAGAACCATGGTATCTATGAGCCCGAGTTCCGCCTGCCGCTCATTATCCTACCACTGATTATTGGTGCCGCCGGCTTCTACGGCTTTGGTGCCACGATCCACTACGAGACACACTGGAGTGGCCCTGTCTTATGCTTTGGTCTCGCCAACATGGCTCTAGCCTGCCTCAACGCCAGTGTCTTCCCCTACATCCTGGACGCGCACAACGAACTAAGCGAGGAGGCTTTCGTGGCTATCAACGCACGCAACTTCTTGACTTTTGGCCTCACTTATTTTGTCAACGACTGGCTTGCCAAGTCTGGTGCTCTCAATGTCTTCCTGGTCCTCGGCAGCATATACGTGGGCGTCGTCCTGACTACAATCCCACTCTGGATCTACGGCAAGCGTGCGCGTTATTACATTGCCAACAATAAGTTTCTGCAGAAGTTTATGCAGGAAGACTAGAGGCGCGTCGTATTTCTTGGCCATATAGATATTGGTGTCGAATGGAATAGAAGTGGTAGCTATCAGTAGTGCAGATGCGCTTGAATATAAAATGTCTGCGAATTATCACGGTCTCAAAGCAGACCAGTACTGAAGTCACCTCTAGTGTACCCAGAACAAGATCAGTGTACTCGGAAACACCAGTGTACTCAACAGTGTCGCCAATCCGTGTTCTGTATATGTAAACGGTAGTGCCATGGGCAGTACGGTCTCACCAGCTAAGTCCGATGTCACATTGGGCAGCGTATGGTCGTTAAGACATCTTTTCAAAGTATGGCAATAACAAACAAATAAAATCAGCGCGGTTGAATAGAAGAAGACGATCAATCGCACATTTAAATGTAGAACATGGTCTCTCTGAGACGCGCGTGGACGGCAATACGCTGCGCCTGCTCTGCTAGGATCTCTTCTGGCTCTTGCTCTTGCTGGCCACCTTTTCCGTCATCACCAATGCTATCATACCATTTCGTCAGGTATCGCCGCGCACGATCACACGCGAGATCCGCATAGTACGCCGGCGTGACAATTCCCACGGCCCCCGTCGCTCGACCAAAAATAAAACACAGTGCCTGTGTGACGCGTTGCAGAGCGTCGGACGCGTTCTGTGTGGTTGTCTCCAAATCCGCATTACAATCACCCCCAGCAGCTGCCGACCGACGCGACAGGTCAACGCCCATCGTCATCTTTTTGAACTTCGTTGTGAATGCCTTCATCTTGTCGTTCCCGCTACTAGCTCCACTTACCCCGGAATGCGGATCTCTGCACCGGCTCCGAAAAATCTCATCGCAAACAACGTGGTAATGCGCAGGACGTGCCGTGCCTTTAATAGCACGGTGAGCCTGCAGGAAGAAGTCCCAGCTCGAAGCCAGTGTCATGCCACGGTCGACTACCGTTCCAGGAAGACAGTTTCCGGTTTGGTCGCGGTGTGTACTGCCGTCTGCTTCCCCATCAGCTGGATAGAAGCGTGTGTTGTGACGCTTGCCCACAATGACGACTGTGAGAGGTGGAGTTGGTGCCATTCCGTACATGTGGTCAAATGCCCGCCGAAGCTGTGGGATCTCCTCGCTCACGACGAGTGCATACTGACCCTCGGAGACACCATCACGGTAGACCAGCACGGAACGAGGCAGGGTCCCCTTGTGGCGTTCTTGCCACCGCTTCAGGTGACAGATAGTCATGTCCTCTAGAGTTGTGTTGGCAACCATCTCCTCACGCGCGTGCTCTTGTACCCGAAGCTCTGCTGGCCATTGGCTCAGATGTTTATCAGTACTGGCTACCATGGCAGCAATACTTGGCGCAGAAGAGGTGGAACTTGGCGAAGGGTGTGTGACATCAACGCCAACAATCATTGTGGTAGCCGGGTCGATCGGCGATAATGAGAATGACGAGGAACCCGAACGATGTGGTTGGTTCGACTGAGGCCCTTGTCCACGGCCAGGCCCGCGCCTGGAGCTGACACCACGGAACAGGCCACCCGATCCACCAGTCCGGCCACCTGCATTACCGGACACTGGACCGAGGGCTAACCGGTGATTGCAGCCACCAAGTTTGAGATTGACTTTGAGCGCCACATTGCTCAGATATGCCCAGTTCTCCATCTTGGTGAATTTGCTAAAGTCAACACAGACTGTGCAGACACCAAGGAGGACGTCACCAAGGTACTTGACGGCATTGTATGTTGGTGTAGATGAATCTTGAAGAACAATAAGCACCATCTTGACGTTCCCACGAGACTGTTCCAACAGCTTCTGGAGCATGTTCGAGATCTGCGCTGAATTGTTTGGAACCCCATCAATCACACTTGGCCTCCCAACATTGATTCCATGCTTGGCCATCGTAGTCACGAAGCGCTGCAGCGCGTTGGTAACATCTGGCTGAATTTGTTGCCAGTCTTGTTGGCCTGCCGCAAGTGCAAGGCAGGCCCAGTTGGTGCCGATCTGGCCTCCCGATGAGAACTTGGAGTCTTTAAGATTCCAATTCGCTTTCTGCGGATGAGGCCTGAACAGTGCCGCTTCTGGTGTTGCTGTTGTGGCAGTATCGCCAAGAAGTTTGAAAAATGTCAACGATGGAGCCGGCAGAATCCGGGCACGTACCTGGATGAGCTTCTTATCATTGACGGCGAGGCCGAACCTGTGGATCATGCCGACTTTGGAGTCTTGTGAGTTGACTGATGAAGCAAATCCTAGGACATGTGGTGCTTTTTCTAGAATATCACTAGCACTGTCTGCTGGCGCTCTCACAGCAAAATTGAGAAACTCAGTCTTTTGTCGCTCATCCAGCTGCGCTCGTGCAGCCACCTGCCCGGGCAGCACAACACACGCTTCAACCGGCAGAAATATCGGATGTTCAGCATTGCCCACATTGACGACTGGATAGGCTAGATCGAGCTTGAGGGTGGGATATTGTGTTGCAAAGTAGCTGGCAACAGTGATATGGCTCCCAACATCCGGCTTTGTTCTATCTGTGCTGTACCAGAACTGGACGCCGTGTGGACTGGAGCCCAGGGCCTCAACAATGGGCGGGTGACGGTTGGGACGCTCATCCGACTTGGTTGTCTGTTGTTTTCTGGGTTGAGGCTTCTTGGTGCGTGGTGGTTTTATCGTCTGATAGGGCTTTGCAAGTCCGTAAATAGAATAAGTGGTAGTTGGCCGGTTGGGCATATGCGTCGCGCGGATGCGGAGACCACGGATGAACTTATCTAAACTGGCGAGTGTCATGGCACTCCAACAAGAGCCTTTGGTATCGGATGAATACTTTTTCAGTACAAACTCATTCATGAGTTCGACTAGGGGTATGTTGCCGCGGAAGAAAACTGCGGTGGCGACATTGACATTGATCAAAACGCGGCCAGTTGCTAGGCGTGTGCTAGAATAGAAGCCTCGTATGGCCTCCAGAGCGCCTCCAATACGCAGTGACGGCGATGTATGACCTTCGTAGACACTTGCTTGGCCTGCTGGAGCGATGCCAAACACACGTCCACTGCCAACAATGGTCCGAATAGTAGGTTGCATGCGAGCATAGTGATTCAGGATGATGTTGAGAGCTTGCGTCCAATCTGCTGGGGTCGCCACAGCACCAGGTTCGGTGTTAAGACTTGCGTGGCTGAGGCTGCCCTGTGAAATGTCCAGCGAAAGCCCTACTGTCCCGAGGTACTGAAGCAGCTCGGAGAACTGAAACCGCATCGACTCAATGGCGTCAAGTGTGACCTTGTACTCAATAGCATTGGCATGGGCAACAAGGTCGCCTTCACGGCGGTACTGGACCTGTCGCAATATGGCCGAGACAGAAAGAACTCGGTCTGTGATGATCCGTCCTTGAAAGTCGGTGGCCACAGCTAAAGGTGTGGGTTCATCTGGCTCGTCAGGTAGCATCTGTTCTAGCCATAGCCTTACCACTTGGGCACGCTTCCGTCCTCTCACATCTGGTACAATAGAGATGCTATAGCTGTGGAAAATAATCTCCAAATACCGAGCATGTCCTGTCAAGGGAGAGGCGCTTGTAGGGCTCGGGAAAAGCTGCATGTAGTTGGCATGGACTGTGATCGGCCTACCTTCGATGCCGTATGCAGGCCGCCAAGGACCGGACATATCCAGAGGGGGCCTGTCCTCGGAAGATGGCTCCGTGGAAGACGGGTTGGTTTTCGAAGACGAACCAGCCCGCGGTAGGTTACCAGCTTTGCAAAGCCGATCCTCCAGTTCAGTAAGCTCTTGCTGGGAGTAATCTTTATGACGATACTGTGGCAGAAATGTGTTGACCGTTGTGCCACCACCACCAGTGTCTTCCTGCCTGGCCTTGCCTGCATTTCCCTTCGAGCGCCGAGACATGTTGACCACTTATAGTTGGCAAATTTGAAGGAAGGGGGGTTGCATCAGACTCTAGAAGCCCGTACTAAAACATGGGAGACTTTACTTACCGCGTATCACTTTGTGAACTTGACTCCCAGGCTGATAGAAAAATCAAGCAATGACAGCAAGGAACATATGAATACATCGGCTTTTTATACTTTCCCAATGGCTGTACTCTTTCTGCGGTGATAGCTAATCATTCCTATGATAACGCAATCCTGCAAGTGACGAGCAAACGGAATACAGCACGTGGCAGAGACGCGCAAGGCTGCCACAGTAAGTCACGAATGCTGGGCTTCAGAGCCGTGGAACTCCCACCCGCTCAATGTGCCTCCCGCCAAAACCTAAGCGTCTGTGCTCCTCTTCACCTTAAGTACCGACACTCATATGATGCTTGTCACGTCTCTTACCTAAATATTATTACCCAAGTTGTTGCATGATTTGCAAGGCGCGTGTAGCCTTCGTGGGTAGCACGTCTCGTCTTTCCCATGCTTAATCACTAGTGTGTACAAGTGAGGGTGTGACGTCCTGGCCCAGATACGAACCAATATATTTCCCGAAGACTAACTTTTGTGTAGCCGCCTTGCTGGGAGTATGCGTACCATCACAGAACTCACCGCTGTGCGGATGTTTTTCAGCGAATCAGCAGTAAGGTTATTGTATAACAGGAGTATATCACTGCATTAGCACAAGATCTATCGCTGAAAGCCAGCATATCGTGATTCGCTACAGCCTGTCTCTGTGGTCGGGTACACACACATCTATCAATGTCACAAAAACGGGACAAGCAATCGAAAAAGCCGCAATCATTGCTGAAGGCAGGGGACGCATGAGTTCTGGCAGAGACGAGCGAAACTTTCCTAACCTTGTATGAGACAAGAAGATATAAGGTCACCTAGAGTAAAACATCATAGGAATCAATGTCAGCAGACTAGCCGTGTGCTTTTCCATTTTCAGGTGTCATCGAAGTTTTTGTTTGTCGACACCAAGCCTCTTCTGAATGACGCCGTTCTGTGTCTGCTGGACGCTGCAGGATGGTGTATGCGAGTATGCATATGCTGTCCTGTTCATATGCGTCCTTCTGGTCAAGCCACTGCATCTGTCATTGGCCGGTGCGTGGTGATCTCTGCTCTGCAATGCATAGACGCATAGACAGACACATACAGGTGTGGTATGTCGTGGCAAGTCTAGTGGGTAAGTTGTCGCATGCACGTCTGCGAGGACGACGAGGCCGGCAAATGGGGCATCGTCCACCAATATGCGGATGGTATCATCACGGGAGCGGTATGTAGTTCGGCACAAGAGTCGGGCACTGCTTCGCCTTTGCAGTCTCATTTGCAATAATCAGGAAGAAGCACCCCGCCAACCTTTATCAACTCTCGCCTGATATTCTGGGGTTCCTTTACCGTCGTGGGATTGCCCGCATTGCTGCCTATTCAAGCCTTATCATAACATCGTAGCATCTGCATCTGCATCTGCAGTAGTATTGGTGTCTTACTTGCAGCAGTTGCTGTCTTGTACCTTCCCTAGTTTGTGGTAGTGTGCTGGTCGTTCCTTCCCATGACATGATGGCACAGCATCGCTCCTTCTTCTTCTCTTGTGGGTGGGTATACATAAGACCGTTCGCACTTGCCGTGTTGACCAAGGTTTAAGTCTGCGTTTTTGTTTGTCTCCCGGGAAGCAGCATCCATTGCCATTTTCACCATTCACTTCTCATCTCGTATATTTTTTAAGAAAAAAAGGAGAAACTGCATTTTTACTTATACTTTCTACATGTTCATCCCGTCTGGACATGAACTCATTCGACCGTTGCGATAGGCACCAGAAACCCAAAAGAGGGGAGTCATACCCTAGCAGAATTTCCCCACAGCCACCCCTGCCGCCCCAACACCCCTTCCCGAAATGGCGCCTCAAGCACCAATTTCCATCTCCGCTCCATCGACAAGAGCGGCAGGTACGGTCATCGCCGAGGCCGTGACTGCCGCAGGAGTAGACAATACCGGGCTTAGTCAGGCTCAGGTCGGGGGGCTACTCGGTGGCATAATAGGTGCGGTAGTTCTTGTGATCTTGATCTGGTACTGGGCCACGCACACGACAGGGTATCTGGAATATCACCACAACAACCGCTACTACTATCACGGCCTCCATGGCTGGCCGCAGCGGCAAAACAGAGCACGAACAGTATATGAGGCAGAAGTAAGCTACGACGAGACGGAAGAGGACTCCACGGACGTGAACGCGTCTGCCCGATCCAGAAGGCGCCAACGACAACGATACAGCCAGCCTGAAATGACAGCCGAGCAATACAATGCCATGATGGAGGCTGAGATGTATGCCGCCGCTCAGGCTCGGGCACAAGAGCGCGCGCGGCAAGGACGCCCACCTGGCGTAGCTGTCGTCGACGACTACGTGCTGAACAATCCTCCACCACGGTTTCCACCCACCACTCGACAGTCAGCATATCGTCAGTCGGTCTACCCGCAATTCCCAGGAGTTGACCGTTACCCTTGAAATACGTACGGCGGAAGGAGCGACTCGCCTCTGTCCGGTTTAGAATGTCACCTTCTATTTCTACGAAATAGACGTTGCAGAGACCGGGAAGGAGCAGACAGAATGCCGAGTCGCTCCTTCTCGTGGCTGCGCCGTTGTCTCGTGATCTCGAGAGAAAGAAAACAATGCCTTCACGTACGCGTGTCTTTATGTACTCTTTCCTTTCAGCTACCTTTTACCAGCGTGTTCCTCATGACTCTCTCGCCTCTCCTGATACCCATACAGCTCTTAATACCATTATCAATATTCATTTTCGTTTCTGTCGGCGCCCTCGAGTCACCTACCGCCCGCGTGCTGCCCTACGTCGTGTTGACCTCCATCTCTCTGTTTCACTTGCGCCTCATCGCCTACCTCATATACATTGTTTTGCACCCATCGCTCCTCGATCTATAAAATGGTACATTTTCCAGTGTGTGTAACGTATGTTTTAGTTCTTAGTTCTCATACCTCCAGGTCCTCTATTCGCTCGTGGCTATTTTGGCTTTTTCGTTTGCCGCGCCAGCTTTCGCTAGTCCCCTCGGCGCCGACTACGTCACCAAAGACGCCATCGTCATCAGTTCAGATATCCCACCGGAGCGCGCACAATGTGTTGAAGGACTACGGTGCTGGAGGGGCGGCCAAGCCAAGCCCAAGAACTTATCCGGACCCCGTAACAAGCGTGGACCACCGGCTGCGCCCAAGGGCTTCAAGAAAAGCGGTGCGACCGAACCGAGACCGCCATTTTCGCCGATGAGCGATGGAACTTGGCCGGACAGCGACACGGGAGAGGATGTTACATACTACGAGCCGGAAAGTGGCTACGCCAACGGCTATGAATATGGCTACACAAACAAGAAGCCCGATGGCGACAACAAGGGCTGCTACTGGGGCGACTCTGATGCCAGCACACAGAAGCAGTTCAACTGCCCGGGCTGCCGTAAGGATTTTGATGAGGTATCATCACATGTCGAAGAGGGCACAGAGCCCAAGTGCGCCGTTTGTGCCGCGGTCGGAGAGGGCAGGGGCAGCTCCGGATCAAACATTGCAGCACGGTCAGAGCGCCACCAGACAGTACTTGGGGCTGGGATTCCTCCCAACACAGCGGCCATTGCAAATGGGCCTAAATTCGCTGCCGTTTGTGTTGTCACCCAGCTCTCGCAGATGTGTATTGCGGCCGGCAACGCGGTATGCTCATCAACAGGCACTCTTGACGCCAAAGATCCCCGCTGTGCGCGTGCTTGCAACTGCGTTCGTGTATAGCTATTCTTCTTGGCTGTGTAGAGGTACACGAGGCGCTACCGACTGATTGTTCTGTATTTTTAAGTAGTATAATTATATCAAATTCAAAAAGAAAAGGTGAGGAAATGTAGTGCGTACGATTGACTATTTTGTGTCCATGGTACGAAAATATGAGAAGGGAGACCGCCGCTATGCACTGTGATGGGAACCAAACGACAAATAAAATAGGAAGATAGGAACACGGTTATGTACTTTTCTCGCTCTCAAACATTCGGACACACAGAACAGCTGCAATAGCTGCAATAGCACCGAGGATCACCATTTGCAAGCCCTCAAATGTGCTCTTCCACAGGCGGCGCCAGGGGATCTGAGACTTGTGCCACGACAACTGGCGGGCCGACGTCTTGCGGGCCGAGCCAGAATCTGCCGCGGCCTGGCTGCCAAGCGCAAAATCACGAAGGAAGCCAAAGAGGAACAAAGCGACGATGCACACGGCGAAACTCCACCGCAGCCCATTGCCAACACTCTCAACAAAGAAGTATGGCCCCAATGGCAGCAGACCACCGATCAGGTAGCCGAGAGCTACAGACAGGCCGGATGCAACTGGCCAGACGTAGTCGTCGTCGTCGTCGTCGTCGTCGTCAGCATCAGATTCGCGCTCGTCGAGAAGCGCTCTCTGTTCGCTGTAGTGGCCGTAGTCAGGGTCACTGAGCTTTTGTGATTCAGCAGCCAGGAGGGCTTGTATGGTGCCGGGTTGCGCTGCGATATGGGTCATGACCAGCTGCTGGAGGTCGGCGGGAAGGCTGAGTGGTGCAAGGTAGCGAGAGGCAAGCGCAGAGGGGTGGACTGCGGTAGGAGATGCTGTTGCATCCTTTTCGTGGTCCTCACTAGACGAACGGGACGCCTCGAGATCTTTACAAGATGTATCGTCGTCCTCGTCTTCGACATTGTCATCGCGCGTAGAAGACGTCGATGGCGACGACTGGCGCGCCGAGAGGTAGCCACCGATGCCCATGCTGATGCAGCCCGCACTGACCTCGGCCAGACCGGCGTAAACTACGGTATCTGTTTGACCGAGCGATGACAGGCCAGCAGTCAGGGCAAAAGGAACTGTGAGGCCGTCGGCAAAGCCCATTGTGAAGTCGGCCCAGAACCGTCGCGATGTAGGAAGATAGCGTGTCCGCGGTGCTGCAGACTTTGGTTTTGGGTTCTTGGGTGCTCGTCTTGCCCGTGGTGGTGCGTCTCTCCGGGTCATGGGGATGCTGTCTTCACTTTCGTTGTCGTCATGATGGAGAATGTTGTTGCTGCTCGTTGACAGAGCGCCGGGGCTATATGGACTGCCATTATCGGGCGCGAGGCGTGAGTAACGCGAAGAGTCTGCCATTACGGAGTGTAAAAGTAATTGTTAATAGTTTATTTCAGGCGCAGGATGTGAAGATTTGCCGGCTGTTCTCGTCAAATAGTTGAGTGGTGAACAGAGAAATACCAGAGTAGAGAGAAGTCGCAGAGTGACGAAGTACGAAGAGGGAGAAGGAGGATCGGCACGGTGAGATCCTTTATCAACTTTCTGGCTGTCTCTTCTTCAAGGCGTAATACGCGGCCGCGAGGGCAGTAGTGCATGCAAACAAAGCTCTTTAACATGCTACTTTGTTATTTCTTTTTACATTACCCAGTCCCGCCGAGTTCGGGTACCTTCGATCTAGAGGTCCGGCCAAAGAGCTGCGCCATGTGGACGACAACTCAGTACTCGCACGGCCTGTTTGCAGCTCGCAAAGTCTACGACGAGAACCGGCACAAAGAGGTCGCAGCAATGTGGTTGTAGAGCAAGCCATGATTGGGTCGCGAGCAGCACGGGGGCAGCACAAGAAGCGGAGAACAAGCTAGCGATGGGGAGGGAAGGAGGACGAGCGATAACCGACGGAGCTCTAGGATGAAGGTGAGTACGGACCAGACGGGTAGGTAGCATTACAACTAAGTAGAGATCTCCACAGAGGACATGGTCTGGAAGCACGGATCTTGCTTTGAGCTGCACGAGGCACACGACTAGAGATTCCTAATCTAGCAGGAGAAATACTAGATGTTGAGGAGCTTGAAGGAGAGAAATCAGTGTCATGTACCTTGCCCCTGTCTAACCAAAAATTGGCTTTGTGAATCCCTGTGGTTAGGAATTAGAGAGGAAAAGAACCAGAAAAGAAAAGGAAAGAAAACAGGAACTGTGAATTTATAAAAGAAAGATTAATAGAAAAGAAGGGGAAAATAAGCAAGAAAGTAGAAAAACGCACTGAAAAAGTAATGGCCGCCTCCTTATTGGCGTGAGAGGTGCCAGGGCAAACCCATAATCAAATAATACGCCGTAGACAAAAGAAAAGACAGTCCAATGCCCGCGATATCGCGCCCACGTGGGTGGGTTTGTCTTCGACTAGACTATCGAATCCTCGTGAATCTCCACATAAAAGCTAGACTAAAAGGTACTTCAGAAAACACATACTTCTCACACAATTGCAAGTATCTTTCGGCCGTGTTAGTTGTCGGATTTCCTATTAAGGATTTCTTGACGGGGACCTGTGCACGGCCATCGATGCCGTTGTCCTGTTCTCTTCTGCCGTTGTTCTCTCCCTACCTGTGCCAATCTGAGCCAAGCCGGGGAGCAAATGCTTGTTCTTTTCTCGCGTTCTTCTTCGCGCCCGGAGCCACGTACTAGACTCTCGGAATCAATGGCTACAGGCAAGTGAGATTGCAAAACGTTCAAGGCGTTAATTCTCAGCAGATGGAGTTGTCGTACATCCTCCTCAGCTTGTCCGTCTGTTCTTGACCGTTATTGATGTCTGGGTAACATCCCCAACGGCTATCACACTGGGTATATTTGTGCACTGGCATGCTATCAACACACGACCGTGGCTGTCAGTATTGTATCTAGTACCTGAACATATTAGTCAAAGCAGTAAGAAACCGGCTCGTGTTTTGAATAGTACAAAAATAAGAAAAATAAAACAAAATAAAACAAAATTGTATAATGAAAACTAGGTGCACGTCACGTGCCTATTTGCACTACACTGCTAACAGTATCTTCAGGCTAAAGCGCGCAATTGACTGTGTCAATAGGTATTTCGTTTCTGACAGTAAACCATCGTTGGCAGACCCAAACTCAGAAATCAATAATATCTGTGAGCCGACCGTACGCCTGTGCTACTGTATCATGTCGCCTCTGTGTTCCCGTTCGCTCTCCCATATAACCAGCTCCAAACCCCTAGCCATCAATGCCCAGTGCTAACCCAGCTAGCCTGCCTTGTCACTCCCCAGAAATGCGAACCGTGTGTCCACAGCCGCCGATGAAGTGCTGAATTGCATATATTCGTCAAACTCTGATTTTGTTATTCTTTGCGAACTGGCTCGGGATCAGCCCAGACGGCTACTATCTCGTGGTCGTCTCGTTCGGCGACGGTCTGCTGCGCGACTAACGCTTGAGGTCAAGAGGCTCTACTGCCGTTACACGCAGTGCAGCAGTCGTGTGACTTGGTATAGAAGAAGAAGATGCTGGCCGTATATCTCCATTCTCTTCCAGAATTGTCATGATGGCTGGCTGCTCTAGTCGTAAGAGCCGCGCAAACGGCTCCAGCCAGGAGGTTCATTGTATTTGACAGCCGCGCCAGCTGCCAACCCCCACGCCAGTTTGTCCTCTTTCTCGGATTTTCTTGTGGAAAAATAGCGATGATCTCTTTCGTAGACTGTTCATGGTATCCGAGCTGTCACTGCTGCCGACTCCACTAGTCCCTCTCACAAAACCCAAGTTTATGTTTCTTCTCAGGAACTAGACGGCCTGGTATTCTGGCATGCCAAGGCAAGTGATTGGTGTCGGTGGGTGCTGTGTCGAAGAAATAGTAGAAGAGACATTGCCTTCACTGCCATATTCACCACCAGAAGCATCTAATACTGCCTCGTACAAGATATCGATCCTGTCACACTAGCAGCACGGTTGTGCTAGCCATAATGTATACTCGGCATATCATCTGATCGGCCGTCACTTGTCTTCAAGCTCGGCCTGTGCTTCTCGGTTAATGGGGCCCCGGTTAATTCATGGGGTAAAGGAGAAATGCCGATCGTCTTGCCACGTCCCAGGGTACCCCATGTGTCAGTTCACACATCGGTCCAAGGACCGCCCTTCTCCATGTCTGGGCCACTGAACAGCAAACCGTCTGGCAGTGCGTTTCATCTTGCCGAAGCTGGAGGACATAGAGTAGAGGGGTTTAGCATAACCAGCGGTCATCTGTTGTGCCGTTGACTCTTATGCGGTTTTCTCGCCGATAGAAATAGCAGGACACGCGCTGTCCACCGCCACCGAGGTAGTAGCAGAAGCCTTGTTGGCAGTCAAAGTGGTCGAATCTATGCAGAAACCTGGGTGCCACAACATGACTTCGCGGCAGCAGCTGGCTTATAGTGGCCAGTGTCGTACTCTCCAACAGTGCCTCTTCAGGAAGCGGTCCTAGATGTGACGATATACAACGTTCAGGTGATATACCGTTCTGTCGTCGAGTGATCTTTCCCCTCGTATGGCTTTAGATATCGTGGGAGCCGGTGCTAGATTCACTATAGGATTTCGGTCACCGTGCTCGTCCCTTTCGGTTCTCGTGAACTCTTCTCGTGAGAAAGTTATGCAGGTGCCTATTCGAAGCTCGTGCGCTGCTAGTCGTGGTATGTCGATGCATTGTGCACTTGCGAGATCAGATTCGGATTCAGTTTCCTTTAGAGTAGGTGCAAGCCCCAGCATTTCCATTCCACATGCTGCTCAACGCCACCGTCTTCTGTTAGATCACCTGCCGGATACAGTTCTACTCACCTGTAAATGCTCCGGATGTTTGTGGTGGCGGTGGTCGTGATGCCGGCTGTCGTGTGCCGGTATCCTCGCGAGGCGGTAAGGAAGAACAGGACTAGACGTCGTGTATCTCTCTCAATGAGGTGCTCTCTGCATGATTCAGACAGCTGCAGCAAATCCCCGGCTGCCGAATATCCAGGCCACTCCCTAGTTGATATAGGTAAGGTAAAAATGGGAAG
The DNA here is from genome assembly GCA_029298845.1 of Ophiostoma perfectum. Taxonomy (NCBI): domain Eukaryota; kingdom Fungi; phylum Ascomycota; class Sordariomycetes; order Ophiostomatales; family Ophiostomataceae; genus Ophiostoma; species Ophiostoma perfectum. The sequence continues at coordinate 883,936 of JANSLV010000004.1, forward strand.
TGCCCTACCACCGGCTAGTTCAAGGCCAGCATTCTTGACTGTATCTTAGTGTGCGGGAGCCGCGATGGTGTCAACCCGCAATTTCGGAAGCGCTCAGGTTCAAACACGGCATTCAATATGTTGCACGATGCTATATGAATTAGTTTCTAGAAAAGAGTGTCACTAAAGGAATTTGCTTAAAGGTGACTGTGGAAAGGGGGAGGGGGGGGGGGGGGGGGTGCACTCTCCTACTTTCCTTTGTCTTCTCTCTTCTTCTCTGTGTTTACAAGACAGCCGTCTCCCGGTGGCAACAGTAGACTCCAAACAATAAAAACAACGGCTAACAATCGCACTGGGGATCCTCCCGTGACCTCGGAAGCCGGCTGCCTGCAGTGGTGAGTAGTGATTCACTGCTCCCAGGGCCCACATATAGCAAACGGAAAACAATAACAAGCCGAAATCAAATACAAAAATACGAAAATACCTGTGATAATACAACAGTACAGACTTACCTTACCCAGCAACCTATTTTCTCCGATCCTCGTGTTTCTTCCTTGTTTGTGTCGGATATATGTTGGTCACATTCCGGCTTAGTATCCCCCTGCAATGGAAGCAAATATCGATGCTGACAAACAGGTGCTTTCAGACGCGTCCTCGATAGGGCCGAGTTCTTTGATTACAATTAGCGAATATTGTACGTTTTGGACGCCTCTCTTTGCCTCGGAGTACCTCACAGACGCGACATATTGATATGCAGTAGTTTTGAAGTCCCTAGTATGTAGGATTTTGTAATATATCTGCCCAGATGGGGAATGAAAACACAAACATGTAAAGAGTGGTTACCCGTCGTGCAAACTAAAGTAAGAGATGTATCAGAATCATTACGAATGGAATATCAGGGAATTCTCGTAAACGTAAACCATGACAGTCTCTCTCCAGAAGTGAAATTGGAGATTCATAAGAGTATGGGCCAAGCCGGCTTCCAAACGCCGGGATGAGAGGTGAAAGCCACAGAGCGCGCATTCAGCGTTTTTTCCCGTAATTCCGTTTGCCATACATCTTCTTCCTCTTCTTCGTCATCTTCTCGACCTTCCCTTTCTCCTCATTGTCGTCGTCGTCGTCGTCGTTGTCGTCGTTGTCGTTGTTGTCGTCCTCGTCCTTGCCATCACTTCCAGCTGCTGTCTCTTCGTTCTCACGGCGGCCTGCTGCTTCCTCACAACACTTGCAAGGCTGCCTTTTGAGCCGTCGCACTGGCTTTATGTGCCGAGTGCAGTAGGTTTGATGCGCTTTGCAAATCCTGTCCTCACCCTTTCCCGCGGGCCGACAATTTCCGCTACTGCGCAAGGGACAGTGATGGTTATTCTTTCCGGCCATATTCTCCTAATGCCACAGTCAGCCAACATGGTGTTTCGCTATAGGATGCGGTTCAAGCAAACCGTTACTCACATTTGTGTATGTTTGTGATTAAATATCAGTGTGAAAGAACGAAGATATATCAAAATGTCGAAATGTCGTTAGATGTGGCTTTGGTGGAAGAGGAGTGAAATGGATGGAGAACGGAGTAGCACCAGACGAGCTTTTGTGATTTTAGATCTTCTACAGAAAAGAAAAGCAAGCCCTGATTCGCCAACAGCTCGCGTGGCCCTTGACTCAGGAAAGATAATGTCATCAAGTACACTTACGGTGGTACGACCGATATGTGGACACTGGTTTTGAGTGCTGTCCGTCGTTATTCACTTAGACCATATTATGAATAGGCCGATACAGTAGAGTAGAGGCCCGCGACCAGTAGCAATATGCCCTGTTGTCCCTTGATGACATGCAATCGTTTTTTTGGTTTGGCACATCCTTTATCAGAGGAAGTTTTTCCTATCTCGACTACTGTCTTCGAAGAACGTCAATTTGCAGTGAAAAGATGCGTGTGAAGCACATCAGCCAACCTCTCTCTACACTCGGATACACTCCACGATTAGTATTGTCTCGCTGGTATTTATTTCTAGCCCGAGGCACCTCCAGCGGGCTGTGCGTACAGCGGGTTGTGCGTACGGTAGCTATTTCCTATGCCAATTACTCAAACGGTTGTCCATGCCCAAGAAGTGCACCTCGCTATACTTTACGTGATACCTCCTGTTCATGCTGCACACTTTATATCATCTAAGCTTCTTCGCTGGATGCCACTTTGGTTTTGCTTGATTGCTTCTCCGTGGTCGCTTCCTTATTGTGTCCTACTTCTAGTAATCGACAACAGAAGATCACCATAACTTCTCTGCACCGCCAGTAAGCGAAAAGAGACCAGCAGTTGAACTTGGCTACACTGCCTTGCCGAGGCCTAAAAATACAGTGTATTACCATATCCTCAATGCTGCCAGAAATATCACACGTTTCACTCGTGATCAAAGCTACTGGATGCTCTCTCGTCCGATTTGTGTTTTGGGTCTAGGCCTGAATATAAGATGATACTAAACAGTCAACTGAGTGTGTATTTCGACACTGCCCGAGTCGATGCTGCCCGTGAAACTGCATGCTATTGTCAAAAGTATGTGTGTGTGGGAGAATGTCACGACTTGCATCAGCTTCTCCTTGGATTTTCCGTGAAGAACAGGGCTGGCGGTTGCCCGGTATAGATAAATATACAGGAACTCAGCGAAAGGCAAGAGCACCTGGGTCGCTCCTGCCATTTTCGATGTAGTTAAAAGCGACCAATCAGAGGCCAGCATTAAATTCGCAGCCCAAAATAGCAGTTGCTGAATGATCCATTACATATTCCCCACAATACGTTTCCGTATTGGGCTCACCGCCTGGCAGAAAAGTACTGCCGCCCAAAATTTTCCTGGAATCTGGATTTTTTTTTTTGGCTCTCGCTCCCAGTCTATTGGTAGTAGCGTCCATCAGGTTTCTTTCTGCCTTTTGACCGTTCATCTACAACATCACGACACCACCACACCCGACCATCTACACATCGTATCCATACGACTACGATCACCATGGCGTCCGACGAGATCATCTGGGGTATTATTGACAAGCAGTTCTGCTCGTACAAGCTAAAGTTTGTCCATCCCTCCGCCGCGTGGCATCGCCACAGACGACAGTAGATGCTAATATTTTGCCAGAGCACCGAGCGGCCAGAGCTTCTGCCACAACGAATACAGTACGTTGCGCAAAAAACATTCCTTCCGTGCGGCTTAGAGAACCTTGTTAACACTACTAGATGTCACCGGTTTCTGTTCAAGACAATCCTGCCCTCTGGCAAACTCGAGATATGCCACCGTCCGGGCCAACCCCGACAGTAAGTTTCTCCAGGTTTTCGAGCGTCGTTGTCGGCATTGCCATCATACGGATACGGAGACTAATGATTACCTCTTGCATTTAGCCGGGCGTCTCTACCTCTACATGAAGACTGTCGAGCGCGCACATCTCCCTTCGAAGCTGTGGGAGCGAATCCGCCTGTCCCAGAACTACGCCGAAGCCCTTCAACAGATCGACGACCGCCTCATTTACTGGCCCAAATTCCTTACCCACAAGTGCAAGCAGCGTCTTACACGCCTCACACAGGTTGCCATCCGCATGCGCAAGATCGCCAAGGAGGAGGAGCGGCTCGGCGAGAAGACAGTGGCGAAGCTGGCACCCAAGATCCGGCACCGCGAGCGGACGCGTGAGCGCAAGGCCGAGGCAGCTGCGCAGCTGGAGAGAACGATCGAGCGCCAGCTTCTTGAGCGTCTGCGCTCCGGCACCTACGGCCACGAGCCACTCAATGTCAGCGAGTCCATCTGGAAGAAGGTGTTGACTGCCATGGAGAACGAGGACGGCGCCACCCGCGATCGGGATATGGACAAGGGCATCGAGGACGACGAGGACGACGACGAGGAGGACGAGTCTGAGCTCGAGGAGGAGACCGAGGGCGTCAAGGTCCGCACCAAGAAGGCCGCACGGCAGGCACAGGCACTCGAGAACAGCGACGACGAAGACTTTGACGACGATGTCGAGTTTGTCAGCGACTTCGACGAGAGCGACGAGGAGGTCAACGACATTGAGGACTGGGTGGGCGAGGGCTCCGAGGACAGCGAGGCGACTGATTCCGAGGACGACTCGGAGGACGACTCGGAAGACGACTCTGATGATGACGGCAAGAAGAAGCGCAAGAGCAAGATGGCCGGCGACAAGCGCAAGCGCGGCCGCGTCACACGCATGCAGCCACAGAAGAAGGCGGCGACCAAGGAGAAGATGAAGATGGTGGTCGACTACACAACACAGCGGAAGCAGGCCCAGGCCGAGAAGTCGCTTGCCTTTTAAGCTTAGGCGGCCTTCCTAGTCTGCTTGGTCTGCCTGCCATCGTCTTGTTTCTTGGGCTTATGGGTTTTGGAAAAGCGTCTACTTTATCAATCTTGCACCACCTGCCGGGTCTTTCACGCAGGTTTGTTATGCTGCTGTGTGTTGGCTGCGACTCGTGTCAACATTGCCGTGTTTTAGAGCGCAATCTTGCTCGGGCAATGAGAGAAAATGTATCGGAGTTCAATCATAATCATTATTTTCTTTTATATTCACACTTTGCATGTTTTTGAGTTTATAACTGTCCGCTAGTCGTGCCACTGCATTTATTTCTTTTGTACCCTGTTGATCATCTGCTTTCTTGGCCGCGCCAGGCAGTATACTTGACGACATCGGTATTGTTCAGTCATCAGCTTCCCAGCACAGCAACACAAGTCGTCTTCGGCGGGGACCTTCAATGCGTGCGGCATACTGCATGAGTTGGCTCCGTCAAGAGAAGCGACACGCACAGAAAATTGGACGTATAAATGCTGATGCTGTAAGAAGAGGGAGACGCTCGACTCGGCCTACTTCTACAAGAGATCAAAAAGAAGAAAACAACCGCTCGCGTATAGCATAGGACTACAACTATCACGGTAGGGCTCGGTATCAATCGCATATACTGTCTACTACAGCAGGTGGTCACATATTCAAAAAGCCACAGATATAGCCAGGATCCAGAAACAGGATCCAGAAACAGGGCATCTTGACTCCATGCTACGCTGAGGATCTTAAAAGTAGAGCTTTAGGAATTATTACAGCTCGTGAACCTCACAGCCATCGTTCAACTCCTGGGGCATGATTGACGAGAACAAGAGCTCATCGCTGTTCCGGTCTGTCGACTCTCGGGAGATCAAAGATCGAACAAGCTCGTCCGGCCACATTTCCTATCGCCAAGTGCAGTACCGATGATTATTTCCAGCAGTCCGAACGACAAACAGGGTACTATATCTCGCTGACGAATATGCCGGCTCTCCTCAGGGAGTTTTCTTTGAATTGGTCGATATAAACCGTCTTCACCACAGTCCTTGGCCGGCACCAAGCACTTGCATACAACTCGACTTCGCAAAGCACGCGTCACTGAGCATGCCCACATCACACAGGCTGCAGTCCGCAGGTATTCCTAGTCGAGTAGTTCCCTGTGTCGTCTGAATTCCAACAACTGTTTATGTAAAACCCGCTTCTTTGTTTATATGTTTGATATTATGTCCGTTGGCGTCATTGATAGTTTATCGTGTATAGTTGTTGCTTTACGTAGGGTCTTGTTAATCGATTTCGTTTCTTGTTTTATTTTTAGTTTTATTTCTATTTTTGTTATCTTTATCTTCATCAATGTTTTTTTACTTCTCTTTGTAAGAATTGTGATTAAATACATCAGTATCACAATCGTTTACTTCATTTATTGTTTTCTGAAATACAGCCTCGATATAGGAATCACTTCATAATTCTCTACGAACACCCGCAGATTCAAAGACGCATAGCTTGATAGCTACATGCCACATGTCGATCACAAAACAGCAGACTTCATCCTCACTTCATCGAGTCTACTCAACAACTACTTCAACCATGTTCACAAGGCATCGCTATCTTTCTTCGATTCTTCCATTTCTGCAATCCTTCGACGACGCACTGGCCCACTTCGTACTTGTTCTAGCGTCCCCGGGGCGGCTTGGCTCGATCCTGTGTGAACAGGAAAAGGCCATGTTACCGGCCGACAAGCCAGCCAGTGTCGGCACTAGCAGGGCGACAAAGGGCCCAACTACGCCGCTTGCCCAATCTAACTGGGCACGTACAGCCGACCTGTCAAACAACGAGCACTCACGGCCAGTCTTTATCTCTGGCGATAAAGAGCACAACATAGGCGTACTTGGAATATCATCGCGGGCAGTATGTCGTGCACACTACTGCTTGGCACTATCCAGCACTATCTGACAGATAACGATCGACCCACGTAGGGGAAACATGCTCCCCTCCCCTCACGTCGGCGTCGTCGCTGTCTGTCCGGTGTTCGTCTGCTGGCTGGCCACCGAGGGGTTTGCCTTGGGATTTGACGTGCTCAAACGCCTTTGCTAACCGTCGATACCCTTTGCTTAGTCTGTCTTGTGTCTTCCTTTATAATTAGAATCTAGAAAATATTATTATCATAATAACATAGGATTCCGTCGCGGATTATCTACTTACTTAAACCCCCTCCTCCTCTCGTTCTCGGGCTCTTCTCTCGCCTTCTCTCGCCCACTCTCTTGTCTCCGATTCATCCCATACACACTCCTTCTTTTCACCAGAAGTCTCTCTCCCACTGCACACACACACACACGCTCTCACAATGTCCAGCTTCACGATCCCCGACACCGTGGCTCTACCCGAGCCATTCGCCTCCATCCCGCGCGAGTCCCTTCTCTTTGGCCCCTCGCCCATCCAGCAGCTGGCTCGCATGTCCAAGGTCCTCGGCGGCAAGGTGAACCTGTTTGCTAAGCGCGATGACTGCAACGCCGGCCTGGCCTACGGCGGCAACAAGACCCGCAAGCTCGAGTACTTTGTGCCCGCCATCCAGGCTGCTGGCGCTGACACTATCATCAGCATTGGCGGTGTTCAGTCCAACCACACCCGTCAGGTTGCTGCCATTGCTGCCCGCCTCGGCCTCAAGGCCGCCCTTGTCCAGGAGCACTGGGTCGACTGGACCGACCCCGGCTACGAGTCTGTTGGCAACATCCAGCTGTCGCGCTTGATGGGTGCCGATGTCCGCCTGGACCCCTCGCCGTTTGGCATCGAGCACAAGCCTACCCTTAAGAATCTGCAGGCCGAGCTTGAGGCCAAGGGTGCCAAGCCCTACTACATCCCCGCCGGTGCTTCTGATCACCCCCTGGGTGGCCTGGGCTTTGCCCGCTGGGCTTTTGAGGTCGAGAAGCAGGAGGAGGAGCATGGCGTGTTCTTTGACGTTGTCATTGTGTGCGCTGTCACTGGTTCCACCATGGGTGGTATGGTTGCCGGCTTCAAGCTGGCCGAGAAGACCAAGAAGGCCGCCGGCAAGGAGGTCCGCCCCCGCAAGGTCATTGGCATCGACGCCTCGGCCACCGTTGAGCAGACCGCCGCCCAGGTTCTGCGCATTGCACAGGTCACCGGCAAGGCTATTGGCCTGGAGGACGGCGACATCACCGCTGCCGACATCATCCTGGACGACCGCTACCACGCCGGCACCTACGGCATCCCCGACGAGACCACCATTGAGGCAATCAAGTTCGGTGCGTCGACTGAGGCTTTCATCACCGACCCTGTCTACGAGGGCAAGAGCTTGGCAGGCATGATTGACCTGATCAGGAAGGGCGAGATCGCCGAGGGCGCCAACGTCCTGTACGCGCACCTGGGTGGCCAGCTGGCCCTCAACGCTTACTCGGCCATGTAAGCGGCGTGTAGCGAAGATGATTACGACTCAAAATGTGCCATTTTAATTCCCATAGAAGCATAACAAATCAATAAAAATGTCAAAACAAAACAAGTAATAAAAACATCTACATTTATCAAACAATTGGTGGTAGGCGAGTGCGTTTCGAATTTCGATGCGCTCGGAATTATCTCGTGATGTTTCTTCTTTTCTATTTTATCCATCTTCTGTAAAATCAGCCGGGGTCTGCAGCATCCTTTCTTATCGATAAATAAAACAGTAGAAAATACATGAAATGATTTATCGATATACCATTTTGATGAACGGTGTATGGAGTACGAAAGAAGGGCAGGCAAAAGACAGCCTTCCTACCTGGGAATTGGGGGGATAAAGGAACAGAGCTACCAGGCGAGGTCGCTTGCTCGTTTCCGGCTGGCAAGCCCGCGTCGAAATGGAAAAAGAAGACGCCCGCAACCTTAAGTGCGTCATATCTATTATCAACAATCTAATACCGACTATCAATGGTGGTCTTGGGATAGAGGGGCAAACACCGTTCAACCCTCTTTGTCCCACCATCTACGACGTGTCTTGCTTCTCGTCAACTTGGTCTATCATACATTGCCCATCACCATGCTTGAGTGGCAAATTAGTTATACAGAACACTGTACAGGAAAGACTCAGACTACGTCGTACTTGTAGGAAAGTGAGGACAGAGGTGGTGGTGACAACTGTCAGGGCTAGTTGCTTTTGGGGAAGTAATCAAAACTCCGGCAGGCTGCCGATCCTCGCTCGCTCGGTGTATATGTATTCATTTATGCATTTAGAAACACGGCTACCACGCACCCCTCATTCAAAGCAAAGAGTCTAGAGTCGACTCCGTACGACCAAAGCCCGCCGAGGCCGGGGCTTGCCGAAATAGCGTACATACTCCGACTCCCGGCAGTTAACGTATGCAAGCGTGCCTTGCATTCGCAGCACATCTCCCCGATTATGAACCTGGCCACCCTTCTGCAGTAGAGACATTTCCACTGTGCTAGGTCTATCCTCTCTGGATTTCTTATATTTTCGAAATTTCTACTTGAGTCGGGACAAGCCTTCGCGGCGCATGTCGAACCCGCCGAGTATAGACAAGAGATCTCGAATCGCAGGATCGCGCTGCACCGTTTGCAGCTTGTATCACTTGCCGGGATCCATGTAGTACAAAAAGCCGGCGAGTCACCACCAGCCCGTCGGAATACTGTTGGCTCCCGCACGATACGGGCCCTGCATAGGACTGTCTTTCAAAGCCGTGATCTCAAACCATTCATGAAACAGATGCTCCAGGGTAGAATGTATGTTATGGGATTGGTTACGGGTCAACATAAGTGGGACGGCGCAGTATGAAGTCATCGATGACTTCATGTAGAGGCGACGAAAATGAATGCTATTCAATATTTTTCTTTTTGCATTGTGTGCCTTTTATATCAAAATAACGGAAGCAGCCTGGCCATCGCTGACTAAGTCGGGTTATACGAGACCATTGCACACAAGTCCTGCCTGCCATCGGCCCTCTGTACTCACCAAATATAAGACGTCGTCCCAGACTTCAAGGCATCTTAAAACCTTAAACCATTCAGGCTTAGGGAAGGCTTTGACAGTCCATCTTCTCTTCGCGGCCTCCTTTTATGATCCTATACCACTCCGCCTTTTGAAATTGAAGATCACACGGAATGGTTCTAGCAGTCACTGGCATCGGATAGGCTGAGAGGAAATGTATACATTCGTAAAGATAATTAACCATTAAACCCTGGCGAACCGAAAAGACAAAGACTGTTGCTTGCTCGTGACCTTTTTCTGTTGCTTGCAAGACGCTGCTGAATATAAAACAAAAATGAAGAGGTAAATCAAAAACACCAAACACCAGTGCCCCATGTTGCAGCTCAAAGACCAGCAACTCAGATGAACAATAAGAACAAAAACCAGAAGATGAGAGAAAAAGCAAACCATAGAAACGCTCGAGAACCGCAACGCAAACCGAGGAAGAAATCAAGAACGAAAAAAACAAAACCCTGATGTCCCCTTTTATCGTATATGTAAGGGGGTTGCCCTCCTTCGCCGCACACGAATATCAAATTTATGAGAAGCTGTTGGCCGTATGCCCGAAATGCAAATAAGTGAAAACAAGAGAATAAAACGCCTGAACCGATTCCGCCTGCAATCATTGCGTGGCCGGATAAAGAGATAAGAAGGTGTGAAAATAATGTTTAAAAAAATTGTAAAACACATCAGTGCTGCGCGAAGAGAAGATGCAAGCGCAGCATAGGTTGGGGCGGGGTAAGGGAGATGTCGTTAGGAGAAATGGGATCTGAGTACTGTGTAATATTCATCCCTTGATGGCCGGGGTTGAATGGCCATCCGTAGTGTTGAAGGGAAATCGGTCCTTCATGTACGAAAATTCACCCGATGGCGTGCCCGAGTAGGGCGGGAAAGCACCAACGATCGTTGCCGGTGACGCTGGTGAAGCAGGAGAGTTACTGGCCGTGCTACCAGTACCTGACTGGCGGGGTGCCACTCTGGTGGACGGCGACGCCATCACAGTTGCTGACGAGCCCGAGGCAAAGCTCTGGATGGATGAGGAGCTAGAGTCCCGGCTGGGCATATCGAACCAGCGCGGGTTGACCAGCTGCTGCTGCTGCTGCTGGCCGTGGAGGTAGAAGCGCTCAATCTGGACAGGGCTGCTATCCGAGGCCGTGGATGAGGCAGGGCTCGGCTGGTTAGGCTGGGTGACAATCTCGCCAACAGAAGAGCTCTTATTGTGTCCTTGGTGCGAAGACGCATCCTTGGTAGCGGCTATCGGCTTAGGGACATACTAAATGGCGTTGTTAGTTTTTGAACGATGCTGTGGTGATGCTTTGGTCTGTTCTTGACGACGGGCTGGGGCTGGGGGTTGGGAGAGGGGCTGTTGATGGTCCAACGACCCGGGGGATGTACGTACGAAGCAATACTTGCTGACGATCTCGTCGTACGACTTGGACGCGATGCTCCCGGGGCCGTAGACGCCCGATTCCGCAACAATGGCGCGAGAGTCCCGGTGCAGTCTAGCGGAAGGCGCAGTGGCCTTGGCTGGCTCCTTAGTCGTGTTGACGATGGTCGTCTGCTGTGCCGGGCTGGCACTGTTTGCAGTGGCAGGCACTGGGCTGCCCCGGCGGCTTGACTTCATGTAAAGGCCATCACGCTTCACGAGCTTAGGTGTGACATCCTTGGCAGTCTGCATGGCAGCCGAGAGCGATGCGCCGAAATCATAACGGTTGGCAAAGGCCTGTCCACTGGGCGAGGACAGACGGCCAGCGAGGTTGTCACTCGGCAGCGCAAGAGCAGACTGCGAGGACTTGAGGCGCAGAGTCGGGTGCTCAGACTCGCCCAAGTAGTCCTGTACAGACTGGTCAAACATGACCTTGGTGCCATCTTCAAAATCATCCAGGGAGACCGGCATCGATCTCGGGCGAGGTGTAGAGGAGGGGTTGGGACGGCGGTGGTGGCTGCGTGGCAGCGCGCTGCCCTGCAGACCGTTCTTGCCGTTCATGGGCAGCATCTTCTTTTTGAAGTCAAGCTGGAAGTTGCTACCATTGTTGTTGTCCCAGAGCTCCTTGCCGGCGACGCTGTAGCGAATACAGAAGTACATAGTCTTGGACTCGAGATTGGCCAGATCAGACAGCTTGATGGTGAAGTTGAACCGGTCGTGGCCCTCCGTAGCTACACGAGGCACAATCTCGGCCGCGTACTCAGCGGCAATCTCAGACGTCGTCTTCCAGTAGTCTAGAGTAAAACGGCAGACAACTGACTTGGTAAAGGCGAGGTTCAGGACAGCAATGGAACCGTGCAGGAACTTGTGGTCAGGAGACAGCCACACACGCTCAAGGCGCACAGGCTGTGCCTTGCGAGCAGGAGTGTCGAGGGGGAACTTGGTCAACATAATCTCCCACTCGTAGGGGGGCGTGCGGTGGGTCTGCTTATTCGAGTTGCCACTGCTAGGAAACGGGTACTCGCTCTCACTGTCGTACGTCTCCACAGGGGACGAGCCAGCGCTGACAGCAAGCGGGCGGTCGACTTGCAAAAAGTGGCGGACGTGCTCGAGGTGGGAGTCGAAGTGTACAACCTTGGAGAAAGTCGGGGTACCCGGCATGCTTGATGGACGGCGGCCAGCGCCGAGGCGGAGGGCGGGTCGCACCAGCTCGCCTGACTTCTTGCGCACCATCTGGGGCTTCTTGAAGATCTCCAGGTCGTTCTCCTCGTCCGAGTTCAGCTGCGAGCTGCTCCCCGAGGGAGTGATCGAGATGCTGGGCTCGGTAGCAGACCGTACGTGGGATACTCTTCTGCTCGAAACATTGCTGCCGTTGTTGCTACCATTTTGGCTGCTGCTGCGGCCAACCATACCGGCCACACGTGTGAAGTGGTCGAGCGAGCTTGCGCTAAAGCTGTGGCGCATGGCTTCAAGGTTGGATGTTTGAATAGGTTGCAGTGGCTGCACGGCTAATGTGTTGGGATCAGCAGGCTCGCTCGGCGAGCTGGCCCTGCGCTGCTTGGGCAGCTGGCTGATAGCCTCGTGCAGCTCCTTGAGCTCGCTCATGTTCTCTATCCGGCGGCCGCGGGTCACCCGGCCCTCATCATCACTGCTTGGTGGTGAATCGGGGGGCGAGATAATGGCACCAGCAGGCATAACACGGCGATCGCCAGTTAATGGGGGTGGTGACTGGCGAATGCTGCTCTGCTCATCATTGGCATGGTTGCTTGTGTTGACGGCAGAGACCATACCCTTGAGGTCGTCGGATGTAGAGCGCTGTGTTGACTGGCTCGTCGAGGAGGTAGAGGCAGTCGACGAAGCGGAGACAGCAGAAGGCGTGCGTCTGTGTCTTGCTAAATATGAAGAGGACCGAGGCAGGGCTGGTGACGCCGGGGATGCAATGTAGGCTGGAGGAGCGGGCTTTGAGACATTGAAAGAAGGCCGGCGGCTCGTACCTGGAGAGGAGGCTGCAGAAGAGGAGGGGGAACGGTGGGAAGGGGGCGTGTAAGGCATTCCCGCCGATGGGGGGAGAAACAGGGGAAGAGGGTCGGAAGAGAGAGAGAGAGATCGTAAGAATGCTGCGGAGACAGGTGGTCGCGAGCACACGAGTGCGTTAGGAGAAACTAGGAGTATAGGAGAGAGGGTTGGTGAGAGAAAGCTGGAAAGATGTTATCGTGACGATGTTCTCGGCAGGGTGAGGAGGATTATATTCTCGAAACTAGGGAAACTACGATGTCAGCAGGTGCATTGATTGAGAAGGAACAGCCGCCCAACGAGGCACGAAAGGCAGCTGCTGGTCTGGTGCGTTTCTGCGCGTCTGGCACAAGATTACTCACCAAGGGGGTATGAGGATAGAGCAGAGTGTTTCGGGCAATGTTCCAGCAACCGAAGCAGTGACTCTGATGATGAGGGAAGAGAGAGAAGGCGAGAGTCAACCCAGTGCAATTGTCTGAGACAAGACCGGGAGTGTCGCTGGTAGAGAGAAGGGTAGAAGAGAAAAGAGAAAATGTCGTGATATGAGAGTCGACGAATGTCGTGATGTTCCGTGAGGATGGCGGCTCGAACGGATGAGGGACTGAAAGACTGAGAGGCTGAGGGAAACGGGGACTCGGCGTATTATGTATCCTGGTGATGAGGAAGGAGCGAACCTGGGACGAGGGAAGGCACGATGCGAAGAGAAGAAGATGAGTCTCGATTGCAATCAACAACAGAAAGCTGTGAAAATGATGGGGATAAAGAAGGGGAGAGGGAAAGAGAATAAGAGGATGAGGGTAGAGAATATGAATAGAAAAAGAGAGAATAGATAAGTCAACGGAGTGCACGGTGGGAAGCGCGATGGTTTTGAGTGTTTGTGGGCGTGCCAGGACTTGGCCGGAGAAGGAGTGGACGTTGAGAGAAAGAGGAAGGAACGAGCGGGCGGAGGGCGTGGGAAGGGAAAAAAGAAAAGAAAAAAAGGTAAAAAGAAAAAAGAAAGACATAAACGAGACCAAAAGCGACTAGGAAAACCTCGAAGGAAACTAAAACTGGGAGGGAGAGGAGTGTGCAGAAGGGGAAGATGGAGGGTGGTGTTAGCGCAAACGGTAGGCTCTAGTTCTATTTATCACTGTTTCGTTTCTTTTTCTTCTTTTTTCATTCTTTTTTCTGTCTTAGTGCCGTTTTCTCTTTTTGTTTTCTCTGGAAGCCACCGTTTTGGGGCACGATAGTAGCCGTTTCTGGAGAACAACGACAGACAATAGGCACGTTTTGCGAATTATGTCTTACGCGCATAGCATTCCTGACTTGTCGAACTTCTTTTGACGTATTGTCTTGGGCCTGTCTCTCTTTGGTTTCTTTTTCCTTCTACGGCGGGCATTTTTGAACGGTCTCTGGTCCTGGAAGCAGGCACTTCCAGGTGTTCCGGTACTGACTGGAATGCCTGAAAACCATCGACAGCGTGTGCCAGTAAGACACGCCATTTGCGTCTGATCCTGGGTTTTTGCAGCTTGCGGGCAGAAATCTACGTCGGTATGAGAAATACAAGACACGGGGAGAGGAATCCGGGGATCGTGGGCTCTGGGACAGCAGGCAAACGCGATGCCTGTCTCGAGCCATAGCCACCATATGGCGCACGTATCGTACGATGCTGTTGTTCTGTTGTTCTGTTGGTCTGTTGTCTTATCTACGAAAGAACAGGACCGTAAACATTGGACGAAACGGAGGACCAACGAGGACAGGGGCTGGACTAAGGTCGCAAAGGGAGGTAGAAGGGAGGCGATGAAAGCCGGGGGCGAGACCAAGGCCGCCGTATCCCCTGATACACATAGTGGAACGGTGGAAAGCACGGCAAGCTTGTCGCGCCAGGCCTTCTCTGGGGCCTTTTGGGGCATTTCGGCGCAGTTGGGAACACTAGCAGGATAGCACCACATCTTAGCACATCTTAGCACATCTTAGCGGGTTTCTTGTCGTCTAAAGTGGTGTGTGGGCTGAGGGGCCCATTAGATAGGGAGTTGAAAAGACAGGGATAGGAAGGGGAGACGGAGGAAAGAAAGAGCAAGGAAAACGGCGAGAGTGAGAAAAGCGAAAGAGAAAAGAGAAGCAGTGGAGGAGTTAAGCAGGCTTTCCGTTATGAGGTTCTTTCCTATGAAGATGGGGCAGTCGAATGCCACTTCCTTGTTGGGAAAACGAGACTGGACAGGCGTCAAAAGGGGTAGGAGCGAACGGAAACAAAGCAGCTGTAAGAGCACGCAGCTATCTTACCAGACGAAAGGCGACGGCGGCAATGACGGCCTCGACGGTATAATGATGAATGCTGCTGAGGTGCGCGTCCGGTCACGGAGGAAATACGGGACATGAGTGGTCGTGAAAGACAATTGATTGCAGGGAGGCAACGCATCGACCGATGTACTCGATCAAATCAAGGCAGGAGAGATGCCTGTTGATAAGGGCGTTGGTGTATCTGACTTTTAATAAGGAAGGCGCGGCCAGAGCCAGTCAACAAAACGCACGGCAAGGCAGGCAGTGCCAGGCTGCATGTAATAAATACGGAGCAGCCTGCACGGAGCCCGCATGCTGCAAAATTAGAATAGAAGGAGCGACGATCCAGAAGCCCAGGAGTCCAGATTTAGAGCAAGAACAGGGCCGACCAGGCTACTGCACAGCATAGGGGAGTTTTATGTACGGAGTATGGAGACTGGAGACGAGACTGGAGACGGACTGAGACTGGAGAATGGAGAAACAGGACGATGGAGCAGGCTGCGGGTGGATGCGCCTGCGAGTAACCTTCGATGGCTCTGCGTCGCGCCGATGAGGCTATCTGACATCAGAACTCGTCAGAATAGGTGGGGCGTCTGCGATTGAGCGTAAATACGGAGCATGTATCCTGGATATTTCTGCTGTTGCTTCAACCGTCTTGCTTGATTCCTCGTCACGATTCTCTCTGCCACTGAAACACCAGAGGATAAGACCGGTAAACCAGACAACTCGACGATGACGTCGTCGGCGAAATGCTCGCTTGGGCTGTGTGACCGGCCTGCACGCTCCTGCCATTCGCCAGCCAGAGCGTTTCTTCAGCCAAAGACGAGGCGACTTGCGCCTTCTCGATTGGGAGGCAATAAGAGCAACGGTCAAGCAAGCAGCCTATCAGTGCGGGAGAAGCCCGGCAAGGTAGGCAAGGCAGGCAAATGTTGGCGGGCGGGCATATCGCCAGCCCCCGTCAGTGGTCAATGGCGATGACTTTGGTCCGATATATATTACTCATTATTCTTACAGGCTTGGCATTCGGTGGCTTGAAGATGACGGCAGGCCATTGCAAGAAGAGAAAAAAAGAAAAAGCGGAACACAGAAAACGGAGATGCGCTCCTTCTTTTTTGGGGAGACTCGACATAAGTCAGCATGCAAGTCGAACTGAGACCCTTGGAAATGGCAAGCAATAGGCAAAAGTCTGAAAGAAAGAACACTCATTCTTTGTAGCTGGATGCAATGGACAAGCGAATACTGTTGACTCGTACGCTCTTTCGACCCCAGCCCTACGGAAAATTCTTCGTCGTTTCTCGCAAGAGGCTAGGGTGGTTGTTCATTTGGCGCCCAGTGTCCGTTCGACTCCTTCCTCTCTTGGCCAGAACTTTTGATTTTATTTATTTGATGTCGCTAGTAAATATGCTTATGTAATCCAGTAACGGCTGCCGATATCCTTTTCGCCCCTCAACAAATACGCTCGCGCACGCATGCAGCGCCAAATGCAGCATGATTGACTGATAAACGTGCGCGCAGCCCATGTAAGATACTAGTACGATATCTGTGATCAGTGTGGGAGCACAATGCAAGGTTTTCGTTTCTCTTCTGGCTCGAGTAGTGTGATGAAAACCACTGAGCCTCACCGCTAGATGAGATTGCGATGTGGTTTCTTTTTCAGTTTGATGGTGTAGGCGATGCTCACATTGGAAACGATAAGGCACTTACTTGTACCTTGTAGTACTGTGATGTTAGTTGCGGCTACGCTGCACAGGTGTCTGAAGGCATCCTCTGTCCAGTTTGTGTGCTCAACGCCGTTAAACGTGAGAATCTCGTCCATCATATCTGCTCCATGTCTATTCACAATCACTCCACCATCGCCCACCACGAATACGGGGAAGACGAAAAACCAACAACACCTTTTTTTTGTTCTTGACATCTGCTCGCTCCCTTTGCGGGACACATCCACAAAGGATGTGTAACGAGGGGCCGAGTGGGTGCGAGCGTGAGACGAGTACTCAAGCGTGTCAAGATACTTGCAAATAGTAACCAAGAGACCAAAAGATACCAAAAGTAAATAAAACGGAGTCGCTTCCCCAGACTAGAAAAAACACATACGTATGCTTACATCTTGGTTGCGTGTGCTATGACCTGCGCTGTACGTGCTGTGTGCTGCACCGGGGGTGGCGATGCTCACAAATACTGCGAGGGTATTATGCAGGGAGTAAAAACAAATAAGATTACCATGCCTGTACTCCGTACGAGTACTCCGTACACATATCTTATATCTTATTGCAATACGCATCCGCTGTCGTTCCCTCTTTCCGTCCTCTTGCCAGAGACTTCCACCCATGTCGGGTCACAGACCACCCCCAACAATCAACAAGAGAAACAGCTGGCCATGGCTTATCGAAAACGGTGCAGCTTTGACCAGTTCAACCATTGCAATATGTCTTCTTGTCTTTTTGTCTTTTTGAGTCTTCTCGTTTGCTTATTTGTTCTAATCTCAAGTCCGTTCTTTTGCGCCCCTGCCTTCAATACATTCACTTCATCCCACCCTTTCGGATGCAGCTGTCAGCTCACCGTTCTTTGACATTCCCTATCCCTTTATTGAATAACATTCTCAAGTAACCGTCGTTGCGACACTTCTGGTTTTACCTGGCGAGTTCAGTATCTAAATCCTTATTTAGGGCCCGATACAAAATTCTCAGGTATGGGTAAGTTAGAGATTTTCAGGTAGGAATTCGGTAAATCCCAAAATAAATTGGTGGCTGACGGGTACTTACTTTTGTGTAGCGTAACATAGCCGTCGAAAGTAGACTTTATCAAGTGACTTCTCTATTCGTTTGGTTATGAATTGCATCGACGCATAAAGTAGACGGGAAGAAGAGAGAATAGTGTAAACGAGGAGAGCGCACGCGCTCTGTGTAATGTCGTAGAACTTTTGAATGATCCTTTTATTATGAGTACGCCTAGTTGGCATTTCTCGAGGTGCCGTTGATTTAATTTGTTTTTTTACTTCTTTTATGATGCGGCGACAAAAGTGTGGGATTTGTACCGTAAATTAGGCGACATTATGCAGAAAAAGTCGTCGATCATTTATTTAAATATAACTGATGATAATTATTAATATATATATATTCGGTAACGATAAAAACATCACGACCATTTTATACACCTTCCTCCTCTTTTACCGATATAAATCTCCCCCATTTAAACAGTAAATGCGCCAAAAAACGCGTCTACGTCGATATAATGTCATTCAGCAAAAAAGTACATTAATAACTCTTGGTTTCAAAGGATTCCCGTCGGACCCATACGGTACCAGACTTAAGGTGCATTTCGAGTGGTACGAGGTGTACATTTTGGGCATTTACCGAATTCCTACCTGAAAATCGCTAACTTACCCATACCTGAGAATTTTGTATCGGGCCCTTAATATCCTTCACTAACTTCAGGGGAATTCGATTGTCTGTGGGGCCATGGAAGCAGAAAAACGGAAAGGCATAAGGGTGAAAAAGTCACAGAGAGCACTTCAAGGACATAAACGTGCCTATATGCGCAAAATACGGCGTAGTCGAAAGAGTTTTCCCACTTCTATTACCAAGGTGCCGCAATAGGAGCCCACTCCATTGCCATACTGCGTATAGATCGGGGTTGCCCGACGGACTCGGCTGCAGTCGACAGGCTCTAGAATAGAATCCAGAACGAAGTAGACCCGCCAGTCTCAGTCTGCAATGCATAGAACAGGAAGGAATAGAAAGGAATAGACTGCTTTTATGATTACAGAACGTGCCAGATAGTAACAGAATATAGATTAGAAGCCGATAGTGCTACGATGCAATGTCGCAAAGCTAAATGAAAGATCCGAAGCAACGGGAATGCCAATGTGCCTTGATCAAGTCTGTTGCATACTGATTTTTTTCAACTGATAATCAATATGTATAGACTACCGTTGCGTCGGCCGTAGCAACACCTAGCTGCACACTATGGCGATTGTTCATGATTGCGACAGTCGACTATTCGTACCAGAGCCTTATCACCGTACTCCGTAGAGAGAAGATAGAAGATAGAAGATAGAAGATAGAAGATTATGCAAGCACTCGTAAATAAATTAAGATACGATGCATCCATTTACATGCACATCATACAGAAACATGCTCAGGCAATGGGGCGACGGAGATGCGAGGACTGGACCCAGAAAGCAGACAGCCCACTCTCCGTCCTAGTCGCCTGCGCAAATGGGGTCTCTAGACGCACTATGACGGGCTTTTCGTATATATTTATTGAATGTAGAGGGCCCTTCCGTCTTGCGTTTGTAGCCGTAACTGGACTGGCCTTTGCCGTTTCAGTCATACGCTATTTCTCCTTAGACTCCATAGCGAGCATTCGCTTCACGAACCCCTGGTGTCCCGCAAAGCTAAAAGCTTTCGAGAAGGTATCTTGCAAAGTTCATGACAGCATCAGACATCATACGTCTCTGCTCTCGTCCCATTACTACCTCGTACGCTCTCTGGCTCCATCATTCATCATAGTTCATGACATTTCGCAACTGGTTCTTTGTGGAATACAGATCCAAGCACGGGTGCGTCGGAATCTGCACATCATTCAGAGTCATGTGTTGTTTTGTCTTTTGTGAATATACCAAACAAAGAGGGCACGGGTTTCTTTCCGTCGAATAGAGGCGTTTGCCCGTACTCGTAGTCTACAAAGGTTTGTCAGCACGAGATCATACGAGTCCCGACAAAGCGGCCAAGATCAAGATCTCATGTTTCCTGTTGATTAGGCGAATGACGAGCTGTCAAGGTCAAGAAAAGGATGGCGATCGATGATGATATGATGCATATTCGCATTCACTACTTTTGTCTTGCTTCGATGTGTGGCTTTTTTTTGTCTAGGCCTACTTCCATTTTCCTTATTCTTACTTCGTCGCGAAAGTATTGATGGAGTGGGGGTCTTAGGTAAACGAGAACGGTGTTATCAACCCAGCGAGATAAAACGGATATCGGTGGTCCTGCCAAGAATGGTGCCGTATTGAGGAGGAGTGGGAAAGCGGAAAAGGACTCTGAAGCTGCGCGTATCTTTTGGAACGGGGTCGTCTCGTTTCTCTGTAATCAGCGACCCACTTCTAAGAACCTCTCCGTTTATCGACCCACAAACGATAACCATATTATGGGACTGGCTATGTGTGTCCGTTATCTCAAAACGGTCGCAGACGGAAGAACCAGTCAGTTTTACAAAACAAATCAATAAACTAAACGTGACAAGCATTGACAGACGAGATACTGGGCATGCAAAGCCACATTAATACACGATTCAACAAGCAGCCAACATATCTTCCAGATATGATGACACAGCTCATCCCGGGTTGTCAGCATCCGCCATGGATAGCACGTTTAACATGTTTTCTGTGCCGTAGCACAGTGCAATGGTAAGGAAACGTAAGAACCTTGCTGGTTGTGTCTCTTTTTGTATTACAAACTGACCATATATTGATACTCTTCGGTTCTTCTGCTGTAGCTCGGTGTCGGGTAGCTATCTCTCGTTTTAGAAGCGGTGACAAGCACAACGGCTACCCGTCGACTGTATTTTCCGCTCACATCCGACGCTCGAGTACTGCATATCCATGCTTTCCGTCTGACTCCCATAACTCTTATCTATATACATCGTTTGCGTGCTGTTTATAATGCTCAGACAAGTACACAACGTGCAGTATATGTTTTGCAGTTTACAGGCCGCCGCATATCGGCCGCCAATCGGACAAGCAATCGGACACCATAGTCGCCCGCGTCTGTCCTATCAGCCTACCTCTTCTTTTCATCCAATTCAGTAGATGCAGCAGTTATTCTGGTAAATATACATGTAACAGCTCTGACGCAGTGCATGTGTTACCGTATGCCCTGCTCCTGGTCGTAACAGTCTTATGCATGACGATTTGGAAGGAGAGTACATGGCCCACTGGCCGTTTTTGAATACTACCAGAGTATGACTTTATTGATCATGAACTTTAATCATAGTTACGTCTTTCATAATAGTCCGGTCTTGCTGTCCAGTTTCTCTATTTCGTCATCCTGGAATAATCGTCTCATAAAGGCAACTAGTCCCAGCTGTTCGTTTGAAGCCAAATCAAACATATCAGTATTTCCGGAGTCTGAATACACCATCATAAGCATACGCGCCGAGCTACCCGGGTGGGGGTTTTCATCATCCTACTAAGCCTCCTTCTCTTGAGAATACAAGCCCGTTTCCGCGCCGTACTCGCGCATGCTTCTGTCAAATGAGCACAACACTTGCCATTCATTAAAATTCAAGTTAGCCTTTGACTGCGGGATGGTAGGTAGTGTACCCATCAAATCGACAAATTCCGAGACAAGGAGCTCTCAACCAAGCAGTCTTGACATGGTTTCCCTTAACATATCGTAAACATGTACACAGGTCTTTCATATAAAATAAAGACGGCATAACCACAAACGAAAGAGAAAGTCCACTGTAAAACCCACCGTTGACTCTGATGACGATCTTTCCATGGCCTCTCTCACCTCCTCCGTTTTGTGCAAGTAAATCTACTTGTGGGGTCTCTTTCTGCTTGACATCGGGATCGAGAGGCCATGGTACATGGAGCAGTGGGTTTTTCTATTTTTTCTATTTACCTATTGGGCTCTTTGAGGGCAAGAATGTTGTTTCAGCCCTTTGCTCGCGTTCTCATGTGCGCGACGATCACTGGTTAAAACAACGCGATACATAATAGTGAATTTACATGACCCCGAGCTTGCATATGTAGCAAGGGATGGCCAGATAGTGGGATGAGCAGTCGTATGGGCAGAGTCGACACCGCAAACAAAGAAAGCAGACGATACTCAACCCCGCAAAGACGTTGAAATGCAGATATGCGAATAACTAAGAAAAGAAAAGACGGAATCAAAGACAGAGAGACAAGGAGACAGCTCCCAAGCAGATGGTTAGCGGCGCTCCTTATCCCTTGATTCGATCAAGTGAGACACGAGACGTAGTTGTAAAATAAAGAGAAGAAAGAATAGAGCTTTCGGCGTCGAGCTATGGAATGTAAGTTCGTAGTTCTTTTCTTCTTCTTTTTTTTCTGTCCCCCCTCAATATGTGCTTACTACGTTTGTTTACTTTGAGCTATCATAGCTATGTCTCAGCATCGACACCGCATCGTATCGGTCGCTTTCAACCCGAGCTCTTTGCTGTCTTTGTTCTTACCCAGTCTTGACCATGTCCCTTACTGTCTTATTCAGCTTTTTCATCTTTGTTCTCCCCGCATTATTGTGTGTTTCTCACCCATCTTGCTCCGTTCGAGATAGTTCATGAAAGTATGACAGGCAACAATATATCTAGACCCGGGGCTGACTAGTCTACTCTCTTCCCCAGGTTCGACCCCGACGGGCTCCTCCTGATGTTGCTTTTTGTTTTGTTTTTTGTTTGGCTTTGTGCCTCGACATTCTTTATCTCAACACGGAGGTATCTTCGCTTAATCCAGTCCAGCGGAGATGTTGTGAAATGTTAGCGAATCGCTGTGCAGGCATCCTTCATACGATATCAAAGCTCTATCAAGCGCTGCTCAGCGTTGCATCCAAATAGAGCCAATAGTGTGCATTTACACAAAGCTCCCACTGTCGCATCCAAGTTTAGCCAATAAGAGGATTAGGACGGTGGCCTGTCGAGTTGTGAGACGCATGCAGCTGCACTTCCAATACGCATCCTGCATGCACCTGCACCCTGCACCCTGCAAGCCGACACTGGGATTGTTCTCTATCACGCAACCCTAATCTCTTTCGTTCCGCCTCCGCGCATGTCTTCACGCCGACTGTATCTCTCTCAAGCCAAGGCTCGAATTCGCAATCATACCATTCACCGACTCTAAGATGGTAGATAGCAGACACAAAGACAATGCGTTGATCAGCAGTCTTCTCTACAGTCATAACTAAATAGTGACATCAGCTTTGCAAGGTCTCCTATTCTAGATAATTCAATAAATTGACAACCTCGTAGACGTCTACTAAGAAAACACAAGTACAGAAACACAAACACAGAGATAACGTTGATTGAAAATATTTTGTTGAGACGGGACAGAAAGACAATACGAGGTGAGGTACTTTGATACACATTCCCCACTTTTATATGTAAGACGAGATAAGACACAAAAGTGAGAAGAGATAAAAGAAACAAGAGGGGCAAGAGCGACTGGCGCCGCACCGGAAGCGGCCTAAAGTAAAGCGAGCACATGGTGAATTGGCCAATCATATAAGACGCCAAGCCACATTCTATATGCTGATTCCATACTGCAGCCTCGCAAGCTGTGGCGCAAGCGGCCTACATCGGACGAGGCTATCAGTGTAGGCGGGGTGCCATGTTCGATACTTGGGTACAATCCTTGCGTGACTGAATCTTCAAGCTGCGATTGCGACCTGTCACATACTGACTTTAGATCCACTTTAGCCATCCTTCACCTTTGCACCATTACGGCTCCGTTTGGTTAACTCATCCAGGCCACTCATTCTGTCAGCCTGAATAGATTGCGAAATACGAATAGCGATGTGCGAATCCAGTTGCTTGTGTGATGAGACGAGGATGAAGCCTGCATTTATTCTTAGTATTTGCACATTTATTATCAAAAATATATAGCAGAACGGCTTGCTTTGTTTGTGTTTAGATTCAGTATTGTATAATCATGTGTATTCTGAGCTCCGTGAGACAGCGAGCATTGCTGTATCTTCGCATCTTCAAATTGTGTTCAGATCAAATTTATTACTAAACTCCAAAGGGATCTTCTTCATTTGCTGTTGGCCCCGACATCTTCTTCGGGATGCGACACACGAAAACTTCGCGACAATGACAAAGTAAAATAAAAGAGTTACAGCCAAATCCAGTCTACAGTCTGCAGTCCCTCTACAGTAGTATCTTCAGTATGCAGCCGCCGAGGACTTTTTGCTCCGACTCCCCGATGTGGAGCTTGGTAGTGTGGGAGCGCATGCATTCGGACAGAGAGAGCTGTAAATGGGGAGGCAGGCTGGCGGTCGCCGTTGAGGTAATAAGTGCAGAAGACAGGAAAACGTGTAAGACTGTATGGCTTTGCATGGATTTCGGTAGTACCGGTGGTGGACGCCAGAAGAAAAAGAGTGAATTGTGAAGAGTGAAGACCCAGAAAGATGCATGTAAGCCGCGAAGCTGATGGGCAACACAATTGCTGTAAGTGGAAGCTGAATATGCTGATCACGAAAAAGGTTGAGTTAAAAAAAGGGATCGAGTTGTTGTAGATGTAGGAGAAGATGGGGGTTCAGACAGCCCAATAAACCTTTTTCCTTTTTATCTTTCCGTCTTTTTATCTCGTCTTTCTGTCACTCTACTGGCAGACGGCTTTGGTTCTACGCAGGCGTGCTGACACAAATAGAGTGCAAAGTGCAGATTCCAGATTGCAGACATAAGACACATAGAACTATCGGCTGTGCCAATCTGCCAACTTTTTAACTTGGCACAAAGTGACACTCCGGAGCATATGCTTCGAGAGCTCTTCTGTCTTGTGCAATAGCTGGTCTTCTGGTACGGATCGGAACGAGCAATCCTGTAGATTGTTTTCACGTTGCTACTACATTGTAGACGTTGTACTCTGTATCGTGTAAGCTGTGCTGACATACAAGCGAGCTACCCGGTTCATAACACCGATTCATAATACCGATTCATAACATCGCAGTAGTAGAGTCCGATGCTATCTTTGAAATCAACGACCAATGCTGAACCTCTTCTGGCTCTGATCAGATCCAATAAAGAGAATACTCCCTTGATTATCGTCTGTGCCGAACTGGCAGTCAGGGTTGCCCACGGGTCTAATAGTGGCTGGTCTGCGTAAATCACACCGAGGCTGGGCGCACACCTACTTTTTTTTTTTTTTTGCGGCCGCTATACTCGATGTTTGATGTCCTTGAATATTCCACTTGGGCCCGCCCTGGCAACGGCTGTAATCGCTTTGTTCGCAGTGTCATCGACAATTAGACGAGCAGTCCACTGTGGGTAGAGTGATCAATTCGATCACAGTGCATTATTGCTTGCATCGCGACTAGTCACAGCCACTGCAAATGGCCGTTCTATTTATTGTTGAGTATTTCTATACCCCGTCATACTGCGAATGAAAACATATGGATTCTCCACGCACTGCCTATCCTCCACAAACCTACCCAGAACCGATGCACTCGGTCTGCAAGGCGTTATTGTCTTTGACTATTAAACAAATCAACACGGCAACAAAAAACAGCCAGATATCCATGCCATCCATCTACTCTTTCGCACCACGGCCGTTCAAGAATGTATACCCACAGTGTACGCACAGGCCCAGCTTAGCCACATCTTCAATATAGTTCTGTAACTCTGCAGCTCTTCTCCTTTTCTTCTCTTGCCAATGTAATGATATCGCTCTGCTATATACGATACACCTTCGGATGGGGATGCTTCTTCTATCGTTATTCTTCCCCGTACTTACAATTGTCCACCACACGCTGTTACCCCGTCTTCTATCGTGCATTACCCCGTCTTCCATCGTACATTCACGTCTCCCGAATGACACGCTCACCGCAATATCGTCTGTTGGCGGACGTACCGCCTCTCCTTATCCCCTGTGTCTGGAGCATGACGTCGTTGTGCTGGGACTATTGACGCTGATGCATTGTAGTAGGTTTTTGGCTACACTCCAGACGCGCCTATGGGCACGATGCCGAACCATCTGACTGGACGTCCTACACGGTACATATATCTCACGATGTTTCAATAGGTGACATGCACGATCGTGATTCGTATTGCTTGTAAGCATACGGAGTACTCTTAGACCTTTACTTTTAATGCCCCTTGCCGTTATCCACCAACCCCCCCCGGTACTCCGTATCAGCTCATGTCCCTGTAAGTGGAATCAAAATGCCGCAAGAGCCTTGCCTACTAGGCTATGAGGCTTAAAGTGGTCTAGCATCGTCGAGTTTTTTCTATGTCTTCCAAATAAATAAAAAAGCTATTTCTCTCTCCTATTCCTCTGCCACGGTGAGATTAGCGTTAACATTGCTGCTTTAGTCACCGTTTGATCTGACCCTAGCTAAGTAAGTCTATGCTTAGAGTCTTGCGTCGACGACGATCGTTTTTCTATCAAAGAGAAGGGCGATCATGTAGCGCATCGACGATGCTTTGTGCTCTACGCGGCGGATATTTTACATATGCGAGAGGAACCCGACCAACGACAAGGAATGTGTCGACTCGTCCCGCACCAGCCTGGGTGGTCGAAAGCGTACCTGGCTAGGAAAAAGAACAACCAAGAAGCTCAAAGCTGCCAAATAGTTTCGCTCTGAAATCGCCCGCGACAAATGTTGTCGAGTGGCAACAAATCTCAGTCTCAACTGCAATTCTAACCTGAGTCTTCACATATTCTCACCCCTCGAGGCACCCCGCAGATGGAGTGAACACAGACATGCAGGAAGCAGAGTGCAGGTGACTTGTTTGTAGTTTCTTTTATGGCACCTCGCTCTCTTCGTCCCCTTATTTCTCTCTCCTCGCTGCCCATAGCTCCTTGGTTGAGTTGGCGTGGATAGATCATCGCCGTACTCCGTAGCCAACCCGAACTCGAGGAAGGTGCCGTACGTGCCGCAATTCTACACCGACAACTGTCACGGGGTCATCATCCCGCTGCTTACATGTAGTGTCTTGCATATACTATTAAAATATGCTGCTTACACATACTATCTTTAATATCTTACTATGTTAGATGTGCAATGAAGCTGCTCGAGAACAGCCTAGAGTTGATTGCCTGCCACACAGACGTCCTTGATGTTGGCAGCTCGTCCGTCGTTTCATCATTGCATCCAACAAGAGCGTTATTTTTAGTTAATGGCGGTGAGGACATGCCAGCTGAACGCGTGCTGCCTTCTCGTCCTCTTCCTCTTTCTCCTCCTCCTCTTGTTGGTGACATGGTATCTTTGTCCGTCTCCCTACATATCAATACATATTCTGCACTTCCCCTCTTCTCCGCGTTTTCATCCTAGCACACCATTATGCACCATGGCCAGTCTCACCCTGTTCCTATATCGTTATTGCCTGATGCCTATACCAGACAGCCGTTGTCTGCAACGCTGGAATCCGTGACACTGACATCCTGAAGTTATGTATTTGAAGCTACCCGACTTCTTGTTTCTGGTCCTACCTCAATATCCACGGCGGCAGCAGAAACATGATTGGTAGTAGTACTTCTATTTGGGATCACCCGGAACAGATGCCTGTCTACGCGGGCTTTGTTACTCTTGATATACTACATAAACTCTGAATCCAAAACTGTACTCCAGTAGTCGTTGAAGCTGTTAACAAGATACTACTCGAGCACGAATTGCCTTTGACGCTATGTGACCCCTATTCTAACGTACTGGACCGCGTTCTTTCATCCAACCTCCCTTGCATCGCCAGTTCCACACCTCCTTTCGTGACAGGACATGTCTGTTGCAAGTGGCTGAGCTGCTGAGCTACTAATTACTTGGAAGACCCCGAGATGCATACCCCAGAGCTAGCCATCCCTTCCACGACATCTGTAGTGTCTGGTCGGACATCAAGTCAAGTGATCATTGATGCAATCACTTGTCCTGCAGGCGGTCTGTTGCCAATGATTACGTGCATCCTTGCAATCAACCACAGCCTTCAGCCATTCAGGTGTCATCCCACGGAATATGCCATCCATTGACAAGACCTCTATTCTGCGTGTCTGCCTACGTCTTATCTTCCCCGCTCTGCAAGAAGGCCACAGACCATTCGATGCTTCACACCCTTTCACCCTCAATCTTTTCTTAGCCTTGCAGCTGCACGAAACACTCCACCGCCTTTCGAGCCCAATCAGACTGGTAATTCGATCCTCGCATTGCGTTGCCCTTTCGCATCATTGGCAATGGGCTGTATGCCAAAGGGATCTATTGTTGATGTACGCAATATTGAACAGTAAACACTGAACACCAAGGGCGTGTGAAAACTCTTACACGGCATTTATATGGGCCAACGAACATCTCTAGCCAAAAGTACGGAGACAAATTGGGGTGTCTCTGGGTCCCGTAACCCCGTCTTTCTCCCCTCCCTCACTCCATCAAACCCCGTGGGAATAGACGGAGGACCGACTCCGGGGATGGTGATATCGCCCCCCTTTACGGTTTCCTTTTCAATGTTGATTTTGAAAATTTACGGCATGATTTTCGGAGTGGGTTTCTCCAGACATTACGGAGCTCAGCTCTTCTTGTATCCACGGATGCTCCGTATTTAAGCGAGCATAACGTAAGTATTGGTATCTATGGAGTCTGGAGAGATGTGTGTGTATGGAGATATGGAGATGAGAGTCTGGAGATGGATGGGTGGAATACGGGGACCTGGAGCCTGCTAATACACGTATACACTCTGCACATAACCGCGAGAAAATCTCCAGAGTGGCAATATACCCTCTTGACGTCGCAGAAGGAGTCGTCCATCCCGTTGCAGTTGTAGCCCGAGTATGCACGACACCACCGACAAGACCATAAAACTAGGATTATAAAAGAATGCTTTATCTACGGCTGCGTCGTGGCGTGGATAGAAGCATGATGGTGTTTGTCCGGTGGCAAGATTTGTATCGACGGGCGTCGGGGTTTGATTTTTCTATATTAACAAAGGATTCGATGTTATTTCTCGATGGCTGCTACTGCCGTGCATGATGCATGCCTGTTACCGCCCAGTCACATATACCTGTCATCCAGTCTGATTTGTCTAGAACGAGGCGTGAGATCAAACTCTCGCTGAAATAGCACAACGAATCCTCCCAGCCTCGTATCAGCCACCCCTCTTTGTCTGCTTCCCCTCCCATTCCCCCCCCTCCTCTCTACGTTTGACGGTCTGGAACTCGGTGATCGACATGCCTGGAGGCAACAATATAGCAACTAGAGAGCTAGAATCTGGATTGTGAACTGTAAAGTCAAAAGTAGCAAAGCTCGAGGGTTGCAACATTCCTCTCGCTAAAGCCTGCGACGAAGCTATGTATCTTAGTATCTTACATGAAAACTCTGAAAACTGCTAATCAGTTTCTTCAGCTTGGCACCTCCTTACTACGAGTTTCTAAATACTTGTATGATCTCTGATTATTTTATTACTTTATGCTTTCATTCAAATTGATTATCGAAATACCGATGTGTTTATATAAAAGAGTATCATTATTGGAATGGCGGTTATCGGTAACACCAAGTCACAACCAAGACCCTTATGCCTGTCGGCCTAGGTGCTCCCTGACAACTGAAGAGAGCATCCTGAGAATTGGGGACACCCTCTTCTATCAACGCCCGATGTGCCGTCGAGGGTCCTCCCGCAGATGGTAGTCGGTGGTTGGGAGAGTCAGCAAGGTCTGTTTCGGCTGGGCGAGGGCCAGACATAATATTTGCACATTGATGCCGTTGACATCCGCCTGGCTTTTCCATCGAGCATATCCTCATGTCGAAAGGCTGTTGAACACGGCTGAAGCTTGTCGATGCGGTATTGCTGCCACATCCTGTCGCCGTCCGCACCCGACTGCATTCTGCGTCGGATAGTTTCGGGTATTCGACAGCAGCGGCCTGTATGCATTGTATATACCCGTGAGGAAATAACCGATCCGCCTCGCATGCGCATATTTTGTATATAACTATCAACAGACGTCTCGTCAACGATTCTGTCACAGAATCGGTAAAATATGGTTGGCATCCTGCATTGATAGTAAGATAAGGAAATTGCCACGCTGATGTTTAGTATTTTTGTTGGCCTGTTGAAGCCGCACTGAGGTGCATCTCTATTTCAACATGCCGATCAGGGTCAGAGAGGCGAATCCACGAATTTCCGTATTATATCACAAAATATCGAACCTTTCCTGAACCATCACCGTATCACCGTTTCGCCCGCTTTACTTGTACTTCTAACCTTGATATGGTTGCAAAGCTACGTGATGGGGGGTCCAGGTCTTGATGGGGTCCTGATGAGGTCTGGTGGAGGGTGTCTAGATATATGATAGATAAAGTGATGGACATACCATTGCAAAAGAACGGCGACTATGGCTGCACCGCACGTAGGACATACTCGGTTCGCCTCCTAGACAGTTTAGAGAATGATGCAAGAGGCGACATATTACTTGATTATTCTTGCTGATAGGGTGTTGTTGACGTTGATGTTGACGTTCATGGGCTGACCCTGATATCAAGTCATCTGGATACCTTGCTAAGTGGATGTCTGATGATGATATGTCCGGAAAGTTGAGCAACACAAGTTCATGACGGCCGGCCAAGACCATGCATGCCCGCTGCATGCCGTCTGCACCCTCTTAGGCCATCTTCTATCTAGCCTCTAACTGGTGGTCTGATGCCTTTCAAAATGGAGCTGGTTTAAGCAGTGCATCTTAGACCCTTGACCCTTACACATTCTCTCATCATTGCCGCCTCTTTCCTCATGTCAAGGCCACTCAGATCCTTGGACCCTGAGAATCGGCTCCGCGATCATGAGTTTTTGTTCCCCTTCCTTTCCGACTTAGAATGCTGTCGGTGCCGCAACAACGAAAGGTTCCTCGGATCACCGACTAAAGCAGTAAAGCATAGATATCGTGGGGAATAGTATGTATTGGGTAATAGCAGGTATAATAATTAGCTGTAAAACATGCCGAGTACACCCAAATTATGTAGTCGTCCTTCATTGCTATTGCATGACTAGATGTTGAAAATCAGCTGTGCTATGTTCGCTTTGTCCATTGTCAGCACTGACGATAGTCCATTGTCCGACCGTGCCGGCAGCTGGACCTGCACGCCAAAGCATTCCCCAATGCCGCTCACATCAAACGGTACTGCTGTCGTGTTGCTGAGCCCCGGACACACCAAGAACGAACCGCCAAAGTAAATGCTGCTGCGCTCAAGCTGGAACAGGCTGTAGAACTTCAGAGCCACAAACAGGCACGTGATAGAAACGGACACTAGTACGACGCCATTAACCGTGTATCGCCAGCAAGTAGCTGTCGCCGGTAACTGGCGATCTGGCAGTGCACGGTGCTGCCAGGCCTTGAGCTGGACGAGACGCGGCACTGACAGAATCAGTAGGAGGCAAGCAAGCGAGCCAAAGACAGCATCCAGGACCTGGCGCGGGAAGAAGGAAACATCCGACTCGTAGAGCGACAGGCTCTCGATGTCGGCACACGGCCAGCGGTGCGTGCCGGATGGGTAGGCATCCGTGCCCGTATTGTTGGGCAGCTGGTGCACGAGCTCACCCGCCGTGAAACCGCCGCCAGCCCCCTTTCTGCCGGCATCTTCTTCGATATAGCCATACGGCACACACCATGGGCTCCAGACCTGCCAGATTGGGCCGTTGCCGGCGGGTGGTGCAGTCAGGATGAAGAAAACGAGGATGGCAAGAATGGATGTCACAACAGAACCCAGCAGTAACACAGCGTGATGGCTAAACGATAGAAGGAGGAGCCGCCTCTGCTTCTTCTCTGCGACGCTGGCGGCCTTCTGGACCATGTCGCTGTTATTATTATCGTTTCTGTTCCTAGAATATGAAGCTCTCAGTAGCTGAAGGCGCGCGACAGTACGGCCGACGTGCGGCGAAAAGAAGAGAAACACGGCCGACCAGACTTGGCATACGAGAGCCAAAAGCAGAGTATATGCCGCTGGGCCGGCATACCGCAGCGCGCCGACTGGTCGTCCGGCCGGGCCGTTGTTACTGCCACTGATAATATATGCGAGTCCAGCTATGACCTGGATAAACAGGTACGCCAGCTGCAAGTAGCGAAGCACAGTGCTGACAGTCTTAATGTACTGCGGCGTATCATCGTCGTCGTCGCCAAGTCCATGTCCGCTGTCGGTATACAAGCCACGTGTCGTCGGCGACGGTGTCCGGGTTGACGATACTGGGTTTGGGGCCGTTGTTGTCTGGACTTTTCGACGCATATCATACCATTCTCGCCTGCTGGGTGTTATCACTGTAGTGGTGCCCAGCTGCGTCTTGATCTGGTCTTGCTTCTGCTGGCGTGCCTCAGAGTCCTGCCAGTATGGATGTGCTTGCTTGTCCTTGTATGTTGTTTGGCCAGTCTCGCCCTTCCACCGCCAGCCATCCATGACAAATAATCGCAAAGCAATCAGAAGGTTCAGGATCGCGGCTGGGATACTTGTCCACCACGGCAGACCAAAGCGGTAGCCTTCCGCAGAGGCATACAGCAGGTCATTGCCCCCAGAGTGCGTTGCATTTTTGAGCGTATATGTGAAAGCGCTTTTCTTATTTAAACTCGACAGTGTCGTCCAGTCGATACCATCAGCGACGTCGTCGCGAGGAAGCAAGTCGGCAACCGATATGCAGGCGTAGATGCCCAGAAGGGCAACAAGTCGAAGAGCCATTGAGTATCAGGGTAGATTGTGTCATAGGTTGCCGCTCGATGAACTCATGTTCAACAGCTGAGCATGGTGGGACTGCAATGGAGAAAGTTGGGAGAGAGAGGCTGCGTGGGAGAGGGTCGAGAGAGGAAACAGCGGAAAATGAGATTGGAATAAACAACAACGAAGAATGAGAAGATAAATCACGAATGTGACGATGAAAGGGACCTTTTCTACTTGTGATGCTGTAAGTGGGCGAAATACAAGAGCGCTTGCGCGTCGTGGCAGAGAGCTAGAGGCGAGCAGTCTTTCGACTCTAATCAAAACAAAAGTCTATAAAATATGTAGACGAGGCGATGTTCCCACTATCAACTCGATAGACATCCGAGACATTCGTGAAGAATGCGTGGTTATGTCTCGCTCGTGTGGCCTTCTGCGATACTAATATATTCAATATACTCTGATAATACAGCTTCAGCAGTGTACCGATGCAAACCTAAGCATATAAACAGTGCTGGCCGTCCGATCCATCCTGTTCCGTGACGGCCTAGCCGAGAGACCTAAACCCTTTGAGAGATATAACAACATGACAAGAAATACAGATAAATGTCGAGAAATACAAGAGAAGAAGAGAAGATGACAAGAAGGGACGAAGAAGAAAAGAAGAAGAGAGAAAGAAGAATACAAAACTTAACCATAGGTACATCGACGACGGCAGCAAGACTACCGGCCTACAACGGTTCGAGTACTGCTGCCACCAACGCCACGGCTGCCCTGGTCTGTGCTGCCCTCATCCAAGACACTGCTTGCCACGCCACCTTCCATCGTCTTCCCAGTAGCCACCTTGCTAGGGACCTGTTCGATGAGTGATGCAAACAGCTCCACGCCTTTGGGCGGCCGGTCCATGTCCAGCCACAGGTCGGTTGGCAGAAACTCGCCGACTTCTTGCCGAAAGTTGGCGCGCTCGGCCTGGTCTGCATCTACCAGCCGCTCGACAGCATCACGGGCCTTGCGCCAGATTGTCTGTATCCGCGCTTCGACCGTGCGTCGCCGTTCGGCCTCGAGGATCAGCGTGTCATATGCGTTGGCGTATCCCTCGTAGAACGCGCGCAGCTCGTCCATGTCCGCGAGCCGCTCGGCCACGACGGCGCGCTCGTTCTCCCACCGTGCCACAAACTCGCCCTCGGCGGCTGCATAGCTAGGTAGGCGCGTACCAATGTCTTCGACGACGCGGAACGCCGCTGTTGTTGCGTCGTGCGCTGCCTCTGTCTCTTTGGCGTGCGCGTAGACGGCTGCAAACTCTTCCTCGGCTTCGTGCAGCTCTGCCGCAATATCTGCCACGACGGCATCCACCTCGGCGGCGTCCTGCAGAACGATCTGCATCATTTCTGCACGTTCCTGTGCAGAAATGGGGTCAAGATCATGCGTGCCATCGCCGGCCTCTGTGGCTTCCTGCTTGGCAATAACGCCCGAGATGGACACAGGATCCTGCTCGTTCCCTTCGCCGCCCACGCCCGAATTGTTCGGGCTGCCACCCACCGAGTTGGCTGCCTTCCACCGCGCCAGCGCTAATCCGCCCTCGGTTGTCCGCACGGCCGTAACGCACAGATCAAAGTGCCGCGTAAGAGACGCCAGATTCTCCGCCATGGTATGTGACCGTTGTGTAAGAGAAGCGAGTAGTTCAGGAACGGGGTTGGGAAGGGAGGCCGTGTCGAGTTGGTCGAGCTGGTCGAGTTGGTCGTCAGTGAGAACAGCATCGACCAATGCAGGCGGCGGTGCCGGTGCACTAGCCATGGCCTTGTTCAGGGTCCGTAAATCAGTGTCGAATCGTAACAGGTCGCCATCAAACGATGTTTGTGTAGCCTATACATTAGTCTCTCTCTCTCTCTCTTTTTTTCTTTTTCTTTTTCGCTCGCACACATATATCAGTGTCTGGTGCTCACCTGCAGCTCGGCAATGCTCTGCTTAATAGCATTCTGCAATGCCTCCACCCCCGCCTCGTCGACAAAGTCCAGCAGATTCCGCGGCTCCTCGCCCGCCGGTCGGAATACGGTTGCCACTGTTGTCGCCCGCAGAATCTCCATGGTGTGCTCCAGCTGCCCGTTGGCCGCGTCCAGTGTCCGAATCAGCGTCTTGAAGTCGCGCCGGCCCGTCTCGTACGCCCGGCTCATTCCCCGTCGGATCTGCACCATCACCTCCACCTGCTCACGGATGCCTGAGCGCACGAACTCGCACTCCGCTGCGTCCACCATGGCATCCGTATGCAGCGCCCGTGCCTCTGTCGCCAGCTCGTTTCCGCGCAACACCTGACCAATTGTGCCAAGCGCCCGTCGCGCTGCCAGCAGATGCTCGACAAGCGTCTCGACAGGCACTGACAGCGCGCCAGACTCGTCCTCCTCTTCGTCGGCTCCATCGTGGTGCTCGTTTCGGCTGCTTCGTCCATCGTCGTCGTGTGCGTGCTCGTAGTTGTAGTCGTCAGCCCGAGGGCTGTGGTTGTACTCGGATGGTGTCCGCTCGGTCTTGTACAGTGATGCCGGTCGAGACGCCGGCCGTGATGATTCTGTGCTTCGCGAGTCGGGCATCTTCCGTCGTCTCGGTGTCTTCGCAGCTACCGTAGGAGCTCCAACTTCAATCAGAGCAGCTCGCTTGTGGGCCGTGTCCGTGTATTGACCACTGGCAGTTGCAGGCGGTTGCAGGTGGTTGCATGCGCAAAGGGTGGATTCAGGCGCAGTGTCCAGTGGATACAGGCGACCCCAGGGGCAGCTACCGCATCGGGGTCGCCTGTACGAGTATTGTCGGGAGGAGTGAGAATTCAATGTACTGAGAAGAGGATAAATGTATCAGAAGGATGGAACGATGCTGGGCCGATTGGCCGATAAATATGGGGCGAATGAGTGTGTTTTCAGGGAGTACGGCCTCGCCCACTTCCCTTTGTTCAGGCCCTCAATCATGCGTCTTTCCACATACACAGACACACACATAACCGAATATACATTCTTACTTCCGCTATTTTGACAATTATGAGCCCGGAATGCGAAGAGATCGAATAAACGGACATCAGAAGTAACGAATACAAAATTTATCACTAAATTAACACTAATAATAAAGTTAAATCGACCTATTATTATTATGTCGTTTATCTTAGCGATTTCCGAGAATAGTATGTTAAAGGCTGACTACTTTAATTGGGAGCGGTGGTACGCGTAATTCTTCTCTGCGTACGTCATTAAGTCGCCCGCCGAAATAATAGTAGACCTTAAGTCTTATAAAGTTAATGGTACTGAAATAGGCAGGACGGCCTGGTCGAGAGATGCATCTACAAACACACAAAACAAACCAAATATTAAGTGCTAGCGCAGACTACTGATCAGGAGTCCCTATGTCCGTATTTCGAGAGGATCTTTCAGTCGGGCGGGTTCTGATCGTAAGCTCGGAAGAGGTCAACTTGTCGGCAAAACATTGTCGCTTGTCTTATAGTCACTAGAAAAGATATCGATGATGCTCCTTTTTCGAAAAGTGTGTATTGTTTGTCTCTTCTTCTCTTCTTTAAGAGTTTTGTTCGCGTCTCTTTATTATTAATTTACGAAATTATTAAGTCCCACTTTATAAGTGGTTAATCTTTAGTCTTGCGTTACGCGTTAAAAATTTACTCTTTACTTGCTAAACTTATTTAGCCCGACTTATTCTTCCCTTTAAAGAGTGGTATTATCTTTATTAGTTTTATCCGACCTTTTAATTTAAAGCTCCGTAGTTTAGCCTTTTTAATTTTTAATCGTAGATAGTTTTAAGTGCGCGTTTAGCGAGTCGGCCCGGTTAAATAAAGAACGGCTTAGCCGCGGGCCTTTAATTTAACGCTCGTTTTATTATTTTTTCGTAGTTGGGTTTATAGGCTGTTTTTTAATAAAACGTTTAACCGTGTTTATAAGTAGCTTTCGGCGTTTCGATTATAATTAATTTTTATTTTTAATAGTTTTACGGTTTATTACGCGTTTAAAGGTCGTTTAAAGATTTAATCTTAACTCTTTAGCTTTATTTATAGCTTTACGACTAGCTTTACGGTTAACTTTACGGCTAGCCTTATTTACTTTTCGAGGTTACGAAAGGCTAAGCCCGTTTAAGTCCGGGTCTTATTAAGGTTTTAATTTTTACGCCTTTATAAACGTACGGTTAAATTTATTAATTACGTTATTTACGGCGTAAGTTTTTAATCCCCGGTCTTTACTCGTAGCCTTTTTTTTTTTCGCGGTAAGCTTTATTAATCGCGTTACCCTCGGCGTAGTCTTCCGATTTTAAGTCTTCGTTTTTAACTTCGTTTTT
Source organism: Ophiostoma perfectum (assembly GCA_029298845.1). Taxonomy (NCBI): domain Eukaryota; kingdom Fungi; phylum Ascomycota; class Sordariomycetes; order Ophiostomatales; family Ophiostomataceae; genus Ophiostoma; species Ophiostoma perfectum. The sequence continues at coordinate 920,531 of JANSLV010000004.1, forward strand.
ATCGTAGCCTTCGTCATTATTAAAATCTTTAAAGGCCGGGGTAAAGTCTAGATTAATAATATCGGCTTTTTACGCGTTCTTTTTAACTTAACTTACCTCTTCGGCATCGAAGTTTTTTTAATCCGAGTCGGTAAAGTCTTTTAAATCGGCTATATCTCGTTTAACTTAACCTTT